>CM043117.1:72099132-72519000 GCA_023701765.1 Hylyphantes graminicola | reverse complement strand
CGAAAGCGAAAACCGTTTCTCTAACATCATAATATACATTACTGTATTTAAAAGAAAGGATAAAAAAAAAAAACCTATAATTAGAAAGTCAAAGTCTTAGCCTTTTCACATGTCGAAATTTCCACGTGGCACTGAGCATGGGAAGCCAGCAAAAGAAGCACTATCGTTTTTATTTTGCTCCATATGCCCACGGTAGTTGTAGGCCCGAATGAAGTAGGCAGAGGCATAGCGTGGGCTACCTGTGGATAATTTAAAAGAAGCGTGTTCACAGGTCTACCACTGCTACGCCTACTTCCAGACGTGACACAGGAAATCACCGACCTTTTCCAGATTTGATGTTACTGGTTTTGGGTCTAATTGCTTTCACTTCTTCTGATACCTTATGATCATGTTGGTGGAACTTTTTTATACATGCCTTCTACTTTCTTAATGTCTATGGTATGAAGTTGTTTGTTAGAGCCTATTGTGTCAATTAAAAATATATATTATGTATATTAAGATTAGAGCATGTAATTTAAAGCTATAGGATTGCGTAGTAGTATGCTACCCAGTGATTCTAATGCATGGAATTCCTTGGGACTAAGTACAACAGTGAGGTTTTGAAGTAGTTGCTGATGTTACACGGTGTCTACAAATTATTGGCAATCGCTTAATGGTTACAAATACAAATTTAAGGTTAAAACTAGACAGACTTGAACTGTTTCGCACAATTTATTGCTGAGTATTTGTGTCACGTATCGGGCCACACAACTTTCAAAAACTGGTTGAAAATGTGATGCTGTTATAATCAACACACAAAACTTTCAAAATTTCAGACACAGACACCCAGAAAACAAATTGAAAATGCCATAGTAATCAGTGTAATTTCTCATATTCCACCGTGCACATTTGAGCAGCAAATCGCATACAAATGGTACTCCCAAATAACAAAAACAAGGAAATTTCAGTACATCTACATTAGTTTGCGGAGGTTATATAATAATGAAGGGGTGTGCTCACCTAAGATTGCGTTGGGCGGATCTTTCGTCCACCAGAAGGGAGTTGCACAAACTAATCACAAGCCCTTTGAGTTTGCCATGGCCTTGTCGAATAAGCGTACGCCGAACCCACACTTTTTGGTAATACCTGGAATTGGAATGGGCTGCCTTTTCTAGAATACGAGCACCACGCAATAGGCCTTCCAGCACATATTGGGTAACGTGTTGAAAGTGTGTGGATGAAGCTCAAATTTGATAGCTTGGACTGCCATTCTAAGCGCATTTGTGGGTATCTTAATTTACACTATGGACAAAAACGGGGGAATTCATACAATGTTGAGTTGAGTAGAACTTATAAACTAAGACAATGAATATATATTAAGCCCCAAGTATAATACATAGTATTACATTCAAATAAAAGTAGAAAGAAAGTTTTAAAATATTTTTTTTAAACAAAATAAAACGTATTACATTCGTCATTCGTCATTAGCACCTTAGCATAACATTATAAAGATTTTGTACTCACTTTTACCAGCACGCACAAAAATTTTGGGGTCCTCCTTTACGGAAGATGCTTTTGTGTGTATGATTGCTCGTTAATGATAGTGCTATTTGGAAGATGTATTTAAAAAAAATTTTATTCACCATCTTATTGGCTTCTTAAAAACTAAAAAACTTAAAACTAAAAACACATCGAATCAAGTAAATTAACGTTTGGTCAATGCTCAGTCAAATTCAAGCAAGAAACAAAATGGGCTATCAGAAAATTTTAATAATTTACTAACATTTTTTTGGCGATCTCGCATTTTTGCATTAACGCAACAAAAATTTACGCGCATCCGAATAATTTGGTACCTACCTTATTGGTAGCAATTTTCCCTAGAGATGTTAAAAAAATGATTACAAGTGGTTAAAAGTTTCAATTTTTTTTACTGACTTGACATTCCACGCATTTAATTAATGGTGGCTTTTCACACATGCATAACTATAATTGCCAGCATCAACTTTTCATGGTTAGTTGAATAACGCGTTGTTTTACACTGCCATTTCATTTTCCTTATCGTGTCCATCCTTTCGTGATTTCCCCAGAGATAGTGAAATTTAACGAACACACAATTTTTGCTTTTTTCATTGCTTAAACTATTACGTAAGCAGAAATTTTATCCCAGAAAAAAAAAAATTCAGTCAGAATAATAGGCACGCGTGCTGGTGAAACGTAACGACCTACACATTTTTTTGTGTGCTGGAATTTTCAAGCATAAGCATTAAACCAAAGTTGCTTCGTAATTTTTTGAACCCTGGTCAAGTAAACAAGGCCAAGCACAGCGAGCTCCAATGTAACGTAACCTTGAAAAGCGACATACACTGCTCAAAACAATTACGGGAGCACTTTGGGTACTTATGTTACTCTTTCAGTCCCAACTTTTAAATTTTTATTCTAAACAGGGTGAGGCAAATAAAAGTGGCCCCAACGTGGAGATAAGAATACGACAGAAATGTTGCCAAGTCAAAAACCAATGCAAAAACAGGTTGGTTTGATAATTATTGTTCGCTTCATTATTAAGCTCAAACAGATGCGTGGCGACTTATTTGACGGCAACAACGCTATGGTTTGAGAAGCTAGTTGAAATGAAATAGTTTTTCTCGCCAAGCATTTCAAAATATTTCTATCTCTAAACCGGGGCCACTTTTATTTGCCTCACCCTGTATTTGGACATTATGTTCTTCACAGTCGACACAGCTTTTGTGACTTATGCCCACAAACGGTAGATTCGGAGTTACCACACGATGGTCGCGTGGAGCAAAACGTTAACGCAGTCCCACAGCGGTCGGTTAATGAGAATTTGCCGCAATGCAAAAAAAAAATGAGCAACTTTTTGATGAAGCAAGTTGCAATTTATAGGAAAAGGTCAGAACACCCGCTGCGTAGATCGTTACCACTCTCATTAGAGCGAGGCAGCGTCGCTAAAAAAAGTGGTGCAAAACCTTGATTATCGTTGTCAAGATTATGAAAACTTACACGTGAGAAGTCGATTAGTGGAATAATTACGATAGTTTGCGGGGATAATAATTTACTTGATATTAAACGGGAGTTAGTGTAATGATATGACATCGTCATTTTATTTATATTCGATAAAAAATGCTCGATTATTAACCAATATAAAATTTGAGGAATAAGCTTATAACTATTTATCTGTTTTAATCGATTACTAGAATTTTTTTTGACAAAATATGTAATTCTTATGTTCTGTTATACTAAAATGTTTGTGTGTAGCCTAAATAGTTATTTATTAAATGCTCATAAAAACAAGTTAAATACTTCTTCATAAAATGAAATTATGACCATTATAAAATTCACTAGATTCAGAAAACTACTAGTAATTTTTTTCCAAGCATCACATGTGAGATTTATTGATATTAAAAATCCTATAATGTGCATTTTAAACTAAATAAATAAATGTCACGAAAGTTAATTATGCGATTGTAATTACGCCGCTAAGCCTTTTTAGAATACTTTTCTGTACTAAATCTGTGGCATCCAGTAATTTATCAACGACTGAATTGGGACAGAACCTATTGGAACCATTTTATCACAATTGGGTAAGTTGGTTCATTAAAGTGGCATTTAAAAAGAAATCGTTTTAACTATACTTAAGTAATGAGTTTTTAATTTCCTAGGAATGTACAATGTAAAAAAGTAATAATAATAAAAAAAATCATGAATTGCATTGTAGCCTTGTAAAACGAAGCAAATTAAAATAAATCCGGTAAAAAAAGAATAATGAAATGACACAAAAATATAAAGTTTCATAAGTAAGAGTAATTACATTCTAGGGGGGGGGGTGGGGAACAGAAAATTATTCTTTATGAATTGAACAATATTCACTAGTTCTGCCACATGAGGTATGTCTTTTATGTATTTTTTTAAAAGGACATTACCAGGTTTTGTGGGTTGAAATAACTCTGACCCTCGCCTCGTGCTGAAAGTTGAATGCTACAGAACGAAGCATGTGAATCCTTACTTATTTTCAAAAATTATTTTTCAATAGATCAAAAAGACTGTTAGAAAGTCATTTGTTACAAGTAGAATTTCAGCCAAGGACACAAGGAAATGCACAAAACCATAATTCCATTTACGGAAGACATTCTTCGAAACTTCGAACACAGATAGTTCCATTTTTACCTTTTGTCTGATGTTGGATTCCATAAGGCAGCACGATTCACTCATCATCATAATGCTTTAGAAGGGAGGAGATGGAAAAAAATACGAACTTTTGATATTATCATGAAAATAGATTTCGAATTGCTTTTGTAAAACTCCTCTTTTATAGGAACCGTTCCTTTTCAAGTTTAAAAAAACTTCAACCCTGCTCGTGAGTATGCGCCAGACGAAGAGCATAAGATATTTCGAATAAAGGAAACAAGATTACTATTCTATTGAGAAAAGTCTTTATATTAAATCAACACCTCAACACCTTCAACACCTCTATCACACCTCGTATACACAACACCTCAAATTTTATTAACAAGTTAAAAGTTCATAAAAAAATAACGAATCACTCGATGCAAAAATACTTTATAAGCGACAAGGGACAACTTGGTTCCGAGTTTTGCTCCGTCCTAACTTACATTTATACATTATATTTTTTGAGAGTGACTTTTTTTTTGTCACAACCAGTGTCAACAATCTCTTGATTCATAAGAACTTAAGCAAAGAAATTTAAATACACGAGCAGTATATTGATAAATTTAAACACATGAGTATATTAAGAAATTTAAACACATGTGACATGAGTTAAGAAATTTAAATACGAACAAATTTTATTCTCGAAAAAGAAAATGTTGCTTTAGTCCGGTTGGTATTGGAGATTCCAAGCATGTGTGAAAACAATAATTACACTGATTATACAAAATTGGCTGAAATAATTATCGGCACAGAAGTGTCATTGTCCGAAAGAGGAAGACATATAGTGAAACAAAGAACCGATTAGCTTAATGTCAAATTAAAACAGGAAGATCTCTTTTAAATGCTCAATTGGAATCCAAAAGAAGGATGCCTTATCTTGTGTAATGAATTTTTTACAAAAAATAAATCTCTAAAAGGCGAGGCATCCGATTTAATTTTTAGTTACACAAAACTTCAAATTATGAAATCAGTTAAAGAGCCCACCTGTAAGAGTTAAAAAAAAAAAAAAATTCGAAAATTTCGAGAAAAAACCCCCCACAAACATGAAACAGATAAAAAGTTCCTGAAATAACGAATTTTATTTCTAAAAAAGCTGCGCATTATATTAGATGTAATAATATATTCTTTGTTTTCAGGTGTTAAGTTAATCAAATGAAAGGAGCTTTTACAATGCTAGATAGTAACCTCGGTATCACTTATCCTTATCAAAACTATTTTTACACCTGAAATAATAATCAATAGTGCAAAATAAACATTCCCGCCCAAAACAAATAATTTTATTCTTTTTCTGATTTCATAATTCATAACGAAAATTATTAGTGGGGGTCGTAGCGACATCTAGCGTGAATAAAAAGAAAAGAATGAGCAATGGCCGGAAATGACAGCATTCCTACGTAGGATAGGAACAAAAAAAGACAGTTCCGCGTCATTGATACTTAACAAGGCAGGGATTTACTTAAAAATGCTTTTCAAAATGGTGTATTTTAACATGCAGTAGAACCTCCCGGTATAATTAAAACAATAGGATAATCGAAAATTACGGATAATAGAGGATTGTTCAATTGATTAGTTATTAATACTTGATTATAGTACAACAAAGCGTCGAAAAATCCGCCAACTTCGAAATTTGTACAAATTTTGCTTTGTTTTTAGCGTATGGTCTTTCTACAGATTTTAGAACATTAAGAATTTCCAGAATTATTCTGCTAAGATTTTTAATTTCGAAGAAGAAAAGAATTATTCTGATAAGATATTCTGCTAAGATTTATTTATTTTATTTATTTTTAGTTAAAAGCACCGAAGTCTTGCGATTCGGTTCGGGGAAACTCCGGAATTTCCCAACTTCAAAAGATTAAGGATTTCCAGAATTCTGCTTTTAAATTTTGGAGTTGCCGAAGTTAAAATCACCGATTGCACAAACTTCTAGGTTTAAATATAGTGGCTGTTAGGAAACATTGTTGGCTCTGTCTTTGTAAGTGTGGAAAAGCAAACGAAACATTAATTATGTTTTTGCCTGTCAATTTTTCTTTTGGAAAATACCGAAGAAATTGCGCTTCACATATCAGATGAAAATAAAAAGGGTTTATTTAAATGGGAGGTTTTTTCGAAAATATACACGTATAAATCATAGCAAGATTAACTATCAGGGTTTCTTTCATTTAAAAAAAAATTAGGTTCTTAGACTATTTTAATTTAAAGCAATTTAGACACACCCTAAAAAAAGGAATTTCTTTGTTTCAGTTAGGGTTTTTACAGGACTACATATTTCAAAAAGTTGAAAATAAAAGCAGAAATTAATAATACAAATAAATGGATGAAAAAGTGGACTCATATGGGTACTAAGTGGAATGTTAAAGAGGCAAAGAACTACAACTTAATTAGTTCATTTTCACATACACCAGGTCTGCAAGAGAACTCTGAACAAGAACGGCCAATGAGGACACCTAAGGCACAGTGAACTTCAAATGATGATCAAAAGAGTGAATTTGCCGTCAGAACTCAATTCATAAAACCTTTTTTCTGATTGAAAACTATTCAAAATATAACAGTTATTAATTGTGCAGATATCACCCTAGTTACTTGTCCGTTATTCTTCTTATGAAACCATCCCTTGTTTATTTGGTCATTATTTATCCAAATAGATAACACATTGATAAAATATATTGGTAATTTTTTCAGAATAAATCAGAAGCTGCCTAGAGCGTTATTTGAGGAACAGAGCTTTATATCACACTGACAAGCATTGTTGGAACTGAAAGAACATATAATTGAGAAGAAATGCCGGGGAGTGTGAAAGTTATATTTCACGAAACCTCCAGGACTTAAAAGGAGTTAGTTGCATACAACTCATACGACAGACAACATGTTGGGTGTTGGACTATAAATATTTGGTTGACTTTATAATATTGCACTACAGAGCTACAAAGAGGGCTACAGGACCTAGATTTAGAACAATGGTCAAGTGGCCAGGCCAGCACCTGAGCTGGCACCCAACTCATCCGCATACAAGAAATTAAGACTCTGAGCTCTACAGATTTAACGAGCACATGGGTCACAGTCCAGTGGATTCGAAACATTTTTGCTAATCTATATTTTGACTATATTTTCTGTTTGTAACATTGGCAACCTCAAATCCACTTTGTATTGTGCGCAAAAAAGTTACCTATTAAACCTAACATAACATAACAAGTTAAGTATTAGCGCCCAATTAGGGAAGAGTGTAGGCTATATAGCCCATACCCTATGCGCATATGATGACAGAAATATGTAAGTGAATCAATTACTCATATTAAACCTATATGCAGAGTTTATGACTCTTTAAGTTATCAATGCTAAGATATTCCAAATTTTAATATCTATCCATTCGAGCAAATCTTAAATAACGTTAAGATTAATTTTATATGTTGAGTTAATCTTAATAATAATAAAATGCAATGGAAAAAATAAACCTCAGATGATTTTCCCAAAATACTAGCTGTCCTGCCCATTGGCTGGGTTTAGTGCGAGTATTGGGAAAGTAGATTATTTTGTTTACGAACACAATAACTTATTATATTACATTAGTTATAACAGCACACATCTTAAGTGCACTTATTCGTGCTTTTCACAAACAGAACAGAATGCAGACCGGTACAGTGACAGCGATACAGTTCACCTCACCGTCGAATGCTTGCAGTTACAGTTTGAGGTGTTGGAGGAATACAATTATAATTTCAGACATCACACTAACTTTTTAAATCACTTTTCAGCACACAGCGTAATACGAGAAACTGAAACTTGAAATTAAAAAAAAAGCTCTTAAAAATCACTTACCTCGACTTCATTGTATTCCTCAATGGAGCAGATGTCAAGAACCTCGGAAAGGGCGTCTTCGTAGTGACTTGCCTCTGGACCACGATCCATCGCGAACACGCATCAAAACTCAGCTCGAACAGGGGCGGCACTGCAACATTGGGACTTCTGGGAGGGATGAGATTGCAGTTCGAGGAAGTTGTATAGGATCTGTGGAAAAAGATATGAAAGGTTGTAGATTCAGGGTTGTTATGATTTTACCTGATTCAATCAAACCCACTTGAAAAAAAAAACCCAAGAGGACAGTTGAACTTCTGAAAAACCTAGAAGTTGTTGTTGTTACTAATTTCCATCTGGTCTGACGGAGTCAGACCAGATCAATAAATCCGTTGACATTAAGAAAGTCCGAAACCAAAAGGGAGGAAGAAAAAATTTCTTCCCAGTCCAGTCCCAAACAATCAAGAATATGATCAGGTGATGCCTGGTTTTGCTGGCACTTAGGGCAAGGAGGGAAGATCTTTTGATTGGCTTGAAGACTTGAGAGTTTTCAGGTGTCCACTGGCTAGTCTGGACAAGCAGGTGTTGGTCTGTCTGTCACCAGGGAGAGAAAGGGAGAGTCCTGGCTTTTTTGCTTTGTACTAGTAGTGAGCCCACAAGTATGCATGTTCGTTATCCATCATTGGCTGAGGAGCGGAATGGTTTATGGAGGTTAATAAAGGATGGTTGGAAATGTATCATGTTATTATTGAGTGGTTTTGGGATGGGAGGTGGTTAGGATTGTGGATTAAATGTAGTTGACGATATTTGTTTAATTTGAATTGACAGTGTGTTGATATAAATAAGATTTGTTGCTGCGGTAATGCAATACGAGATTTTGTGTAGTGGTTTTAAGTTATTTACAGGGTGCGCTTACATGAGCCATCTAATCCATAGAATGACAAAATCCCCATTAGGAGTTTAACAGGGTGTTTTTAAAGAATTAAGCAAAAACTAGGGCATTTTCAGTGGTTCATAAGAAATTTAAGGACTCTACAGGGGCTCCTGATGCATATTTTCAAATTAAGAAGCTTTTTCAAGGTAATTGAGTAAGTAGTTGGTTTCAATTATCGTCGCACTAGAGCTACAAGAGGGCTATTGGCGATGGCGTCGTAATTTAGAACCACAGTTAAGTGACGAGCCGACACCCAACGCAACAGTTAAGGGCGACATCTTAGACAGCGTTGGGACTTTGGAGCGTATTTACAAGTACTCCCTTTACACAGGGTATTATCCACTGGACATTTTTGGCTGCACGGGCCGTTTACAGGTTGGCAGTTATTTTGGCAATGCCTGGACCTGAACCTGGGACCTTCCGCATGCTAGGCGAATGCCTAACTGACTGGGCTTCCCAGCCCTCTCAAGGTAATTGGGAATCCTTTACAAAAAACGAATTGGACATCTTATAAAAAAAATATTGATTGATATCAATCAATAAACTTAAGTACCGATTCAAATACGAGTTGTCCAAGAAACAAATGGTTCTAGTCATTTTAGTAGCTGTGTTGGTGATCTGCGCAGGACAGTTTTTACAATGACAAAAAAAAACAACCAATAATTGGATATTTTAATTAATAACGGGTGTGTTGTAGGTGCTTGCCAAGACATAAAAAATTACATACATTTAGGGTTAATAGAATAAAAAACATTAACTTGTTTTCATAAGAGCTGGGAACATATTTTTTTGTTTAAAATACAAACAGGTCCAACTACTTTGGTTATCCAAGGTTTCCACTTTTATTTAAAAATAAAAATCAATTAGTTTTTAAGGACTTTTCAAGGACCCACAGAAATTTTTTCAAGGACCCTTAATCATAATGCAATGATTATTTTACAGATTAAAAATCGACCAAATGCGATTTTTTTCTCAAAAAATTAAATACCAAATCAAATTTGGTTATCTCATGTGAATACAAAAATATGATTTAACCCATTAATTTGCATAATTTCTTTTATGATTTGAGGTCTGAAGTTCGGCAGGCAAAAGTCACGTACCAGCCAATATCATCTTTCAAACGTCAAAGTAATAAAATGCCTAAAGCTTTGATTTAACCAATATGTGACCTAAACTAAAAAAAAAGGACCTCACTGCACACTTACACATCAAACTAGAATACAAGACGATGAGGTTTGGTTGATATCTTCTGTCATGAATTAAATTAAAAACGGGCACCTAAGTTTTGTAGCAAGTAACCAAAAATTACGAGGAGTCAAGGTTTGGTTGACTGACCCGTCCTTAATAACGGGCAACACTCGATTTTGCTGCCAAATAACAAAAATTACGAGGCACTGAAATTTGGTTGAACCTTTTGTTATGAACTAAAACCGTATTATAATATGTATGAACTAAAACTACATAAAAAAGAAAAATTCTAAATATTTATGGAGTTTTTTTACTCAAAAGCATTGACCTTCATCAGCATTTTGATGTTTTGACACATATGATGAATGAAACATATTGGTCTGGCTATAAAAATTATAAAAATACACACAGAAGAATTCAATTTATTTTTTTTAAAGGAAATTATGCATTAAATGACCATTAGGAAGAAGTTAAGAGAAATTACATAATGGACTGACTTTTCAACGATTGTTTGTCAAAAATTAAGGGGTAGATACTTGAAAATCAAAGACTTAACGATTTTTGGTAAAAATCAAGGAGTATAAAAGGGTCTTTGAAATTGAAAATCAAGGACTTTCAAGGACCCGTGGGAACCCTGTTACTAGATCCAGCTGAATGAGTAGGATTTTAGTTCTTCACTAAATGTAATATTCAGTTACATAAAAATTACAGGGATTTTTACATCATTATTTACTAACAACTCTTCATCTTATACACAACAATTTAACTGAAACAATATTTTTATACAAATTGTACTTTGAATGCAAATGATCCTGGTTCTTGTGAATAGCTCGACAGAAACTAGTCGTCTCAGATTACAAATTGTACGTAAAAATACATATAGTGCTCATGATTGCTTGGTGATAACAGCTCTTTTTCAACAGTAAACCCAACGTTAAACATATGATGTTTGTTTATGTAGTGTGTTTGGTAAACTTAGCACTTAAAATAAGATACAAATTTTTGAATTTTTACCCCTATACTTATAAAAAATTAAAATTATAAAAAGAAAAATACTACAAGTATAAAAAAGATAAATACTACAATATGACGAATATTTGAGCTCAAAATATTTTTAATACATTTTTACGTCCAGTTAAATGTTTTAGTTCGGGAATTAATTTGACATAACGTTAAACTAACTGCGCCCACTTTTTAACTATAAGAAAAAACAGAATTGGTTATGCTTTAAATACTTCAGAAACCCATTTTATTCAAAAAAAAAAATAACAAATTGAAACAGTCAAATTAACCACTGACCAGTGATTTTATTCAAAACAAGACGATCGTTTGATAGGTCAAATATTTAGACACCGGTACTTACATGGTCTACAAACTCAGAAATTGAAGATCTACATCATTTTCATTGATTTGTAAATAAAAAGGTATTAACGAAATTCTTTTGAACACTTTAGCTTATAAATTTAAAGCATACAACAATTTATTTTAATTTTTACAACTATCTAGTCGTCAAACATGATCGAGTTGATGATCTGCTGTCTTTTTCGCAAACTCAAGTTGAGTTGCATACACAACAAACAAGTAGTCAAAGCTCTTTTCCATGGTTGATATGACAGCTTTTTTAAACTTTCGAATTTATTTTAAAATCTTTATTCTAACTGAAATTCTATAAGTTGAATTTAATTTGACTTTTTTTCACTCCAGCAATTGAATGGGTTTGCTGAAAATTTTCTTATTTTACGAAGGAAACGTTATTTACCTAATTGTTAAACTATTACTTTTTTAAAACCAACTTGCAGGTTTTTAGCAATCTATTTATTTTTATAAATACTTTTTATTTATAAGAAATCACTCTTAAAATTTAAAAATTTTAACAACTATTTTAAATTTTATTATCAGCTTTTAAACATTTCATCTCGCTACCGGTATTGATCGTCTGCAAAATGTTGTCTTTCGAGTTTGTTATTTGCGCAGAAAAGTGTAGCTGTATCAAACTATAATATAATCAAAACCCAACTCTAAATAATTATAAAATTATTATGTTTATGAAATTGACCTTCATTTAAAAGCTTTCAAATATTTATCCCAAACCGTTACTTAATCTTGTAAGCAGCTTTTTTGGTTCTGAGCCGCTTTGAGTTGCAACCAATTTGTATCAAATCGTTTCAACTTTTATTTATATTTTGTTGCAACTTATACCTTCTGTTGACAGGTACATTAAATCTAATACTTGGTAACAGGTACTTCGTTTTTACTTTCTTTTTCTAAGCACTTGAAATCATTTTATTTTTTGCAATATTGTTTTTAATATGGGTTATAACTTCATTTATTTTTAGATAATTAGAATTAAGCATAAACAAAGCTCGTAACTTTGGTTACGCGATGGAAACCCAAGATATGATAATATATAAAGAATACTATGGCAGATTTTCTTTATAAAGTAAGACTCTTATTTTAATATATTGATGTACTTATCCCCATTTTCTCATTGTTGACATTTTAAACTAATTTTATATATAAAATTAAATCTACATAATTAATATACTTCATATTTAACTAACATTGTCATGATTTTCAGTTTTTCTAGTGTCTGTTTATTCTATAAAGTGAATAAAGGCACTAGTTTGCAGTGCATCAATCGATTACAAATAATTTGCTGTTTCTTTGTTTTTTGTATATTATGCAAATTTTTACAAATCAAGGAGTGGCTATTTTCATATTACTGTTGTTTCTAATAGCTTGCAGTTCTAGTGCAACGTTATTTCAACACAATCAAATTAGTTTCTTTGATTTATTATTCTAAATATAAAATTCTAAAGTAGTCCCCTGCCCTCCATTAATTAATAGTTGTAACCACCAGTTTTTTGAGATTTGATTATTTTGACATTGATTATGACATTTTTATTTGAGTTTAAGAACATGAATCAGCAATGTTTTAGTTTCTAGGATATTTAGTACTACAGTTAGTATAAAGTATTTAGTTATACTTTCATTTCTGTGAGTGTGATTATGTTGCGGTATTAATAGTGAATCATTTATTGTTTTTGTACAATTGATCGTTCTGCAATTTCTACATTAAGAGGACTCCCTTGGGATTTCACATTTTGAAAATCGTAATGTTATTCCTATGGAGAATATTCACAAGTCAATTACCGCCACAATTTTAATAAAAGGTGACTAGTTTCTTGTATCATTGTAAAGAACCGAAGGAACTAAAAGGCTTAAATTAATTTGTTTTGTGAAAATCACATATTTAGTATTTTTAATAATATTTTGAAGTTAGTAAAAAATGGAGTAAGCATTAAGCTCTAATTTTAAAAAATTATTAAAAATATTAAATATGTGATTTTCACAAAACAAATTAATTTTAGCCTTTTAGGTCCTTCCGTTCTTTACAATGATACAAGAAACTAGTCACCTTTTATTAAAATTGTGGCGGTAATTGACTTGCAAATGTTTTCCATAGGAATAACATTACGATTTTCAAGATGTGGAATTTCAAGGGAGTCCTCTTAAGTCACATGTAACTGTAATAAAACATAATTTTTTTTAGTTCTTACAATGAGGAGAAAGTGTCCATACCAGTTGTTGATAGCTGTTTTAATTAAATTGTACAGTCATTTTACATTTGGCCATGAAATGTACATTATGCAGAAGTATTAATGGTAATTGCATTCTTTCGTCATTTACTTACGTGTATTATTCTCTTTTTATGTATAATATTTTCAAAAATGTATCCTGCATATTGTTGCATGTGTAGTTAAAGACATATTTATCCTCATATAATTTCATATTTGTATAGCTAATTATCTGTTTAAACAACATTATATTTATATACTGCTTTGAATGTTAAAATTAACACTTTAACCCTTGAAATCCCTAGAAGAAAAAATCAGACAGTTTGTTAAACTGATTATGATTCTTCTGACTTAAACGTATATTAAGATAGACTTAAATACTTTTCACTTCTTTCTTTCTGATTAAATTTTGAAAGATAATTTTTAAGAAAAAATGTTTCGTTTAGGCGCAGGGCTGTTAGGAGTAGGAAAACTGCATTAACCATAACAACAATCAATTGGACCTTTTTTGCAATAAATAATCCATCGTTTAGAATACTTTCTTGTAGTTTAAAATTATTGAGTTTTTTGTAATAACTGTCCAAGACATTAGTCAGAGAATTAGACAGAGCTGGGGAGCCCAGTCAGCTAAGGCATTCCCCTTGCATGACAAATGTCCCGGGTTCAGGTCGGGCATCTCCAAAATAACTGCCAATAAACAATATGCATCCAAAAATTTATGAATAATACCCGGTGTAAAGGCATTGCATGTTAAATATGCTTCAAAGCCCTAACACTGGTTATGATGTCGTCCTTAATGGTTGCATGCCTACTCAGGTGTCGGCTCGTCACTTGACTGTGGTTCTAAATTATGATGCCCATCGCCAATAGCACTCGTATAGATCTAGTGTGATGATAATTAAAACTAAGCTAGAAAGTGTTGGGAAGGTTCTGTCTTGTTTGTTGAAATATAAAGCGTACCCGGAAACCTTGTACTTACATACAGGGCCAGATTTAAAGATTTGCCGCTTGTAAGCTACGATTGATTTGCCGCCCCTGTCACAATATTCTCCCTTCGGGGAAAGGTAACTGGTTAACTACAAAATAGGGTGTTAAGTGCTATTTAAAATAGAAACACATATTAGAATCATCTATGTGCATTTACTTCTAAATCAAAAGCGAAATATGCGAATTTTTTAAACTGTTCTACTTTTTTTCTTTCAACTTCAAAATCCGGGGGAGGGGTGCAATTGCCCTTTCAGCGATCATGTTTGCCATGGAATATTAGAACTATACACGTTTACGGTATACGCATTAATGTTAATTTGTTTTCTTTCTTAAAAATATTCATATCTTTATAATTTTTTGTATGCCAAGTGCCGCTTTAATGGGTCGTAAAATTTGCCGCCCCTAAAAACTCGCCGCTCTAGGCTATAGCCTACTTAGCCTATTTGGAAATCCAGTCCTGCTTACATAAGTTTTTTTGTATAGTGAAGGTTAAAAATATACAAACTTAAGAGCAAAGTCAATTTAAATTGTATAGATTTTTAAAAATATATTATTAAATCAGTTCACCTTACTTTCAGGTGTTTTTGTTAAAGAGTGTAATGAGTAGAAATGTAGAAATTGACAGTCTCCATTTATATAAGAAGTAATAAGCACTGAGTAAAACAAATTATCAAAATGATTGAAGGTTAGTATTACATTAAGTTTTATTTATCAAGTCCTTAAAAAAATTTAACTTTTTGGTTTGAATGAGGAATTGAATTAGTTAGTATGCAGACTATATGAGATTTTTTTTACCTAACTTACATAGATTTAAATTTGTATTTAGTATTTTTTGTTGTTGTAAATAAATGCATTTGTGTTCAAATGTTTAAAAAAGTTTTTAATTTGGTTCGATAAAGAGAATGTAGTAAAACTTAAAAATGTTTTTATTAATTACCATAAAAGTATATTTCCATAAAACATAGATGTTTGTTTTTAACTTTTCATATCATTTTTATAACTTAAAGAAAATAAAAATTAGAATTATAACTTTTTATGAAAGTTTGAATTTGTTAAAACTTTCAGCGTAAAAAAATAATTACAACTTAATTGATACTATTTTTTCAATACATTATTGATTTGTCCTTTCCTTTTAGTTTTTAATTTATCTGCTTTGGTGCTGCGGAATTGCGTTAAGAAGCTGTTTCAAGCTTTTATGCTGATCCTTTTCTTTGGTTCCACATTCATTCTTCTGGGGAAACAATTATACAAGGGCGTGCTCACCCAAAAATGTGTCAGCTTACCACCTTTCAACATAAGCGATGAAGACTATTCTGTCTTTGTGAGCAACTCGAGTAAGTATTTCATAGTATATTAAAAATTATTAAAGTATTTCAAAGCTTTTTTCTTGAGCACCAAAACTTTATTTCAAGAAATTGTATTTTAAGATGGAGGTTGCATATCTAGATAGTGTGCAAAAACTATATAAATACTTAAATGCTGACTCTCTGTTACTCGCTGGGTGTTTTAGTTGATAAAATTAACTATAGAGTTACAAATATGATACAAAGGTTTTAATTTAAAGATTGTTTAAAACTGTGTATATTGCTTCTAAATATTTTGCAATTGCTTAAGTAATTGTTACCCTAAGTTTTGATAGCACTTTCTTCCCTTCTCTATTGTGAGGTTTTTCCAGGTAGATTAAGAAGGTGAACACCTTAACCGACCCGGTCGGTTAAGGTGTTCACCTTGAATGAGAGAGGTCCCAGGTTCGGGTCCGGGCATTGCCAAAATACTGCCGACCTATAAAGGGCCTGTGTGTCGAAAAATGTCGTTCAAATAATACCCTGCATAAGGGAGTGCACAGTAAATATGCATATGCTCCAAAGTCCCAAGAGTGCTTATGATATGGCTCTTAACAATTGTGTTGGCTCATGACTTTACTGTGGTTCTAAGTTACAATGTACGTTGCAAATAGCCCTTGTGCTCTAGTAGGATGATATTTTAAACTTTACCATTTCCTTAAAATAACACACAGGGATATGGGAAGAACATACTTTTGAAGCTTGTGTCGTAATTGGAAGGAGTTTGTTTAGATTTAAGTCCTAATTATTTTAAACATAATTTTATGCTTTGATGTGAAGTTTATCTAATTCAAAACTCATAATTTTTTTTTTATTTAGCTAATTGGCTGGAAAATAAGAATGGGTTTTACTTATGTGGAAACAATACTGGATCTAGGTATGGTATTTATAAAACTTGATTTAACTGGTTTTTATAATCCAAAATGTTTTTTATTTTACGATTGTAAACATTACACTTGTTTTTTAGACATTGCCCAGAAAACTATACTTGCTTAAGAGGTGCTGATGTCAATACGTATATATCAAATTTTAATTTTTACGGCTCTTCGGTGGTTACCATATCACAACTGATGACTTTGCATTTCTGGCAAGAACTTTATCAGAAGGTAAAAACATCTTTTTATGAAATGTTAATTGGTTTTTTTTAACTGTGTTCAAGCTTGATTTTGATGAGAAACCTCTTGAATCAAAGGAATTTGAATTTAAAGAAACAATGCTACTTGTGAATAACTTAGGAGAGAAAAAAAATCTTTTTTATAATTGAAGAGTCCAAATTGACTCTCCATTATTGACTTGATTGACTAAGAATTTTCCAGTATTCAGGTCTGCTTAGTACATTGGCGACAGGAAATCAGTTTCTCTCTTGGTTCTTCTCTCATGGTCTAAACACAAGATTGGCGTCTCGCATAATCAAGTTTGCTGCGAGAGACAAACTAAATAAGAAACCTGTTTTCTTTGCCAGTTTAGGGGATGACTCGCTATCGTAGCCTAAAATGCCCAATACACACATATATCTTGTCACTGGAGGTTTTTTTTTCCCTTGCACTCCTCAAATAATAGTATGTAAATTGGTCTGCCCATACACACATGTATCTTGTCACTGGAGGTTTTTTTTCCCCTTGCACTCCTCAAATAATAGTATGTAAATTGGTCTGATGCACATTAAATCCTTAATGATCTGAAGTGTTGATACAAAGAATTTTGTTTTAAGGTTGCAGTGG
Source organism: Hylyphantes graminicola (assembly GCA_023701765.1). Classification (NCBI taxonomy): domain Eukaryota; kingdom Metazoa; phylum Arthropoda; class Arachnida; order Araneae; family Linyphiidae; genus Hylyphantes; species Hylyphantes graminicola. The sequence continues at coordinate 72,501,296 of CM043117.1, read as the reverse complement.
GTTCTAGTTTAGGTATTAATCTTGAAATCGGATCATCATGGTTCATAATAAAAGTGCCCATAGCTTTTAAGGCTTGGTTAATTCATCAAAACTATTGTTACAAGTTAAAATTTTGTTTAAAGTAAAAAACTTACCTCAATCTATGTAAATTTTTAACTCGATATCACAAACATAACACTATTGAATCCTTGCCACAAAACGTATATTCAAAAAGAGGAAAAAACAAGTAATATTTTAAAGAATAAAACAGCTTTACCTGTGTTTATAATTTATATAAATAAATGTAAATAAAGTTTTACAGGTATATAATTAATATTCTTTTTTCAGATGTTGTTAACTGCTGGGACTCTCCATGTCAGCTATTTCGTGCTCGCTTTTTATTCCTTTCTTTATTCGGGTGGATTGATTTTGGCTATCATTACAAGGTCATACAAAAATGTTTTGAAGGAGTTTGAAGTGATTGAGAAGAAGTCTCGTTTGGTGAGTTAATCTTTTCTACTCATGGGTAATCTTAAAAATTATGTATGAGTTTGTATATCTTTATTTCCAGTCTGGGTGTATGGGTAAAAGTAAAAATCTATGCTTTTCAGTAGTATCCAAATCTAAAAGGAGACAATTTTAAAAGAATGGCTAAATTCAATGTGTTATTTCTTCTCTTTTAAAATTGCCACCATTACACAATACATATAGTGTTAGTCTTCCTTAACTTTGTTCATCTTATAAATAACTTTTTAAAATTTTTAATGGACGTTCAGATGAGAACGTATTTCATTATTTTTAAATTTAAATATGTTTAGTTAAGAATGCTTTATCATAATTAACATGCAATTTTCAAAGATAAAGAAAAACTTTATTTTTCATATATTACTGAATATTTAATTGTGCAACTGCCTAGCATTTACTTTTTCTCCTTGTTATTTAAGAATCAGCCATGATTACATTTTCATTAAAACCATATACTTTAACATGCCATATACTTTGTAAACTTTTCATTTCATGATAAAATATTGCTATTGTTCAAAATATGAGCAATACTTAAATGAGACTGGATCTATAAATCAAAGTTTCTTTTTGTTAATCTATTTTTCACTTTAATTTGAAGCATATTAAATGTCTGTATGCCTGCCGATTGCTACATTATGTTCAATCTTATTTGTTTCTGTGCTTATTTTTGTTCGATTTTAACCATATATGTTTTGTTTACCTGTACAGGATGTTAAAGGGATTTTTTATCCTTGGCGTGCTATAATATTTTGATTTTTTTTTGTTTGTCATTTTTTGTTCTTTGTAATAATGAAGATTATTATTAATCCAATCGAAAAAAATTCTAGATTGCATTACTCTGACTATTGAATTTTTTTTTATGATATTTTATGTATACAGGGCCCAATGTACCCAACTTTTGAATTTGGTTTAAATATTTCGTAAAACTGCCAATAAATAATTTAGCAAAACAATATTGAAACTTATTTTTAAAAAAATGGGATTATAGAAACTTGTAAACCATCTACATGTATTATGTTAAAGTTTTTTGTAAAAATATTCAATATGACCACAGTGATGCTGCTTAGAAAATATTTTTTTCCCACTGGATTTACCAGATACACTTTTGTTTGGAGACCATATCCCATTCCCCTTTTAAGGGGGTCTGGTACCTCCATAGAAGAACATGTTAAATTGTCCAACTTTGGGGGCATCTCAAGAATTAACTAATTAATATATCCATTTCAAATTTTCACAGTTTCATCTATAGACATTTTTAAGTATTTTAACACAAGATTATTTTGAAAAACTAAAAACTAGATTAAATATGAATTTTTTTAAATATCGTTGAAGAATGTCAATATTTTTAACCTAAAAGATTTTTTTTTTAAAAAGTAAAAACTTTACAGACTATTCCCTGCGTTAAAATGTTTAAATATACTTGTGAATTACACATAAAAAAATTCAAGTATTTAAATGAATAACATTTTTAGTTATGTGCCCCCAAGCATTCACATGATTCAAAAATTGTAAAACCGAGAAAAACCAATTTAAAGTTTTTATTGTTAACCCATTTCCTTACGAAGGATTTTTGCTTCCTCGTAATATTTGATTGGAATAACATTATCGAATCCTTAGTCGTTCGGCCGTTCCACTAAAGAAAGGGTAAAATAAAATTGCCTTTAATGTCAAAAATATTTTTCCAATCGTCTTAAAACTTTGTGACATTATTAATAAAGGTTGATATAGTATTTTAAGCCACTAATTTTTTTTTAAATTTTTTCAATGATTTTGGGGTGCCAGACCCCCTTAAGGGTAGTCGGATGATTCTATCTTGCCCATGTTAATTTTCCTTACTTTAGGAACATTTTTCTCGGGAACCATATGATATACGATTATGAACTTATTTTTATATTTTGTTCCTTGCATATAGCTCTTTGCTTTAAACTGAAAATATATCAAAGTATAAAAAATACTTATACGTTGATTTTTTTAAAAAAATATGTTTTGAAAAACAACTTCACAAAAAAAAATCACGTTTAAAGTTTTATAATTTTTTTTTAGCAGCGATATTAAAATTTCCTCAGTTTAAATCGAAGAACTATTTGTAAGGAACAAAATAAAAAAACTTAATAATGATATCTCATTATAATGAAAACATTCCCAAAGTAAGGAAAATTAACATGGGCATTGGGCAAGATAGAACCATCAGACTACCCTTAAACTTCACTTTTCAAGTTGTATTTTTACATGATTTATTCCATTTCAGCTCAAGAAGGATTGCATGTACAACTGTGAATCCCAATCAGTGTCACAGAAGGGCATTGTCAAAAGCCCTTCCTGCAAATCCTATGAACTGTTTTCCAGCCAAGTTATTTCATCGGAAAGAGTTGAGCGGCAAGCTTCTGAAATTATGGCCAGTACGAGTCATGCCCCAGAAAAAACCTTTGAAATAGGAGTGTGTGTAAGTATTAACCTCTTAAGACCCAAGCAAAATCCTACACGTATATTCTTAATCCAAACATACTTTTCATACAAATATATGCAAAAAAGTATGTTTTTGCAAAGTAATTTTTTTTTAAACATTGAAAGTTACTGAAAGACACTACTTAAGATCTGAAAATACACATTTTTGTGCCATAAATGCAAAAAAGGCTGTATCACTTATTTGTAGTTAACAGTTTATTTTAACATTGTTTTTAATGCAAAATGCCATTAAAATTAACTACAAAAAGAACTTTTTGAAAAGTTTGAAGTTTAATTTTTTTTTAAGAACTCTAATTTCATATTGACCCTTGTCAACTTCATTTTTTTTTATAGAAATAAATGACTAATACCTGTAATCAAAGGCTGGAAACTGATATTTTGATCTTCTATCGAACCAGATTGCTTTATGAACTAATTAATGTGTTAATTGTTCGTGGGGAGGTTTTAAAAAATGTCCTCAAATGGGGACGCCAGTTTGCAAGAGGTTAAGATTTTTTTACTTTCAATTACTTAATGTGAAATGTAAAATAATGAAAGTATTGTGATATAGTTAGAAATCCGCAATGGAGGTTTTGTGTTTTATACACGTTTGATTGAGAGGATGCTTATTCTAAAAAAGGGGTTTCTGAGCATCTATCTGAAACTACCCTACAGAAAAAATACAGACATGAGCTCTTAGTATCAGTTAAATTTTTTTAAAAAAATCGTGCATGCATAAATTTTATCTGCCATAGATCTTTTTAGGTTTTGAAGTTTCAGAAATTGCCTTTTAGGTTTTTTTAATTACCTATTAATGTATTGATTTCTTGACTAGTTTTTGAATTTAGTGTAGTGTTACAAACGTTTTTATGTTAGTGCCAGATTAGTTTAATTAACTTTTAATGGTGATTTAACTAGGGAAAAGCTTACAAACGTTTTTATATTGATGTCAGAGTACTTGAATAAACTTTTAATGACGATTTATCTAGGCAAAAGTTTACAAATGTTTTTATATTGGTGTCAGATTACTTGAATTAACTTTTAATGACGATTTATCTAGGGAAAAGCTTTGATAAACTTAATCTATGTCGTGTCAAAGTTTTCCTACTTGACTGTATTTTTTTATATTTTGCCTACTTTATTGGCTAACTTTAGTATATATTTTTTTACGTTAGCCTGATGGAGGCATGAAAGATCATTTGGCTGACAGCAGGCAAAAGAGAGAAGCTGTAAGGTGTCAACTGGCAAGTGAAAAATCTGCTGGTAAAGACTCTTTCATACATACCATTTAACAAAAAAAATTATATATTAAATTCCATAAAAAAATTTCAGATATTAAATTGAACTTATACTAATTATAATTTATTCCTCCTGCGGATACACAATTTGGTCGAATTGTAATCTTGTTTTAAGTTATGAGATTAAAATTAAAAAAATTAAATGAAAATTTAATTTCTTTAACTTGTTTAAAATTTTATTTGTCATGGCAGAAGATTATAAATGAATGCGTCATGAGTAAAATTTAGTAAACTCATAAAATTTATAACTTTTTAAAAATTATGCTTGTTGCTGGAAATACTGGCTATCAGGTGATAGCTTTGTATGCTTGTATCCCTCAAAGGATTAGTTATGTATTTGCTATCATGTAAAAACTTTTCATCATACATTTTGATGATTCACAGATATTATCTAAAACTTATATTCAATATGATTTAAATATTACTATGCCATTAAATAAAAAGTTTATTTTCTCATAAATGTTAAACAATTTTTACAAAAGAGGTCGTATTACTATGGTTATTTTGATTTTAGAATCTGTGGAGCAGTTGTCATCTTCCTTGGGCTGTTTTACTTCAGTTCGACAATGCTTGAAACGATTTGTTTGCAACTTTACTGTTGAATTGTTCTTCTTAACATCCATTGCTGCTTATCTGTGTGTTGTTGTTGTACAGTACAGCCGATTCAACCTTATTCCTGCGAAAATAACATTGTATTGTTATTATGTAAGTAATATTTGGGTTAATTTCTTCTGAATGTTTACAATATAGAACATGAAAAATATTTCTTCTCTTTCATAAATAAAATTACAAAGAGTTTATTCCGTTATTATGTTCTAAAGTTTCAAGATTTTTTGTCTCCATAATACAACTATTACGATTAAATAGTAAACATGATGTGTATGTGTTAAATGATCTGCAGTTTTAGATTAATCAGCCCTTTATTAGGTGCTAAGAAATATCTAACAAGCAGTAAAAACTGTGCTTGAGCTGCTTTATATGGATATCACTTATTAAACCAACTTCTATTTTAAAATAAAATATTTAATTATTAAATAAATATTTATTTTTTAATTTAAAAAAGAGAAAAAAGCTACTGACATTGTAGCGATGTCTGTCTGTCAGTCTGACAGACCTTTCAAATACTGTCTGTTAAAGAGTTAAGTTATATTCAAATTAAAGTTTTTTTTTTTTTCAAGTTTACTACTTTGAAGATTTTAACAAAAGTACACTTGTCAATCTTGCATTCTTGTGAATTTTTTATTGTAAATATTATTGATTTTGAAATTGCAATACATTTTATTAGTTTTTTTTTAATTTGAATTTTTAAACATTTTTTATTATTATTAAACTATTTTCCTCTCATACCAGGCTTTTGCTGGGGTTACTTGGCTAGAGATTGTGCTCAAAATAATTGCATTTACTCCCGCTGAATACTTCAGAAGCAAATGGAATGCATTTGATTCGTTGGTTTTGATTATCGGAGGAACCGAACTTCTCTTTCTGGATGTCGAAAACCCCATTCTGTTCGTTCTGAGGGCTTACAAACTGGTAATCAATTTTTTAAGACCTAATTAAAATATCTTCTTAAAATTTTTTTTTTTTTATTTATTGCTGAACATGATATGGCAACAGCCCCAACGGTTTGTTTTCATTTGTTGCATGTAATTACTTATGTGTTTGTATTCAAAAATGAGTTTTTTTTACTTATTAAATTTTTTAAGTGCCTACTGTTGGTTGTTCAAAACATTTGTTAAAGAATGCTTGCTTAAAAAGAAAAGTTTGTTTTCATCTATATCGGTAATTTTGAGAGTCGAAGCATAGTAATAATTAAATCCCTGCTCAGAGAAAAATGAAAACACGAACGTTACATCTACTAAAATATTCTCCTTGATTTTTTTATATTATGAACAACTGTGCGCTAAAATAATTTTAAGAAATTGAAATTGTTGGAGAAATTTCTACATTCTACATAACTTTTATTAAATTTCATTCAACTGAAATTAATTTAAATTAATTCAATTTTAAAAATTAAGCTTTTCAACATTATTTCCTGAGTGGCTTACAATTTTGTTTATATATATACTTTTTTAACTTGCCAACTATGCAGATTCAACCGAGAAATACTACATTTTTAACTATTTTCTAAATTTCTGGGCCATGTGAACCAACTGCCAAATTTTCGAAGAGCAAAATATTAAACTTTCTCTCGGCTCCTGCAGTTCGGAAATTTGTCATTACCATTGATAATCCAGAGAGTTGGCAAGTTGTTGGTTGCATTAATGTCTAACTAGGGCAACAGTTGGCTGGTATTCTTTTATTAATTTTAATGGGGTAAAACTATTTTTCAGGTCAAACTCATGGTGTGCTGCAACACTTTTGCTTACATGAAGAATGCATTGGGAAGTTGTTTGTTTTTGTTCAAGCATCCCACCTCCATTTTGCTTGTCTTTGTCATCATCTGCATTGTAACAGGAATGCAGCTGTATGGCTATGAATACTTTCATAGTTCAGACAGGTACTTTTTTTAGCTTCGTTAGGAGGGACTGTCAGTACTAGAGCTGATAAATTAGTTTTTAAATCACAACTTTTGCAAAATAATTGCTTTGCCATGTTATCCCCTTATCGTAAGGGAATCATAACATCAATTTAAAACATAATTAGAAAGAAAATAACATCGGGTTATTTAATTATTAATTGATAAAGTTTTAAAATAGCGTGGCCATCTGCTGTATATTTTTGACATTTTAAAACTTCAAAAATATATGATTAATTAACTAGATAACATTATCGTTTCCAATTTGTTTCATTTCGATGTTATGTTGATTCCCATACCTGTGGAAAAGGGTTAGCAAGGCAAAGCAATACTTATGTGAAAGTTGTGATTCCAGAACTAATGACTGTGGTTCTAAAATACGACGCCCGTCGGCAATAGCCCTCGTGTAACTCTAGTGCGACGATAATTCAAACTAAACTACCAAATCTAATGCATTAGCTCTATGGGACTGACAATTCTTCTTAAGTATTCAATAATCTTATCACAAAAACTTCTAATATCAACAACTTTACTAGGGTATATTTTTTGTGTCCTCAACTTTTTTGATTATTTACTTATTGGTGAAGTTCTTCTAGATAACACCAGAACACTTGATTTTGCAGATTTATATCAATTTGCTCAAGCTTTATGTCAATATTTTCCAAAAAATTTGTAAAATAGGAAAGTTTGCTGCTGCAAATATTTTGTATTCTTGTACATATTAATTTTATGAAAAGTTCTTAAAACTAATAATATCAATAAAATTAATTTTTTAAAATATGTCAGGGAGACTACTTTACATGATTGTGTAATCGATTCCAAACACACGACAGTAATTTCTTTTTTTAAAAAATTTAATTCATTTGGGCCACTAAAAAAATTATAATTTGTAATTTAAATGTAAAAATCCATTTAAAAGTGTCTCAACTCCACTAGATAATTTTCCACTATTCTTCTATCCAAAGTTTTTGTTATAAAAGAACCTGACTGCGTGAATAAGTCGACCTCCCATTTTAAACCCAAAATGGGTAAACCATCCATTTATTAGTCGGGGTAAGAAATAAGTTCAGAGCCTTCTGAAGAAAATAAGAAAAAAGCTATTCAAGACGGACACATTTTTTTTATTTTGCTGGTAAAATTTCAACCCAATGGAAATAAAACAGGTTTCGGATCTGCGTGTCCTTGACATTACTGACACTGAATAAAGAAGCTATGTTTGGTCACAGACCCCCAATGTTTTCTTTACATACTTGAAGACAGATTAACTGGCTGCTCTGTACACCAGAGCTATACTGTGCAAAATACGCATCGAATAATTAAACATCATTATTGTGAATGCGGTGAATATATATCAATCATCATCGCATAATAATTCATCTTAAGAATGTAGTTTTAATTTAAAGATTTTTTGTTGAAAATTCGATGTTTTGTGTATTAGTTGAAACCCTATTTTGGCGGCACTAAATTTGGTCAAAATTTCTCGGTTTTTACATGTGTATACACAATATTTAAACTTTCTGTTTAGGGGATGGGGAGCCCAGTCGGTTAGGCACTCGTCTAGCATGCAAAAGGTCACACGTTCGGGTCCGGGCATCGCCAAAACAACTGCCAATCTATTAACGGCCCGTGTAGCCAAAAATGTCTGACGAATGGTACCCCGTGTAAGGGAGTGCACATTAAATGTCCTTCAAAGTTGCGTACGATGTCGCCCTTAACGGTTGCGTTGGGTGCCTATTCAGGTGTCGGCTCGTCACTTGACTGGGGTTCTAAAATACGACGCCCATCACCAATAGCCCTCGTGTAGCTCTAGTGCGACGATAATTCAAAGCATAACCTAAACTTTCTGCTTCAGGTTCCCCGAGCAGAAGCCCCCTCGTTGGTTTTTCAAGGACTTCTACAGCTCGTTCATCCTGGTGTTCTGCATGCTGTGCGGGGACTGGAAGCAGCCCATGGTCAACACAGTGCTCTTTACTTCTTATGCCAGCGACCTCCTCATGCTGATTTTCGTGCTCATCGGAAACTTTGTGGTGAGTTCATATTCTTTTGTGGCCATGCAGCCTTCAGGTGCAATATTTCTTGATTAAACTAAAGTCCTCGGCGCAACAGCCGTTAGTGGGCCAAGGCTTTCTAGTGTTTAGCTCCCAAGCATTTTATTGACCCACTTAAGGAATAAAAGGATGTGTCGACCTTGCCCTACACAAGTGTTGGAACATTGTCATGTTGTCTTTATATTTCTTTAAAATCTTTTCTCTTCCGTTTTTACCAGCGCTTAAAATATTTAACTTTGCCTCTTAATGATCTCTTATTCACAACGCAATGACCCTTATAACTATAATATCAATACTACAACATCACTTTACTGGGGTTCAAAATTACGCTACCTACCGCCAATATCCCCAGTGTAGCTAACCTAACCTAAAATGCCATAAAGTTGGATGACTGTCTTTCTTTGAGAAATGCCTTTTGTAACACTTTCTTTAAACTCATGTGATGCCCAATCATTTTCAAAAATAAGAGTTCTACCTTTAAATCTAGTTTTTCTTCAGTCATGTAGATTATTTGTTGTGTTATAAACTATGGTATAGTGTTGAACAATTATGTGTGTATCTAATCTGTATATTTCATTTTGTAAAAGCATTTTAAAAGTAGCTTGTAAGCCTTGTGCCAACGAATGCTACTGCAACTCTCTTGCCTTCCAGGCTACGGCCTGGAGGCATACGACAACAACAACAAAAGTAACTTGTGTTCAAACCTTATTCCGTGTGAAAGCTTTTATTCAATTTATTAAAAAAAATTAGGACAATATAAATATAGCATAATTTATAGCAAAAAGCTGTATTGTATGTTTATGTAACTAGATTCCCGTTGCAGTTCTTTATGAGAAGGTATATCTGAAGTGAACGAAACATTGTACTTAATGTTACAGCTAATTTTCTTTTAATTTATATTTGCATAAATTTTTGAAGTTGAGAGATAATGAATGAAATATGTGTGCATAATTATTATTATAATTTCTTGGTTTGTTCAAAGTAACCATTTTGTAATGTGCTTTAACTTTTAGATTATAAACCTTTTTCTTGGAATCGTCTTTTACACATTTTTTTACAAGTCTCTACCAAGAAATGCTGCATCTAAGGACAGGTTGCAAAATGCTATTCAAGTTATTCTGAATAGACAAGGAAATGTGGCAGATGCAATGGTAAGGAATGTAAGAAACTCTTTAATTTTTTTAATGGAATAAAAAAAAGGGAGTTTATCTGAGGTTGTGGTTTTGAATTAACTGAAAATCTTATTGGAAGCTAGGTACAATGCCATTTTCTTTTATTTCTTCAGTTCTGAAAATAAGTGTGGTAATTTTCTCTATGCCACCCACACACTTAAATTATATCAAACAGAAAATTAATAATATAGATAATTTTTGGCATGCTCCTATAGTTTTTTTTTTTTTGTTGATGATTGCTCTATATGAGTTCAATGGGCTAATATGTATATTAGGTATTTAATTTTAAAGCACTCTGTACATTGTTTTAACTATTATTTTATACATAATTAGCTATGGTTTATCATCATTAAGATTTATTTCAAGTTTCAAACTATGGTTGTATGCTTCGTAAGGACATTGAAAAAATTGCATGTTCCAGTACGTAGTATTTGATATGAACAAATGTACCAAGTGAAACATTGTTTTTAAATATAAATATCATACTTTTTTTTTTAATTTAAAAATGTTATCGCTTATTTTTTATAATATATATTTTTTTATCTGTGCCTTTACTTATAGATAAACAATATTGAATTACTGTCCAGGATTTTTTTATTCAAAAATAATTCTTTATTTAAATTTTATTTGCAGGAAAACATAAAAGAATCCAAACCTGATCATGCTCAATCAAATGACAGTTGTACTAGTGATACATTATCAGAATATCAAGATACTTTGTCATCTAAGCCTTTGAAGAAAAGTAATTTTTACCTTATTAGTTATTCTTCTAAATAGTTAGCAAATTTAAGTTTACATTGTAGATATATTTTTTAAATTGTATTTGTAGAGAGTAATTCTATCTGTATTGTTTAAGTTTTAATAATTATGATTGAGGGAAAGAGAGACCAGAACTTGTTACAGCCACAAGCTTGTGTTGCAATATCTTTCTAACACTTTAAAAAATAAAAAAACATTCCGAAATTGAAATTTCTTTTCCAAGGCTGGCTCTTTATAAATAAATATTTAAAACTTTCAAAATGCGTGCTAGTAAACCAGAATAACCTGTATTGCTGTTTATAGTACAGCAAACTCTTACATTTATTTATTTATCACATCATAAAGGTTCAGTTTCTTGAATTGTCGGTGTACCTTAATGCTACAATATCTTGCTTATTATGAAATTTTTTAATTTACTCCTTGGTTGTAACATTAGAAATAAACTTTTATAGGACTTCCAAAATGCCGTCTTAAGTATTTTTTTCCCTTTGCTACTATATTTTCAAATTATTTTGATTAAACTGATACTAATCGCACTTAGAATTAATATTTATTCATAAATGTAATTTTATGACTGATTAATAATATAAGTACATAATATTTATTTTACATGATTTCGTACATTTAATATTAAACTTTCCTTATAAAGTTATAAACAGTGTGGTCCCTTATATAACCCTATAACTCTTTAAGACCGAGCTATCACGATGGGTAAAAAAGAGAATGTTCAAGCTTTTCAAAAATACAAAAACTGAAGCAGCGGACTTGTACCATTCGTTATTTGTATAAAAAATGACTCTGGTTTTTAAGGAGTTGTTGGCATTGATGATGTTTAAGGTATTTTTTTTCGTTGAAACTCTTAAAATTTAGTCTTGTAAACTTACATCAGTACCATCTGATGCGGTTTCAGAGGGACAACCGTGTTGTACTTGTAGTTTATTACACTAAGTGTTTTATTAAATGTACATCATTTACGTCCAACTATCAATGTCTTTCTGCAGACAAGAAAAAGCAACTGCACAATCAGAAAGAGATGGAGATTATGGAGGACAGCTCTTCCGAATACATGGCTGACTGCTGTCCCTCCCTGTGCTATTTCTGCTGTTCCTTTTGCAAGGCGGACGAGAACCCCATCTTGTGGCAGAACTGGGCAGAGGTCAGGTGCAAGCTGTACTGGTTTGTGGAAACCAAGCTCTTTAGGGTTACCGTGTCTCTGATAATCATTTTCAGTGTTGTTGTTTTGGTGAGTACTGGTTTGTAAAATTTGTTTTAATTTATTATGTTTAATTTGGTATTTTCTAATAGTATTAATTAGTTGTTCAAGATGAATAGTACTGAAAAAGGTTTTTTTGTAAAGACTTTTATTTTTATATCTTATTTTTGAGTAGTAAAAGGATTTAACTTGTTAGATATGCTATTTGATGCTTTGTTATGCTTTTGTGCATCGTTAAACCGAGGTACTGTTTTTTGTTTTTAATTTCCTACTCAGTCGACATAGTTGAAAATTAGACAGCTGACATGGTCAAGGAATTTGTTTGCTTGTAGTAAGTTTATAACATGAGGTGGCAAAAATAAATTCCGTCCCAAACTGTCTAAGACTGGCCCTTTTGATTTTTATACTCAATATTGGCTATTCTAATGCTTACAAATTAACGTTACTTCAAAGATAAAGTATTTTTTTTATTTTTCACCATTATACTCTGTCTGATAATAATGCAAGCTTTGAAAATACTTTCCCCCTACCCCTTCGGGTGGGTTTCCTGGAAATTGTTTGAGTTTCCCTGTTTTAAACTTGCCTTTGCTTTTGAGGCTCTGCCGTGAGGCTAATCAAAATTGCTTTCTAAACAACCCAGTACCAAGGGGAGTGGGAGGAAAAACAAAAGTAGTGAGGCTCTCACCATTTCATGGAACACTTCCTAAAGGTAGAGGAAAAAGTGAGGGAAGTTATTTAAAAGCTTGCATTGTGATTAGAAGGACTATAGGAATGGACAAAAAGTATTATTAAGTTAATATATGGTTATTGCATGGATAGCCTATTGGAGTACTTTTGATACTCATGTATGTTGTTCTATTTTACTGTAACTGTTTATTTTACTTCCAGATACTTGAACAATCTCATGGTCCAAGGTATCCTGACATGCTTTTTATCTTCAAAATTTTATACCCGATTATCTTTCTCTTGTTCTTCTGTGAAATGCAACTGAAATGGATGGCCTATGGTCTGCAGAAATTCTTCAAAAGTCATTTGGGTCGATTTGAATTCTGTATATTAGTGGTAATAAGCTTGGTTTTATCATTTTCAAACTGAAATTTATTTTGTTAAAAATGTTATACCTATGTAATTATTTTTTCCCTAGATATATCTGATGGATCTGTTGTCAATTAAGTTTTTTGATGGACAGAAAAACATCTTCAAAGCCCTTCGAGCGTTTAGACTTTTAAGTCTTACTTCTCTGTTTGAATCTTACCAGGAAACAGTTGTAAGTGTTTTAATGCAATCTTGATATTTTAACAATCCATCATACAATAACTGCATGATTTGCATCAGTAAAGTACTTTAAATAGCCAAAATTTTATTAAGTGTCCTTTTACTTTTTTATACAAGTAAAATTTTAATTGTAGAGATACATAAAAAAAAATCAAATTTAAGGGATTTTATATATTAAACCTATACTAAATGATAACTTGATAAATAAGGTTATCTTCAATAAAAAATCAGTACAGTTGTAATAAAAATTTGATTTCCCCTATGTCTTTATGCATGTATAATATTTAATTCTCATTTTTTAAAAAAATATTCCTGATTCAATTTTATTTTAGTTAGAGTAACTCAAAATGCACTTTTTAAGAAACTATAACACAATTTAGTTATTTTAACTATTTTTCATCATATAGTATATATAACTAGTATCTACCTTATTTTTCAATTTTGTTTTAGTTAGTGACTTAAATTAAAAAATGTATAGTTTAGGTAGTTTAACTATCATTTACTGTATAATAAATATTTACATCTATTTACCTTATTTTTCAGCCATTGCCCATGAAACGTAACAACTGCATGGCTGGCAGCGAGTCTGCTTCAAATGAGAGCCTCTTGCATTTGAGGCAGCTGGAATGCAATACTTTCCTTGGGAAACACTGCAGATACCAATCGGCTGGCTCAGGAGGTAAATAGTTTCATTAGGGCTTTAATAGGATTAAGTTTATATTGTCGCGTCTTAGGAAGAGTACACAAAATATAGGAACAGACGAAGCTATATTAAATTCTGTAGAAGAGCAACCACACTGTATACAAGCAACTCGCTTATATACAGTGTGAGGAATTATGGGAACGAAAGATATTTGCATATAAAGTAAGGATTACATGAAATAATAATTTACATAATTCAAGACAAATTATCAAATAATAAATAATGTACAATATGCAATAAATTAAAGCTGCAGAAGATCTGGGTTTTGAACCGAGGGAAATCAGTCCAGTCTCCAGCATTCCGAGTGTGCCATCGAGCACTGTGTCAATATGAATTTTAAAAAAAAGGTAGCATAACATACAACTAGACATTAACTAAATAGTATCGTTGCTGATCCCTGTTGCCCAGCAGAGCTAGAACTAGGTCTATGATATTGCATCTCTCAAGAAATCAATAACCAATAATGGTTGCTCCAGAAGATCTTCTTTATTGAGCACTCCAAGCACTCATGATGTGCTCCAGAGTGGCTTGGTCTGTGGAACCCTTAGGAATTCCTTTTCTTTGTTGATATATGTCAATGTTCTTAGGTGTCCACTACGAAATCGTGTTATCATAGTGTCTTCCTGACTGCTGCACCGAAGGGATAGAGATCCGCAGGGAACTAAATATTTTTTTTAAATAATAATTTAATAACGCTTTTATTCTTTCTAATCTTGTTATTTTATTGTGTATATGTTGTGGTGATCAGCATAACTACTGTACTAGTCCTCACAATCGAGTAATTACTTTGTCACAGGTGGTTTAGTATTGGGCTATTAAACAAGTGCTTCTGGGTTCAAAATCGGATCCAGCTAAGAATGACATTTGATCACTAAAGTAATCCGTGTACTTTATTTTCACTTGAGTTCATATTGCCTGTAGCTTAATACTGAGTCATTGCAGTCCAAATCTAATGTACTCAACTCATTATGGGCTGGGGAGCCCAGTTGGTTAAGGGGTTCCCCTTGCATGCGAAAGGTCCCAGGTTCGGGTCTGGGTATCATCAAAATAACTGCCAATCTATAAAAAGCCATTGCAGTCAAAAATGTCCAACGTATAATACTTTTTGTAGAGGGAGTGAGCATTAAATATGCACCAAAGTCCTGACGCTGCGTTTGATGTTGCCCTTAACAGTTGTGTTGGTACGATGTTGCTAGTCAGGTGTCGGCTTGTCATCTTACTGTGGTCCTAAATTACGACGCCTATTGCCAATAGCCTATGTGTAGCTCTAGTTACTAGTACGGCAATAATTCTAACTAATTCTTCATGGCTCTTCCCATTACATTTATACTAAAAATTTCTGTCTGTAAAAGTTTTATAAAATTTACAATAACATTACTCACAAATTTGATATATTTGCTTTGTCCTTTAATGATTAAAAGCAAATTGTTTTTGACTTATTTGTGGGATGTGTTTGTTTTTATACTCAATTATTTCATGTCCGAATTGTTTGTTCCATGTACATTGTGATTAGACTTGATCTGTAATGTTCACTTAAAACTGAATAAATAAATAGACTAAACTAAAACCGAACTCCTTATTCTACAGAAATATTCCAAATGGATTGGAACACCACCGAAATCCAATCGGCCGACCTGAGCGACAGCAAAATGAGGCGGATCGAGTTGACGCGAACCGCAGACTACCGAGAGCACAATCCTAGCTTACGGGCCTCCGACTGTTTCCCAAAGTGCTGCTACGACTTTTTCCCCTTGTGCAAACGCGAGTGCAGTTTCTTCAAGTTGTGGACCATAATTAGAGCTAAAAGTATGATGGTGGTGACAAGCTCTTACTTTTTTAGCTTCATTGTGATCTTGATACTGGTTAGCTGCTGTCAACTGGTAAGTGCATTGTCATATTTCGACTTTAATCTGTTCAGTTTGTAATTATAATGTGTTTATTGTAAAAAAAATCTGTGATATTTGTTTGGAACATTTGAGTTTCTTATGTATTTTGTTCTGAAATTTGTATTAGTATTGTGGAAGCTAGATATCTTAATTTATTATAAATTTTTCTTTATAAACTTTTCATAAGATTCATACTTAAAAAAATCGAATAAGAATTGCTTAAAGTTAAAATCATGTAAATTCATTATCAAAAATAAATTAAATTTTGTTAGACAAATATGAAATTGAGTCACTTTAATAAAGTTGATTTTGTCTAAACTTTTGAGACATATTTTTTTAACTACACTATTTATCCAAAGAAAACATTGTCACTTTCTTTATCACCATCATTCATTATTTTGTTTTAATTATTTATACAAGACTGATCCATAGTAGATTAAAAAAAAAAACCTCGAATGAAATTTTGTGCCTTAAGATGTTTTGTGTCTTCACTTTTGGGCCGAACTATAATCTAATTTGATATTTAATGAATTTGATTTTCTCTAGACTTTAAAAGACAGATTCTTTTAATTTATCATTTTTCTAATTTAGACTTATTAATTAGTTTGTCATTCAGTATTTTTTCTAAATTTTGTATACATGTCTGATCCTTATTGCCATAAAAAAAATGAAGTAAAATTTTGTTTCAACCAAAACCTTTCAAGTAAAATTCTGTACCTTACGACATTTTGTCTCTAAACCTGTGATTGGAGTAACACATTTCTTAAACAGACTAAATGTAATATCATTCAATCAAGCAATCTTTTTTTCCTTAACCTTAAGGCTGTGGAATTGAACTTTTCTTCCGAGAAGCATCCTATCATTGAGAGAGTATCCATGTATGCTGACAAGACATTTGGTTGCCTTTTTCTGATTGAAATGCTTCTGAAGATGTTTGCATTTGGCTTTAAAGGGTACTTTTGCAACCATTGGTGTCTACTGGAATTCACTGCTGCCATCGTAAGTGTGGAATTGAATAGTTTTATGAAATAGTCTTCTAATTGAAGAGCCTAGCGGAAGAAAGTGCTAAGTGAAATTTTTGGGGAAAAAATGAGATTTTGTGTGTTATTCCATCCTTTTGAAAGCAACAAAATTCCCCCGTATCATAAATTTTAAGTAAAGTAAATAACTTACTTTCTGTAAGGTGCTGTTTTTAGCATATCTAAGTGCAAATAAAGAACTTTGACCCTCATTTTCTCGTTTTCACCTTTTTGTCACTTAGCACATTTTCCACTATGCTCTTCAATTGATGTCTTGTATGCAGAATAAGTTTTGATATCTACTTAATGATATTGTTTTTATGTTTGTACATCTTATGTGTCGTATCATTTTAACAGACGCTTTTATGTATAATTTTCCTAATTTATATCTTTTATGCGGAATTTTTAATATATGTTTAGTGCCCTTTGCCCTAAAACCCATAGATTAAATTTATGTAAAATTTAAAATAAAGTAGCTTAAATTTAATTCAGGTGGATCCTTGTTTTAATGAGTGAATTGCTTAAAAGCGACAATATAGTTAATATAAAGGATATTAAAAAAAATCTTTCTGCTTACTTTTGCCTCTAAGCTGTTATGTATCAAGGATATTATTGTAATTTATAGAATGAGCAGCAATTATTAATGCTCCTTAGTGCATTTAGTTTCAGATGCATGTATGTTTACTTTATAGTATAGTATAATATTCTATCCTTGAATATTCACTTTGTTGTTTATAAGTTAGTCTTAGAATTATTTGATCACTGTTAGTTACCTTGAAGTTCCGACAGTTAAACTATAATTATGCTATATATTTCATGCATGCTATTTCTTATGCATTAAATATTAATTTATGCATGTCATTTTTTTAAGGAGCATATTTATTCATGGGAAGTTATTTAAAACTATTTTACAGCATGTTTTGTTTTATTTATGAGTTTACAATTATCTTTCTTTTGCATGAAGCTTTATGCCAGTAGTAGTTTAGTGCTGAGATGCTGCTCGTTTAGTTTGAATGACAATTATCAGTTGAAAGGTAACCATATTTTGCTTAAAATTAATTTTGTAATAAAAAAAGCCTAATAAATGACTTATGTTTAATCTTTTCAATGAAAAATTATGCATTTATTGGACTTAAAACAATCATTAAAGAATTAATTTCATGTTTTGCTCCTTTATTTTTAAATTTAATCCTATTGTGTGCTTGTTACTTTATCTCAAGACTAATACTTGAAGTTATGTTTTTAAAAATTTTATTTAGGTACATTTAAAAGCATTTTTATATCTTATATTTTCATTTAAAATATTTCAGCTCTTGCATGATGTATCTAACGATTAAGTTTATGAAAATAATTTTTTCAAAAAAGTATTATAACTTTGATAAGATATTGTAATTTTTTTCTACCTTTTTGAATTCTGAAATTCGTAGTTTTTTGTTTCAAATTTTTTGAATATTGATTCTCAGCTACAAATGGGGCA
Source organism: Hylyphantes graminicola (assembly GCA_023701765.1). NCBI lineage: Eukaryota > Metazoa > Arthropoda > Arachnida > Araneae > Linyphiidae > Hylyphantes > Hylyphantes graminicola. Next base: position 72,482,982 of record CM043117.1, on the reverse strand, counting down.
CATACATAAAGTCGTTAAAAATTTTGTTACTTATTATAACTTCCTTATTGTAGGCTACAACAGTCTACATTGTGTTAAATCAAGTCGGAATAGAAGGATATTTAATACTAAAGATCATTCGAGTATTCCGTTTGTTATACTTGGCTAAAGCTCTAAAGTTCAACAATCAATCAAAGGTAACTACAACTTAAGTTATTTAATAATTTCTTTATAAAAAAAATCGTATTTTCTCTTGTACTTATATAAAAGATTTTAGTTTTCCATACCGTTTAGAATCAAAATTATCAGACTAAATAACTGAGAAGAAAAACATCCATTAAGAGGACAGGCTGTACAAAGTTTTACTGTAGTTTTTTAAAAATTTATATTTGTTTTTATATTAATTTGATAAAGATAGTTTCTTCTATCACTTAGGGCTCTTTTTTTTAGTTATTTTTATAAAATCAATTGGCCTTTTATAAAATTAACCATTGTTAAAGTGACAAACTACATATCTTTAAATCTATTAGCATAATCTTTAAATCTATTAGGTTCGAATGTACAACAGTAATTACTAGCGAGCATCTATTCGAAAAATAAGTAATTCCATTCATTAAGTAATAAGTAATTTTAGAAACCAGTCTCTTTGGCAAATACTGTGATGCTGTAATTTATTATTATTTGTACTTTGTTAAAACTTATTTAATTTAAATTTCTAGGCTGCTTTAACAGGAATGTTCTCCTAAGCTGCTAATATGATTTGTTTTTGTGTTTATTCATTTATTTTCTTAATTGGTACTAATAAAGTTATTACTATTATTTCACAGGCCATACTTAAGTCTCTGGGCAGTGCCCTTCCATCCCACTTCTTGGTGTTCTGGTTCGTGTTCTATTTGTGGCTGATATTCGCCGTACTGGGGTCGGCCATGTTTAGTCAGAAGTTGTATCGGTGTGTGGACGCCAATAACGAAGTGCTCAGCTACCAAAAGGCAGCCTGCATCCATAACAACCAGACATGGAAAAACTCGCCTGTCAACTTTGACTCGGTGACAATGGCCTTTATTGGTTTGCTGCAAGTGGTAAGTGAACCAAATTTTTTCTATTTAATGACTTGTGTTACGTCAATAGTAATATTGAAGAGCTTAGTAAAAGAACTTGGTAAGTGACATTTTTGAAAAAAAAATTAGGTTTTTGTGTCGATGAACATATTATTTCATCTTTTAAATATTGCAAGTTTCCCCTTTTCCAAAAACTTAAAGTGAAGAATAATTTTTACTGTTTCAAGTACCATTTTTAACAAATTTAAGTGCAAACTAGAAACTTTAACGTTAATTTTTTTTTCGTTACCAATATTTTGTCACTTGGCAGGTTCTTCCACTGAGCTCTTCAATTATGTGCTCCATTAATAATTCATTATTCTTGTATGTCATTATGTAATACATTTATAGATACCTATTGATATTAGAAAAGTAATGATCTTGCATTCATTTTTGATAATGAAATTGAATTTGTTGATGCACTTCAAAAACATACACATGCTTAAGCAAAATAATCTAATTTAGTAGTAACCTAGGCCCAGGGTCTTAAGTGACCGCTCAGTTTTTCATCCCTTAAGTGGGCCAGTATTATGATGACCAAGCATGCTTGGGAACAAAACACTGGGGGTTCTGTCCGAGGTTGACCACTTTTTCAGAACTTGTGCTTAACACCACATGCCTTTGATCTCAAGAGCTTGAATTTGTGAGTACACATTTGAGACTCTGCAGGTCACTGCCAAAAAGCTGTATGTATTAATGCAAAAAGTTATCCACATATTTTTAAAAAAATATTTAAAATTATATTCATGTAAATTGATTTATGTAGCTTATTTTCTTTAGAACTTGTAATACTGATACTCTTTTCCAACATTTATTTAAAAGAAAACCCTCATTAATAAATTTATCATTTTTAGGCTACTTTGCAAAATTGGATTAGCTTTGTAACAGACATTATGGATACTTCAGATCCTGTAAGCATTTTCTTGACTACTTGCAATTATTTTAAAATTTATACACAAAATTTTCTAAACAAACATTTTTTTGTGTTTTAGGCAAATGTTGTTAAAAACGAGGTTTATACTGCAGCATTTTTTCCAATTTTCATTATGTTCAGTACATTTCTCACATTGAACCTTTTCGTTGGAGTGACTTGCTGGTATTTCAATGATCAGAAACGGGGTACGTTATCAATCAGTTACTACTTAGTATGTTTTTAAATCTTTGTACCAACCTTTTATAGAATAGATGCCATTCAAATAGACATTTATTTCAAATCTATAGTTTGTCACATCAAACTTGTATACCAGTTATATTTCTAAGTTTGATTAATTATTTTTAAAAGATTTACCAATCTCACCATATAAACCATATGAAAGAAAGTTCAGTAGGACTAAACTGGATGCAAAAATAGCACAATTAAAGAATGCAGATGCTTCATTTTAAAGGGAAATTATCCTCTTCCATCCTGAAAATGATCCTACCCTTATATTATTTATATAACATATTTTTCAAACAATTATTTGTTTAAAAGTATGTTTTATAAATGATATTTGGAGAAAAAACTGGACAAAAAATATGGAGGGAAAATTAAAGAAGCATTACATTAACTTAGTTTAGTTTTAAGTGGTTAAAATACAAATTTTTGTGTGTTATGAATAAACAAGCTCTGTCATTTTTTGCAATTAATTGTGCATTCTAAATTTTATGTAACAAACCAATGAAAAATGTAGTTTTTCAAAAATCCTGAATATGCTTGATAGTCTTGGTAGGTCATTTTTTAAACAATAAATAAAACTGCTTTGATATTAGCATTGCTTTAAAAAAAATTGAACATTCTAGTTTATAATAGAAAATTTAGTATTAAAGAAATAAAAAAAAAGAAATTGTGAAGTTAGTTGTACAAAAACCAGCTACCGTGTAAAGAAGTCATATCTAAATAAAGTTATAAGCTAATTGTTTCCACTTAAATTGTTTTGGGAAACAAAAGAAATTCTGTTAATACAAAAGTCACACTGCTTTCTTTCAGATTCTGAGAACAGTTTATATGCCAGGACCAACTGGCTATATAAGTCAGCTGTTCAGCAAATGGAAAGCATTAAACTGCAGAAGACAGTGCCTCCACCAAAAGTAAAATTGAATACTTTTTAAATTATTACTCATTTTTTAATTTTGTTTTAAAAAAAGCTTTCTTTTTTTTATATATATTGTTTTCGGCTGATTGTGGCAATATGGATATTCTTCTAATAGATATTTTAAAACTAACTTCAGTTTTCAAAAATAGGTGTTGACATATAAACCCCCTGTATTGTCATTTGTATTTGCCTTACTGTTTGGCCTTTCATATTATATGCTGATGCAATCGGTTTATGTAACATTTACCTAAAAATATTTGAGTAAAAATTTGAAAGACTGCAGGTTACTGCCAAAAAGCTGTAACTATTAACGTAAAAAGTTATTAGGGACATGGGCATTCACAATAAGATCATAAAGTTGGTTTAGTTTGTCATATTTTTTTGTTTTAAAAATACTGCAAAAAAAAAAATTGAACTTCATTATTTGTGTGCTAAAATAAACTTTTTGTGTTTACAGCTACAATTTCAATCCTTTTTGTATCGCATGGTGATGAGTGATAACTTTGAAATGGCCGGCTTTGTCTTCATTGGTCTTCACATGCTGCTTATAGCATTGGATATGTACGATCCAGAGCCATCAGAAATGTTTGCTGTAGCCATGATAGAACTGAATGTTTTCTTCATCACCATATTTTCATTGGAATGCATCATGAAATTGCTGGCTTATCGGCAGTATTACTTCCTTTCTGTGTGGAATCATTTTGACGTTATTGTTGTTGTTCTTTGCATATGTGGTATGTATAAATATGAAGCTTAATAAAAAAAATGCCTATTTAAAGTCAATGTAGTATTTTTCATATTAAGAGGCTAGTGTATAAAACCTGCCTTAAGATAGTTTCTAATAAATAGCATTGGATATTGGTCAATATATAATCAGATTTTTGCAATTAAAGATAGATTAATTTGTACTTTAAGATTCTGCATTATATTTCATATAGTTCTTCTTTTAAAGCAATATACAATAAAGTATACCACCAATCTTAACTCTTTACTATAACATATTATTGATGCAACACAAATTAGTCCTGTTAGAAATATTAAATAATCATTTTCAGTTACTAAATTTGGTGTGCAGTGGAAATGTTTTATGTCTATTTAGAGTCTGCTATATACATAGGCGCCGACTCCATAGGGCCTGAGGGGGCCCGAGCCCCCTCAAAAAAAAATTTAGGGGGGCAGAGCCCCCCCAATAATTTCAGAAAATTATTGGTTATATTATTCATTGTAAAATCACAAAATTATAAGTTGGTGTATTTTTTAAAATTATTAAATAGAGAAATAAATACATACAGCAGAACGTTGAATTTTCAGTTTCGAAACATTAATACTGGTTTAGTGCTGAGTTACTATATTACTGTAGTAGTTATTTTCAAATAATTAAATATTTTTAGGGAGTAAGACTCAATTAAAACCAGTTATTTACAAACTTTTTGACTGAAAGTATTAGGCACTCAATAATAGTATTAACTTTGATATATTGTTTTTATTTAATGAACCCTGAGCCTTATTAAGTGAAATAGCTAATAGCAATTAGCTATTTCACTTATTAATATGATATAAAATATAGTAGATCCCCGGAAACTCGGGACTTGAAGGGTGTTAAGTTTACTGGAGTGATGGGTTGTATGTACAGCAATATTCTATAAGCAAAATTATAACTGTAAATTATTTTCACTTTTTACGAAGTTTGAGTGTTTGTTTTATTTCGTTTTTCAAAGCAAAAAAAAAAAATCATGCTTGTCGAGTTTCCCGGAGTGTCGATATTTCGGGGCTCTAATGACTGTTCAGCATATGACTCTAAAACGTAGGGATCGACCGATGGCGAATTTCGGTCGATGCCGATTGTTGACCGATTGTTCAAAAGTTAAATCGGCCGATGGACCGATGTTTCCCGTGTTCCATCGGCCGATGGCCGATGCCAATTGCCGATGGAAAAACCAAAATACAAAATTCGGTAAATCCATGTGTAATCCATAAAAAAATAGGAAATTTTCCTCCGATTTCCATAATTTTTTAAAACTGTATGACTGGGGATCCGTGAGTCGCAAAACTCCGTAGCTCCGAAAGTCTCGGATCTACGGCGATCCGAAGCTAAAAAAACAAATCGTAAAGCTTAAAAAAAACATCGACTTACATTAGTTGGCCGATGTTTTTTTGAGGCCGATGGCCGATTTTTTTCACTAAACTACCATCGGGGCCGCCGATGGCAAGTCCGATGGTAAAATTTTCAAACAATCGGAGCCGATGCATCGGTCTATCCCTACTAAAACGTTTAAAAATACTTTAAAAATCACTACTTTTCATCTAAAATTTAGAAAATTTTCCGGGACAAGACCCCTGGTGTGGGCCCCCCCAATATTTTTTATAAGTCGGCGCCTCTGGCTATATAACTATATTTTAAACCAGGTAACTTGTAACGATTTGGGTATAGGTTAATGTGACTGATAAAAAAACTGTTAACCTCCTTTTTGCCTAAAAAGTATGACCATGTAAGTTAGTTTTAATAATTTCAATACATTGCTCTTTCAGGGTTATATTTCGAAAACTTGTTTTCATCTCCAATGCTACCGGCAATGTTACGTCTCATACGCTTCGTGAAATGCCGGAGATACTTGCGACGCTACGTCAGGGGAATGCTTCCCCTGCTGTACACCCTCTACTCATCTATTCCAGCATTCATCACCATCGTCATCCTCCAATTCATCGTCATGTTCATCTATGCCATCTTCGGCATCTACCTGTTTCACGGCATCATACAATCCTGGGACATCAGTGGCGAGCTAAGCTTTGAGACATTCCCCAAAGCCATGCTCTTACTGTTCCAACTGTCCACGCTAGCCGGCTGGATCGACGTGCTCCACTGCCTCTCGGAGTCGGGGCAGAACCTCAATTCGGCCATCTTTTTCGTGGTCTCGTACATCATCATCGTCTACTACGTCATCATCAAGACGCATCTGGTGGTCATCCTGGACAGCTTCGACAACGCGATGCTCCAGTACGAGAACATCCTCTTAAAAGAAGATTACGAGATGTTTGCCGAAGTGTGGCAGAAGTTCGACAACAACGCCCGGGGCATCATCAAGTTCGGCAACTTGCCGGACCTGTTGGATGTCCTGGAGGACCCGTTCCACTTCGGCAAGCCCAACCGGTACCTCATTGCCACGCTCAATATCCCGATCTATGAGGGGGACCTTATCTTCTATGCCGACGTCATGGATGCCCTGACCAGGGACTACATGAGCCACAATGCCCATCTCATCGAGCTGGCTGACAGCATTCCTGGCCTGCTGGACAACAAGGGCAAGACCCTGAAGAAGATCAGTAGTTCCCTGTGGAGGCAGAGGCAGAACCACTGTGCCTACATCATACAAAAGTCCTGGAGGCGGTACACCGGACGACTGGCCAAGTCGCCGGTATTCTACAGTGAGGTCCGGTTGGCCGATCAGGGGAAAGTGGACACATACTTGACAGCTGATGCTCGAGCGGGCAGCCATGCTTCTGTGTAGAATAGAAAAGCTGTCTCTAGAAAAGAAACTATATGAGCCCCAATGCTCATCTCATCAGGGACTACATGAGCCACAATGCCCATCACATCAACTCTGGCCTTCTGGACAATAAGAGGAAGACCCTGAAGATCAGCAGTTCCCTGTGGAGGCAGAACCACTGCACCTACATCATACAGAAGTTCTGGAGGTACACTGGACAACTTTCCAAGTTGTCGGTGTTCAACAGTGAGGTACAGTTGGTCTGTCAGGGAAAAGTGGACACATACTTGACGGCTTTTGTTTGGGCGGGCAGCCATGCTTCTGTGTTGGATCTTCACGAAAAGTAATGTATAATGTTGTGGATAAACTGGCTCTTTATCCTGGTCCTCATCAAGTAACACAAAGAAATGACTAAACTTCTTCCATACTGTTCTACTTATGAAAAGCCCAACTGATTACTCTTTGGCTCAGCTTAAAAAATCTCTGTATTGTACTATGTTTTGCTCATATAAACACAATACAACACTCTAGGTGCAAGAATCATGCTTTTGTCTCGAAGACTTAGAGATCCAGCAGTTTGGATTCTCATAAGACCAGTAGAGCACCTTATATACTTGATGGGCAATATATCCTGGGTGTGATTAACAAATGCTGTTTTTTGTCAGTGTCCAACGATAAAAGAGAAGAACTGTGATTTGTTCATTTAGACCCAGCTTCAAGGCTTAAGACCTAGTATTATACTTAGTCTTACTAGTTAAACACCAGGTCCAAAATCATTGGCCCAGTTGTTCTGCATTTGTTTTGAAGATTAAGTAAAAGAGATGTAAGACTGCATGTTGGAACCAAGAGATCACTGGTGTGTGGGGGACACTGCAAATACTTTATCGAATTCAGGTTCACAATAGTAATGATGATGAGTGTTAAACAATCTTACAAAACAATTATGTCCAGTTACTACTAGGATTTAAATGCATGGATTCATTGTAACTCTGACAGAAAACTAGTGTTCTCTTATAATATCATGGATACTCTAAGCCATAAGGAATCACAGAGCGATTTGCAACACAGAAAGCTGCTATAGCTAAAACAGATTTATGGATAAAGATAGACATATGTTGTGCCTGTGTCTTCAGCACTAGTTTTCTATAATTTTTAATAAAAACCTCGGTTTCAAATATTGTTCTTTACTGAAAAAATTTATTCTAAAAAATTATTAAGAATTGAAAAGTATTGTTCCTTTTTCTATACATAAAATTAAAAAAATATTTAGTTAGGTGTTGTTTGCAAATACATAGTTTGAAATTTCCAAACCTTTTAAGCTAAATTTTTGTTTCAAAATTAAATTCCTTTTTTCCGTTTTACGATAAAGAACAGTTTTCAAAACAGAGGTTAAATAATTGATAATCTTAAAAGACAGAAAGAGCAAACAAGTGTTCTGTGAAAAAAAGACTAACGATTTGGTGTTGATGCATGCCTGTCTGGAATAATTTTAAGTTTACAAGCTCACGTTAAAAGTGCTTCCAATTATCCAATCCTTGAGATCAGGCAAATCTTGTTAGGTAGATGTTAGCAGTATTTTTATTTGTTAGTTATGTCTTTGTGTTTAAGGACCTTATGAAAAGGAATTTTAATGCACAAAGTAGATACATGAAATGTTGGAAAATTTATTAATAAGTAAGTAATTCCATGATAATGAGGAACACAGTTTCAGTAATTTAACTGTATAATACCCAAGAGTGGTAATAAGTACTCGATGCTTTATATCAAAATATATTTTATGGTATCCAAAAACAAGAGAAAAGTTTTTGATAACAGTCAAGCTCTTAAAGCTTCTTTTACAACTAAAAAATCTTTTTTTTTTTCAATTTAACAATTAAATAATCAAAACTGAAAACTTAAAGCTTGAGTTTTAAAAGGCATAAAATAATTTTAAAAAAGTCTAATATTACTTAAATAGTCACACTGTTTTAATCTTTGAATAAACTTATATTGTAGACTGTAAAATTGAAATGAATCTTATATTCAACATCTTTAAATTTGTGTTCATCTCTGATTGTTGTTTTTTGGTGTGTGCTTTGTGTGATAGACTGAAAAAATCTATCACTCCTGCATATTTTTAGTCAAAATTCAGTTCTTGGTTACTAATCAAGGGTTTTATACAGTTAAAGCAAGTTACTGAAAATGAACTTCCAATTGCATAGAACTGCTCATTTTCTTTTAACACTATTAGGTACCTTTGCTTTTAAGGTGCTGCAACATTGAACTTGTATATTCATTGGTAGATATATTGTTAATGTTCAATTGTTAATATATATATATGCATGAAGTTGTTATTAATGTATTAGATAGTGAAAATAGGAATTTGTATTCATTAACTTTTACTCTTATGGGTGTGCGAATATATTATGAAGTTAAAAATTATTTCTAGATTCTAAATTAATTTGAGGAAAATATGTATATTAAAACCAATTAAATAGTAATTAGGTTATGCATGTAACATAGTTAAAATAGGAGCACTAACATTTATTATACAGTTATGTGCTGGGCCGTCCTTTCGTTAGAGTAAACATTTTATTATTGTTTAAATAATGCTTTATTTGCCTGTTACGAAATTATTGCTAAATTTCAAATCTTGTATGAACGTACATTGCAATGTGAAGACAATTGACATAAAATTAACTGATAAATTGAAATCTTAAGCTAAAATGTTATGTTTTGCTATTGCCTAATGTAACCATTTACAAACGTTAAAATTTTAATAATAATAATAAATAAAAACCTAAAATTGATAACATAGTAGTTAAATGTTTAGTTAGTCATTGTTATAAATTCTACTATATTTACAAAATTAATAAATATAAAGCTTATTGTTGAACAGTTGCACTTGTTAAGAATATCGTTTACACTTTTTTTTAGGATACAGTTGGTTAATAAGACTGTTAGGAGTTGTATATAGGCAGTAAATGTAAAAACATTTTTATGGTGTTTTTAATTGGATAGTAAATGTAATACAAATTTATTCATTAAAATAACAGCTCTGATGTTATTTTTTTTCTTCCTGAATTCAATAAAAATAGATTTGATCACTTAAAATAACCATGAACGCAAACAGAATTGTTTAAAATAAAGTTAAAGGTTTTAATATGTAACAAAGGTTATAAAATAAGTAGAGTTTGTTGTTTTATATGTGTAACATTTTATGTAATTAAATACAGTCAAACTCTTTTACTATAAAGCAATTTAACATGAAATTTCATTATAACAAATCTAATAACAATAAGTCATGCACACAAACTATATCTATACTCAACTAACTACTATCTATACTCAACATTTTCCTTTGAATCTTTGTAACTTTATAACCATTTTACTGGTGTTTAGTTACAATAAAAATTATTCTCCTAAGGATCGAAATTTGGTTAGAAATATTTCATTGTTACATAATGGAGTTTGTGTTAATATGTTTTGATTGTATTTATATTGAAGAGGAGTTAGAAATAAATAGTCACAAGAATTTTTTTTTTGTCAAAAATGTTGTTGAAAACTAATTTTCTGTAATATTTGGTTAGAGTTCAGATTTAAAATTATTACAAAATTGAAACTGTTTAAAATGTAAAGTAACGCTTCCATGGGTGGAACTTCCACATTTAGCTAACCGCTCCTCTAACTTTTTTTATGAAAAGTTGCTACCAATTTTTAAAACTTCTCTTATTAAAAGCTTAGCAAAAACTAAGTTTAAAAAAAAAACTTATTTCCAATTTAATCCTTTGTACAAAGATTTTTTAAAATTAACAAAATACACAAATGCTTCTGCTTAAACAATTTTAAAATTATTACAAATTGCCATCTAAATATTAAATTAACAAATCTTGTAAATTTTAGAAACTTAATGAACAAAGTAATTAGTTACAAAATTCTATAATTAATTTTTGCAGTATATTAATAAGTTAAGAATTTATAAGTTATCAAATTTATTGGTGTTTCATTTCACCATGGAAGGTACTTTATGCTTGAATTCATAATGATTCAAATTGTACACCAATTTTTAATTCGAAACTAGCATTCGTGATTAAATACCAAGTTGATTTATTTCCAATATTTATTGTTACACTGGACTGCGTCTCCTGCATTGCTTGATGAAAGAGCTTATTTTTTTAGAGTTGCTGTTATTACACTTCTAAATTGCTGGCAATATGATTATTTGTATGTAATGTCCAAGTTTGTGGAGGTGTAAGCATATTTCTTTGTAGTTTCTATATGTTTGTGTATTTTTTAGTTAAAATTTACTAGTTTGCAAATGCTTCCAAATTAATATTAATCGTGCAATATAAATGCTTAAAAATATTGTGTCCTTTAAAAAAAATATAACCTATGTGTTCTAATACTTCCAATAAATTTGACAATCTTTAAAGGTTTAAAGATCATAAGCCCACATATCAATTTTTCTAGGTTTTCAAACGCAATTACTGTACTAATTCAATTAAAAGAGCCTTTGGTTGAATAAAAAAGATATTCTATACTGCTCAAAATTGTTAGGAAGTTGCTTAATATATAATATTAGTGGTAAACGACTTATTATACTTACCAGTTATGAATTAAGTCTTATTTTGAATAGCTCTGTTTGGTAAGCTAATGTTGATGAGTATTTAAAAATGTTATGGTGTATATTATTTAAAAGTCTTTGTATTATACATTTTAAATATTCCACTTTATTATCTTCAAGTAATTTTGTGCAGTTTTAGTGTTCAATGCAACAAACAAGTAAAGAATTCAAAAACAAGTCTATCATCACTTATCTAGTACTATACTAGCTATCTCAATAATATCTCAAGGGAGATAGCACATGTGGGAACTTAAGTGACGATATTCCTTGCAAAATACTATAATAGCTTAAATTGTTACGTGTTAGATTAACTTAAGAGCTAAAAATATTGCATGCTATTCTTGCCCATTTTTCTCTTGTAATTAATATAATATATTGTGTCTGAAGCTTTTAGATAATTTATTTACATGAACTATAAGTTGCGTAGACAGTCTAGATTAATTTGGTTACAAAAAAATAGTTACAATTTTGTCATAAAAAAGTTCAGAGAAAAAAGAGAAGTATCCAGAACTTAAAAACAAAACTGTCAACAAAACTTGAAAACAAATCTATATGATACCCTAATTGCTTAATAAATTCAATTGCCATTGCAAGAAAATAATGGAAATTAACCAAAATTTAAATTCAAAGTTTCCAATTCAAATGACAACTCACAATCATCCTTTCTTTTAAATGCTAAACAGACGCTAATACAAGGCTTATTTTTGTATATTTTTAGTGGATAGACTACAAACAATTTACTTTGTATAGTTGCTTCTGATAAGAAAACATGCATGCTACAATGTGTTTAGATGTAAACAATAGAATCATGTGTAATGTTACGTTATCTTCTTGCCTGTGTGTGAAATGATTTTTTACTCTGTTCTCGTCGGAGAATCTTTTCTACTCTGTATCTGTAATAATTACGAAACTGTAGATTCAACTGTAATATAATCTGTACAAATAAACTTGGTTACCAAAAGTCAGTTTCAATGACAAAATTTAACATTTTGTTTTCAGGAGATACAAAAGGGAATGCTTCGGATGATGCAACTCTTTTTTTTCAGTTTTATCTATACTGCTTTTCACTGGTTGCTTTAGTTTCACTCACAATAGCCGATATAGACGAAAAGAAACCTTTCTTATGTAAGCTTCCTTTGACAAATGTTTCGAACAACCAAAAGCACAGCAGGAAGTTTGCATGTAAAAAATTTAATAAGTAAACTGTTTTTTCAGAAATCTCATTTTCAAATACTGAAACAAAAGTAATACCAGACAAATGAAAACAAAGGGTTGGAGCTGTTGCCACCCATAAAACGTGAAACAACCCCATTTACAAAATGTAACATCTTGTTGTCAAACTAAAAAAAATTGTAGACTTTCCATAATTTAAAATATTAAATAATCTGAGCTGACAGCTATTGCAACTAGAACCTAAATCAGCTAGGCAACTAAATAAAATATTTGTTCCTAAAATTTAGGATAATTTTTTTTAAGAAAACTAAACAAATGATGTTTGTAATCTGATGTGAAGTATACTTATACAAATACAAAAGTAATCGATCAACAACAGGCCGGTGGATCAGCAAGGTTGGTCTAAAATATATCTAATTCCTTAACAGTCTCCAATAGCTATCAAGATTCTTCTTAAAATCTTCCACTCTCTTTGAATACACAACGTATTCTGGTAAAGCATTCTACTCATTAACAACTCTATTATATGGATATGTTTTTAAGAACAAGGGGCTCTCGTATTTTAGGCATTGGTGGCATTTTCAAAGTGCTTAGTGTCGTCAGAATTTATGATGCAAATAAATATGGCAACCAAAAAAAAAATTAATAGAATATGTGAGAGAAAATGATCAAATTTGTCTATTAAAAGTTTAAATGACAACTAAATGTTATGCTTGGCGAATTTTTTAAAGGTGCATAAATCTTTTGCTGAAGCAGTTCTAGGTAACACCTTACAAATATATATATATTTGTTTAAGAATTTCAGTCAAGTAACAGGGAAGAAAGATATTTAAAATATTGTAAAGTATCTTGTTTGCAACTGAGGCTTCAAAAAGAAGTACCCTGAGGTGAACACTGCAAGCTTTGAAAATGTCACCAATGCCTTAATTATAATAGCCCCTTATTCTTAAAAACATAACATAAAACAAAATAACATGCCTAAGAAACAATTTAAAATACAATACAAGTTTATTTTCAAAATAAAAATAAGAAAAACTATAATGCACAAAGACAACAAATATAATTTTCACAATATATTTGCAATAATATAAGATAATTGACTGGCGATTTAATCACTTCCTTCGCTGTCTATGATGTCTTTTAAGCGAGAGAATTTCTTAATTGGAGTTGGAGCTTTTTCTACCTCTTTATGGTTAGTTGTATCCATGAAAGCAGATCGTTTCGAACGTCTCCCTAACAACAACAAAAAAAGACTTCAAAAGTTAAAATATTTTTTTTGCAGGCAAATTACACATTTTTAGAGAAAATTTTATTAATAATAGGCATGTTGAGTTTCTTTAAAATGTATTGAGACATGTGAGTAATGAAAAATACATAACATAACATTTATCATACCTTCAGTTTTAAGTATATTGGATAGATCTAGCTCTGCAATTTCTTTCTTAGTCTCAATTTTTTTCTTCAACTTCTTACACTTCTCCAAAGTAGGTCGACCTTAATCACAAAAAAAAGTTTACAATTTAGCTACGATTCAGATATGTTTGTTAAAGTTAGGGATAAGGGTCTGTTCTTTACCTTTCATTCCTTGATTTTCCAATAACTCCATTAATTTTTCACACTTTGCCTTCATAGACTTGCACTTTTCAAAGAGCTGGTCATACGATCTGACTTTTATACCAGTTGTTCTGACATACTTTTTCAAAATCTCAATCCTGTTTTCAAGGGCAGAAGGACGTTTTTTCTCCTGAACAAGAAAAATTTGAATGTTACTTTTGCTTGTATGTGCTATCGAAATTTTTCTCCATTCTTTCTAATTATTTAACTCTCTTAAAGACGTAATTTAGGAAAATTTAAAATAACAAAATTGAGAGTCTGACTTCCAAGGGTTATTGTGCTTTTAAGTTAAGAAAAAGGCAAATAATGTTGGTTTCATCAGCCACTGAGGAGGAGTTAGATTGGAAGATAAGCTGCTAGTGGTTTTTAGGGCCATTCGTAATAAAAATTATTTATGTATCATTTCATTAGGCCAGTTGAAATGTTGAGATAATATATAAAACCTACAGAAGCATTGGCTATTTCAGAACTTCTTTAGTTTAGTTTGAATTATTAAGTTGAATTACACAAGGGCTATTGGTGACGGGCATGGGTGAAAGTTGGCAGGCAAAAATCCTAGGACTGAAAATTTTTACAGAGGTTTTTCAGAGTCAGGGTTTCTGCCGAAATGTCTCAAATTCATGACAGAAATTAAAAAAATTTCATAACTAGCGGAATCGGGCCAAAAATAAGAAATTTTTTAATTCGAGCCATTATGAAATTTAATGTGCAATGTCTTATCTTCTAAAATATACTTTTATATTAAGTAAACAAGTATTTCTTCATATATCTAAACCTAGTATAAGAAAATAAAATTCGGAACTAAAAACAGGGTTTCTGCCAAATTAACACTCCCAAATTCATAACTAAGTTAAGTTTTTCATCATTCCATAAATGTCATCTCAAATTTAAAAAAATTCATTTTAAGACAGCTATCGAAGGCTAACAACAAATGTAGTAAACTACTAATTTAGTTTATGTGGACAATTTTTACATAGGCTTAATTTATCGTTGCAAGTGCACAAATTTATTTTTAAAATATAAGCTATTGGACCATAAAATGATTTAAAAATGTATGCTATAAATAAACTGAAAGCATATTGCCTTTTATTGCTATTGCATTCTTTCTTTTAATAAAGGGTTACGCTTGCATTACAAAAGGTTTTAATAACACAAGTTAAACTAAAATTACAAAAAAGCTTATCAGTAAAATTATTAAAGCAAATTTATTTTTTAATAGGTTAAAATTAATTCTATAGCTCAAAAATCCTCCCTACTATCGGAAATTTCGACGAATTTATATTCATTGACTTTTTTGCTACCATCATAAATTGCGGCGAATCCGAAAATCATGCAACTTGCTTTACAACATCAACCAAATTTGGCTATAAGAGCATTTAAAATCTCCGTTGATCTGAAAATTAAAATTTTTTAATGTGTTAAAATTAAGGCTATAGCTCAAAAATCCTCCCTACTACCCGAAATTTTGATGAATTTATATTCATTGATTTTTTTGCTACCATCATAAATTGCGGCAAATCCGAATATCATGCAACTTTAGCTATAAGAGCATCGAAAATCTTCGTAGATCTGAAAATTAAAAAAAAAAAAACTCCTGCGATCCGAAATTCACGAAAATCCAGCGATCCGAAAGTCGCGAAATTCCAGTTATCCGAAAGTAGTGAAACTCTAATGATCCAAAAAGCCATTAAATCTTTAAACGTGCCAAAAAGAGAGAAAAACATTCAAACCGTTGAACAAAACGTATTCCAAATAAACAGCGATGTTTTCATTTCACTTCTTCAGTCAGGACCCAAAACAAATTCCTATTAGTTTCTATTATGTGATGTCATCACATAACAAGCTTCATGGCATAGCATGATCCGTTTTGGCCGCAATCAAATTTAATAAAAAATCATTTTATGGTTCCGTCCCGTTCCTTACTGGAGTATTTTTAAAAATACGGAAATCCGTATTAATACGGAAAACTTTCACCCATGGTGAAGGGCTTCATATTTTAGAACCCCAGTCAAGTGACTAGCCGACACCTGAGTAGGCACCCAATGCAACCGTTAAGGGCGACATCATATGCCGCGTTAGGACTTTGAAGGATATGCAACATGCACTCTGTCCACACAGGGTATTATTTGTCTGACATTTTTGGCTGCATGTGCCGTTCATAGGACGCAGACCTATGAACAGCCTAAGGTCGGCAGTTATTTTGGCGATGCCGGACCCGAACCTAGGACCTTTTGCATGCTAGGCGAATGCCTAAACAACCAGGCTCCCCAGACCTTCTTAAGAGTCTTATCCCATTTTCAATGATTAAGGGGAGTCGGATGGTTCTATCTCGCCCATGTTAATTTACCTAACTTTAGGAACATTTTTTTAAGGAGTTATATGAGATATTAAAAATTTTTTTACAGTTGGTTCCTTACATATAGCTCTTTGATTTAAACTGATGATATTAAAAAATACTTTTAGGAATTTTAATGGGAAACAAATAGCAAAACAAAATATGTTGATGTATTTTATAGTTCCTGAGAAAAATGTTCCTAACTGTTGAAAAACTTTATATTTCAGGAAACTCAAAAGAAAAGTAAGGTATAGGTAAGAACTGACATTAAGTGTTTCTCAAAAATGCTTATTAAAAGAAAATCGATATCTTGGTCTTAAATTAGAGCTAAATATATGCAGAATAAAAAAAAGAAGGAAAAACTGAAAATCCGACATTTTAACCTAAACATCCATCCGACTCCCCTTAAGCAGTAGATGATTTTTTGAAATACATTGTATTACTTCAATTGAAAGAATATAAAATTCAGTCAAACATTCTATAATTATGTCTACTATTGGCTGATAGATATTACAGAGAAAGTCTTCTACTTTAAAAATCTTGCAAAAATACTAGCAGCATTCATTATCAACAGAGATCTTTCAGAAGCCAACAAACTATAAAAAAACAACCTGTCTTGGATCTTCATGGAAAATATAGCAATCAGTTTGAAAAATACTTGAGTGACAGTTGCAGAATGGCTGAAAACTGTCACAACTAATGGGATTTGAAACTTTATCTAAGTTTTGACAGTAATTTGTATGCAGATTAATTTAAAATCTGTTTTTATAATTTTGCACACCCAACATGCTTATTTCAATTTACATTTTTGCAAGACTTTTGGGCAAAAGGAGAAAAAAAGTTACTTTTAGTGAGAATAGTGACTTAGTGAGAGCCTTGAAGTTATGAAATTTCAAGACGTACCTTAACAGTTTTTGATGTTTTTTCTTCCTTTGATGGCTTAGAATTATTTTTTGAAGCTTGACTTCTTTCAACAGAATTTTCATCAGCACTTGAACTTTCGGATGAACTGGAAAATTATAAATGATGAAAATCATAGTTGTAGTCTTAAGAATTAAATATAAAAAAATTGTACTTGAAAATAAAAACAAAAACCTTTCTTTATTTTTGTTTAATTTAAAGATAACTGGAATGTTTTAATACATCTAATTATTATTTTGAAATTAAATTTTTACATAAACAACATTTGAATTAAAACACCTGCCACTGGGGGGGGGGGGGGTCGCGAAGTTATTTTGTGGCATTAGGGTAAAGGTATAAGTTACAACAATCAGAATAAAAATGTCATTCATTTAATAAAGAATATTTACCTTTTATTGCTTGAAGAATTTTTTTTGACAACTTTGGTACCTCCAGAATTGTTGACTTTCTCTGCAAGTGGTTCATCGTCAGAATCGGAAGATTCCTCTGAATTTTTTTTAGGAGCAGGCTTATTTTTGGATTTCCCTTTTAAAGTCTTCTTCCCTTTGGCATTATTTTCCTTCAGGTTAATTAAAAGTTCCTCCTCCGAATCACTGGAATTTTTCTTGGATTCTTTATCAGATTCAGAAGAGCTATTCGATTTTGACTTTGTATTGTCATGCGTATTTAAAGCTCCTTTAGAAATTTTTGACAATGGTTCATCCTCTTCAGAACTGTTTTCAGAACCTAGGGACTTTTGCTGGATGTTTTCCAAAGGTTCATCTTCCGAATCACTAATAACATTTCGTTTTACTGATCCTTTTGCCGATTTATTTGTTTTGGTGACAATTTGATTTTCGAAATCAATCTTTTTACCTTTTGAAATATTTATCAAAGATTCATCTTCTGAATCACTAATGTTGCTTTTTCTTGATTTTTTTGCCCGTTTACTTAAAGATTGTTTTTTCTTCTTAGTTTTATCAACATTTTCATCTTCGGAAGCACTAGAGTCTAAAACCTTTTTACCTTTTGGAATATTTATCAATGGTTCATCCTCAGATTCATTTTCCGAATCTTTCGCATGATTTGATGCGGCCTGCTTGATATCCGCCAAACTCTCATCTTCTGAATCACTAATGTTCCCTTTTCCAGATTTTGTTGTTGATTTATTTGGCGATTTAGACTTCTTTGCCTTGCTTGATTTTGGAATTACTTCATCCTCTGAACCACTGGAATGATTAGTCATTTCATTTTCTGACATATTGGCTAAAGCCTCATCTTCTGAATCCGATACAGTCTTTGCTTTTACAGTATTGCTCATAGAATTTTTTATTGAAACAGCCTCATTTTCGGATTCACTTGTAACTGCTTCTGATGTTTGCTTCTGAAGACTTTCCAATGGTTCTTCCTCAGAGTCACAAAGTTTCTTTCTAGCACTAACCTTATTTGTTGCTGCAGATTTTTTGGTTCTCTTTGGTTTTTTAATAACGGTTTCATCGTCTTCTGAGTCACTGCTATCAATTATCTTTGCTTTACTTCTGGATCCAGTTTGTGTAAACTGAAACAAGAAAAAACTAATTAGTTGCACAAGTTATTAAAAAAACAGATAATAAAACACATTTAACAAAGAATATTTTAACCTGGGTGGCATTGAATACAAAATATCAGCAACTACATGTAATATTTTAAAAAATAATAATATATTTATATATAAGAATATATTTTTTAAAAAATTCTACAAAACTTGTCTGTAATAAGTTTCTTGAAATAGTTTCTCATATAAATTTAAATAGTGTTTGGTTTAAAGGATTTAGAAAGTAAATAAACAAATAATAGCTACAATTTCTGACTATGTCCACTATACTTACACAAATTACTTAACATCAATAGTAGTATTTAAATATATTTAAAAAAAATCATAATTTAAAGAATTAAGAAAAATAATATGCATACATATAGATTACCTCATCAGTATTATTTTTTAATGGAATTAAAGGTCTGTCTTCTGAATCATCGGATTCAATACATTTTAATTCTTTTGTTGCAACTGTTGCTTTTTTCACAGATTCTTTCTTTCGCTTCAATTTTTTATCGAGTTTTAAACCTTTTACCAAAGCATTTGCAACTGGCTTCTTAGAATTAATTTTTTTTTCAAAACTTATTTTTACTGGCTTATTATTAGGTTTCTTTTGAGCTTTACCCTTTGTTTTTGATAAGTTGGCCAGTGGTTCATCTTCCGAACTATTTGAATCAAATGAGGGTTTTTCTACCGACTTAATCTTCAATTGGTTTGAAGATTTAAGTTCTGCTTTGAATAAATTAGCAAGGGGTTCATCTTCTGAGCTACTTGTATCACATAAGCTTTTGTCGACTGATTTATTCTTAGATTTCTTTGCAGAACTTATCTCAGATCTTGTTAGATTTGCAAGGGGTTCATCTTCTGAACTATTTGAATCACACAAACTTTTATCCACTGACATATTCTTAGATTTCTTTGGAGCTTTAAGTTCAGCTTTTGATAAATTAGCAAGAGATTGATCTTTTGAACTGTTTGAATCCAACAAGCTTTTTTTCAAAGCTTTATTCTTAGATTTCTTTACCACTTTTAACTCAGTTTGTGCTATATTTGCAAGGGGTTCATCTTCTGAACTATTCGAATCACACAAACTTTTATCCACTGACATATTCTTAGATTTCTTTGGAGCTTTAAGCTCAGCTTTTGATAAATTAGCAAGAGATTGATCTTTTGAACTATTTGAATCCGACAAGCTTTTTTTCAAAGCTTTATTCTTAGATTTCTCTACCACTTTTAACTCAGTTTGTGCTATATTTGCAAGGGGTTCATCTTCTGAGCTATTCGAATCACACAAACTTTTATCCACTGACATATTCTTAGATTTCTTTGGAGCTTTAAGCTCAGCTTTTGATAAATTAGCAAGAGATTGATCTTTTGAACTGTTTGAATCCGACAAGCTTTTTTTCAAAGCTTTATTCTTAGATTTCTCTACCACTTTTAACTCAGTTTGTGCTATATTTGCAAGGGGTTCATCTTCTGAACTATTCGAATCACACAAACTTTTATCCGCTGACATATTCTTAGATTTCTTTGGAGCTTTAAGTTCAGCTCTTGATAAATTAGCAAGATATTGATCTTTTGAACTGTTTGAATCCGATAAGCTTTTTTTCAAAGCCTTATTCTTAGATTTCTCTACCACTTTTAACTCAGTTTGTGCTATATTTGCAAGGGGTTCATCTTCTGAACTATTCGAATCACACAAACTTTTATCCACTGACATATTCTTAGATTTCTTTGGAGCTTTAAGTTCAGCTTTTGATAAATTTGCAAGAGATTGATCTTTTGAACTGTTTGAGTCAGACAAGCTTTTTTCTAATGATTTATTTTTCGATTTCTTTTGAGCCTTTAACTCAGTTCTTTCAAGATTCGCAAGTGGTTCATCTTCTGAACTATTTGAATCAAACAAGCTTTGGTTCACCGACTTACTTCGAGATTTCCTGAATGTCATGGCAGCAGAATTTTTAAGTGCATCAACATTTAAGTAGTCTCTTATTTCAATTAGGGCTATATTCAGTAACAAATTATCTTGTTTCTCTGTGACTGTCTCGCTCTTGTTACTAAATACTTTTTCATTAGAACTAAATTCTTTGAAATGTTCTTGCTCTGCAATATTCTCTTCCTCTGAATCGCTGGAAATTTTTAGAGTCCAGTCATTTTCATCTGATGAAAGACTTTCTTTGATTTTGCTTGCATCCTTTAAGTTAAAGAAAATATTTGTACATATTTTTTTTAATGTTTCATCTTCAAGTTTTCAGTCATTTCAAAAAGCATGCATGGTTTAATTCTAATATTATGTTTGAAAGCTTCTAAATAAATGCTAAACTAAATTATTTAACAATACTCATAATTGACAAACATTTTTTAAAAATAAATAGTGAAATAAAGGGCCATTTGCCATGCAAGAACAATATTTCTCAATGTATAATTCAACAATCTTATAATATTAGCAAATAAAATAAGTTTCATGAAATTATGTATCTTAAAACAATATTAATATTTACTTTTTTTGACTCTTTTTCAGTGCTATCTGTAACTGTTTTTCGTTTCTTTTTCTCAGGAGTAGAGGTTTTAGATGCATGACCTTCATTTTGTGAAGAGCTGGAAAAAATGAATAAATAATGCTTTACAATTTTCACAATTCAAACATTACTTAAAATTAATAATAAATAATTTATCGGACCATTTTTTTAAGGAAATGCCATAAATGAGGACAATAAAAGAGTGATGCTAGAATAAATTATGGGCATTGTATTGAAGACAGAAAATAAAAGAATGTTTGTTTAAAGGGCAAAATTTTACAACTTTGTTAAATAAACTTTAGTAGCTAAAAAAAATTCTCATTGCTACTAGTTTAATGATTTGATGATGGCTGTTTCTGAGTTAAATAAACTGATGGAACTCATTTCCTTAAAACTTCTATCCACTTTAATTTTACCAAATGGTTGAAACGCTCCAAATATATTCAGGGTTCCTGGCAAAATGAAATGCCTCAAATTCATGACTGAAATTAGAAAATTTGATGTGCGAGGCATTGTCTTCTAAAATATATTTTATTCACGAAACTCCTGCGATCCGAAATTTGCAGAACTCCAGCGATCCGAAAGACACGAAACTTCCGCGATCCAAACTTCCGCGGCCATTATAAAATCTTTAAGAACTGTTGAATAAAACGTGAAACTCGAAGCAAAGAAAAAGGCCAAACTTGATACAAAAATAATTTAATGAAAAGAAACAATAAGCAATTCACAATTAAAGTTTTAAAATAATAAAGATTTCTAAATAGTGGGCGTTTCCGCCATGTTTTTAAGGTTCACACCGGCGTTTGTATCAAATCACTACCAGATTTAAAGCTTTTAAAAAGAAAGTGATCATGAAATTTGAAAGCCGAAGCTTAAATATCCTGCAAGAAATAGCCCCACAAGCAATTAAAAATCAGCATTGCACATGCGTACGCGTTAAGTTTTAATAGATGCTCTGGTGAAAAAGAGCATAAGCAAACATCCCCAATCTAGGCAACAGCCTGATGACGTCAACACTATTAAGAACTTATATTTGCATGAGTAAAAATAATGAAACTTATAATTTTAAACAAAACTCATACATATAGATGGATATGTCATGACTTTTGGTCTCTTTTCGCTCATATTCATGCCTTTTGTCGTTTTTTGCTCAAATTCATGACTTTTCACAACAAAATTTACCCTATGTCTAAATTCATGACTTTTCATAAACGCATGAACCCTGTATATTTACTTGGAATCACTGCTTGAAGACAAACGAGGCCTTTTTTTCGCTTTCCCAGTTTTCCTTGCGGTGTCATCTGAATATATTATGCCTGCAGAATCTCTTGAACCCTCATCATCATCAGGAACTTCAGCTTTAAGGTGTCGCCCACCTTCATCACTGGAATACAAAATATATATTTATAATTATGGGAAATATACTGAAAAAAATTAACAGCATTGGAATTTAAATTTCAATTAAATTTTTTTTTTGACATATTGGAAAAGCTAACTACAAAATTCCAATTTTGATAAGAATGACTAGAAAACTACTAAATATATTTTAAAATAACCCTCTTGAACTATAATTATTTTTTCAAAACAATTTATTTGTATTTAGCACTAATATTATTATACTTTGAATACTGCCAAAGACGTAATTTCACAACAGTTTTTTAACTTCCATTTTTAATTTTGAATACACTTTTACTACTGCCATCTATGAGGGTTATTGGTAACTAAAACTTCAAAATGGAATGTAATAGATGAAAAACACAGATTTGTCGAGAGGGAGCTCTACTTTAATAAAATAAAATGGATTTTGTTACTTGTTGCCATATAGCACAAGTATGCACTAGAGGGTTAAAAAAAGTAATTAAAAAATTAGATAACTAAACGCTCTTTCAGATAATAACGAAAAATGGCATTTAGCAAATCTTGAAAGTTGAATTTTAAGAGCATAATGACAAATGCTTATTTAAATCAGTAATTCAGTATATGTTTTCGAACATGCATCACGATAGGTAGTTTGAATTATAGTTGCACTCCAGCTACGCAAGGGCTATTGGCCACGGACATCGTAATTTCTTACATTATCACGATAAAATTGTCTCCAAACATTCTTCTCATGTTTTTTTGCATTTTCCCCTTAGCTTAAATGTAACCTTTTTAACACTAATGCATTTACAATTATTAAAATATCATTTTACAAGCCCCTAGATAATATATTAAATTGAATCAACAATGTATGGGACAAGGTTGACAAGTTCGGTTACATCCAACTAGTATGTGTCCCTTTATCATCAGGAACTTTTAACTAATTTAGTAAACATCTGATTTAATTATTTTGTATAGATTGACAAATACTGTTATTTATTAATTAAACAGGCAGCATTTAGCATGTTCACTAGCATTTATTGATTTTAAACTGCAGACAAAACTAAGTAAAAGAAACAATGAAAGGAAAAAATTAATTTCTTACTTCATGTGAACCTCGTTCACATCAGTTTCCAAAACTTGATTTAATTCTTGACTGTCTTTATCCTTTAAATAAAATTGATGGTTTAAATAAGAGAACAGCAGACTGTTTCAAAATAAATATAACACATTTTGTTAAACAAAACAGTCCCCAAGCCAGTAAATTAGAAATCAGCTTTCGGATGCGAAACATTGTTTATTTAGCATTTTTATTTATAGAAACAAGTTAAAGAACACAGCAGCAAACAGGTTCGAATTTAACAAAACAAAAAAGAATGCCAATTAATAGCCGCAAGTTTCCATAGAGACCATATAACTGCTCCATAGCAACCATGAAACAGTAAGTGCGTCTCCATAGAAACCATACGAATTACCACGGCAAATACAAAAACCCTTTCAAATTCATGCTAAGAACTTGCCAGGCAACAAAGCTAAACATTTTATACGAAGCATTTTATGATACTGCACATTTAGGTTCTATTAAATAAAAATGTTACTCGTTTTAATTACAACAGTTGTTTTATATGTTGTGTTATTTTACTTTTCAATTAAGTTGTAGGAACACTATAAGAAAGAAACAAATTGCCGTAGGCTTGTAAATAAGGAAAAAAAATTAAAGATAATCTTAAAATAAAATAAATAAAAATTAAGATATCTTAAATTTTAATAAAGCCAGCAATAAAATGTATTAATATATCTCATGCGACATTATTTGTAACAAACATTAATAATTTTAAAAATGCATCTTTATATATTTCTGAAATGTTAGGGATTGGTAAAGGAAATCTGTACAACTAAAATTTGGAGACAAGGGTAAATATCACAATATTTCAAACATGGCTTAAGGAAACCAGTTTCTCACTTTCTTGTGCTTCTTCTCTCACTGCAACCTTGAAATTCAGTTTCGTATTTCAATCAATAGACAGTGATTCTGACGCATGGACAAGCAAAGAAGAAAGAGAAAATCCGGTTTCCTGTCGCCAATGTCGGCCAAGCAGACACAATTAGGGAATGACTCCTAATAAATCAATCAGTTCTTCTCCTGTACTCTTCATTTACCTTAACTTGTTTCTTTTCTTGTTCCACAGATTTGTTCTTCCAGCTGGCTTCAAACGCTTCAATGATTTCTGGACAGTCTAAATTCTCTTTGGGTTCCCAAGTGTTCTCGGAACTGAAAAAATAAAAATAGTATTTTATTTTCAAAGTTAAATTTGTTAATGCCACCACTAGACAGGATAAATGTGTATAAATTAAACTTTGTTTAAAGAGAAAAAAAAGTAAATGTAATAATAAATGATTTTTAAGCATAAATAAATAACAGCACTGTTCTTCGTATTCTATTTTAAAAGATATTTCAACAATTTTTTTTTAAAGTAATAGTAAAGTTAATAATTAAATTTAGTAATATCCATATATCATGAAGCTTAACTCTTTAAGAAAGCAAACATAATACTTTTAACAGGGTTCCCACTCTTATTTCAAAATAAAAATCAAGGAGTTGTTAAGGACTCACAAAAAATGTTTCAAGGACCCTTAATCATAATGTGATGATAAGTAATAAAATACCTAACGATTTGATTTACCAATATGTGCCTTTTAAAAATAGGACTTCACTGCAAGTTTACACCAAGAACTAGAATACAAGACGTCGAGGTTTGAAGAATGCCGAAGTGCTATGTGTGCCATTTACTTCCGACTTGGCACTGTTTAAAGAAATAACTTATTGAAATTGAATGTAGTTAATGAAGAAAATCAAGGACTTTTTAGCAATTGTTTGTCAAAATTAAGGAGATACTAAGGGGTATTTGAAATCGAAAATTAAAATTAAGGACTTTCAAGGACCCGTGGGAACACTGTTTAATTACTTTGGCCAAAAACTGAAACCAAATTGTCAGGTGTGAAGCAAAATTCATTAGTATAAAGCTAATTTTGGGACCCCTAAAATAATAGGCCCAAGGACCGGGCCTAGAAGACTTAGGCAATGATTAAGGCATGACACTAGCCACTACACTAATTAAATGTTTAGTTTATAAACATTGTGAAACATTATTTTGTAAATCTTATTTTACATAAAAAATATTCTATGCTTACTCAGGAAAGCCAACCCATTTGAGAAAATAGTGCACTTTTCCTTTGACAATCTTCTTATCGATTATTTTTTCAACACTGTATTCTTCTTCCGATGCCTCTTCTTCAGATATTACTCCATTTTCTTGGAGCTTATTGTCATTTTCATTGCTATGGTCTTCCTCAGACATTCCCTAATAATGAAGATATTTAATTAGAGGATACAAACTTCTTTAATAAGCAGCATTTGTTTAAAAGGACAGTTAAATTGTAAAAAGGATAAAATAATTTATGTGAAACCACTTTGAAACAGCTATGAACATTATAGCTGGTCTTTTCATTTGCGAGCTTGAAAGTTTAATGTAGAGTTGCTATAGATATTGAGTTGCATAAAATATGAAGCAAGTAGATATGCTTAAACCACATTTGAACATTTCCGTTGCTTAGCAACATAACAAATTACTTACCGAGGTAGCACATCAATTTTGGCCAATGTTGCATGAATATCGGCCAAACTTGGAGAATATTGGATGAAATCGATCATTTTCTGCCGATTTTAACCAGATTTCCATTCAAATAATAATCAAACCGATATTGCACATTAAGAGATACATCTACAATTTTAAGTAGAATAAAATAAGTAATAAAATGTGAAAGCTACACATAAAAGCAATGTCAGTACCATTTTCAACTGTTTTTCATCACAAGGCTTCTGTGCTTTAGAACTCAAGCAAGTCTCGTCTAAGACAGTGTTAATGGCTTCGGAAAACAGCTTCTTTTCTTCTGCAGAGAATTTTTTTAGTCCGTTTTCTTTCAGGTACAATTTTTTCATGTCTGCTTTAGTGATAGTGCTGAAATAAAATTACATTTTAAAATTATTGGTACACTTTACCAAATTGTGCAAGATAAACTCTAGATAATCCAGTGCAGAGCATAAATAACTTAAATTCACTTACTCTAAATCCGCATGTTGCAGACAACCGCGCAAAAATTGAAGCATAGATTCCATACTGTTCATCTTCAGGTTAAATAAAAACGTTCAGCCTTTATATTGAATAATTTTAATATACTAATTTTCGGTTGACTATAAGATAAATTTAGTTTAAAACAAAGAATTTCTAATCAAAACTCCATAGCACGAACAACGAAACTACACTACAGATTGGATTGGTTGGTAGACATATATTTTCAGGCTTGTATGCTTGGTCGCCAGGACCCGCTTATAAACCATCGTCAAGTAGGAAAACACAAGACACACACATACACAAATGACAGATGCTGCCATCTGTCTCCACCTCCACAATTTAGACATGTTCCTGAAGGGGAGGCGGAGGGAAATAGTCTCCTCTCCAGGAACCTGTACCCATAGTAAACTGCACAATGACCGACTGCAGGACCTTCGGACCCAACATATTTAATGAGCCCGTGCTCCGCATATACTCGGTAGGTCTTTAGAGGCACCGGGATTCAATCTCTCGACCTTCGGATCTCGAGACTAATATCTTGACCAAAAGGCTCCTTACAGCCCTTGCACTACAGATCGACGCGCCAAAACAATATTCAAAGGTGTTGCCATTTTAGCGCCAAAAATTTTGGCGTACAGGTATAAATGGAATGGGTCATTTTTCGTCTTACTCCGCGCTGAAGCCGCTGATCTCTAGCTGAGGTCTGACTTCGGGAGGAATTGAGTAGCTCCACGAGGCTATTGGCGCCGGGCGTCGCAATTTAAAACCACAGTCAAGTGACCAGCCAAAACCTAAGTTGTTGTTGTTACTAATACAGTACTTGACTGCATCGCTAAAATAAATTCCAATGTTATTTAAATTATAGTTGAAAGTAAAAAAATAACAAATGCATATATAATTTTTGAGAAATAAATCTTTAAATCAATTTAAAAAATCGTTTTGAAAAGGCATTTTTTTTCACATGATCACAAACACGTCGGTTTGGCTGACGTCATTATGAACTATAAACAATCCGGCGTGTTGTTTTTTGTTTTCTGATTAAATTTGATTAAATCAATTACTGTTGAAACAATAAATTTTTAGAAAATGTAGGGCTGTTTTACAGAAGCTTATATTTCAAATTTGTCTAAAATTGATTCCAATGTATTCAAAGTTTGTTTATAGTTCATAGTGACATCACAAATACCGCGTGACAGCCAGAAAGCGTTTTCAGGAGTGATTTTTCATCCTAATTTTTAAATTCTTTTTTCTGCCTTTTTATGGGGTATTTGAAAAAAAAAAGAAAAAATACGGGTCTAATATTTTTGGCATAAGAACATTTTAAGACAATAAAAAAAATTTAGTCAAGTACCCTATTCCCATCTGGTCTGACAGAGTCAGTTCATAGTTCATAGACAGTTCATTGACAGAGTCAGGCCAGATCAATAAATCTGTTGACATTAAGAAAGTCCGAAACCAAAAAAGGGGGGGGGGGAGAAAAATGTCTTACCACTCCAGTCCTAAACAATCAAGTATATGGTCAGGTGATGCCTGGTTTTGCTGGCACTTAGGGCAAGGAGGGAAGATCTTTTTGATTAGCAGAAAACTTAAGACTTTTCAGCAAGCAGGTGTTGGTCTGTCTGTCACCAGGGAGAGAAAGAGAGAGTCCTGGCCTTTTTGCTTTGTACCAGTAGTGAGTCGGAGGTTGCAGCCAATTTTGTTTGTTTTTATCCTTTTGCCTTGCGAATAATTCAAGGTATGTGAGGTCTGAGGTGGTAGGGACTGAGTTGTCCAATCCCTGCTTCGCTAGAGTGTCTGCAAACTCATTAATACCATGGATGTCGATATGGGATGGGATCCATTGGAAGTGCACATCATGCTGTTGGGAAAGGTGGACAACTTTTTGCAAGATCGAAAAACTGGTTTTACTTGAAATGATAGCCCAATTTTTTGAGGTGTTGAATCGAACTGCGGCTGTCTGAAAAGAATCCAGATATTGTCATAATGACTTTCACTCATGATTGTCTCTAGCCCTCTGTGCTGTCAATTGCGATAAGTTCGCTTCGAAAAACCGAACAAAAATCAGGGTCGTTGTTCAATGGAGTAGTTCTCTCTTGATGCTTCAATAAACACTCCGCTGCCTGCTTGTTCATCTCTTTTGCTGCCATCAGTAAATATATTTATGTCATTTGGAGGGATTTTATTGATTATTTCTAAGGACAACTGTTTAAGAAAGTCTGGTAGACATGCAGTCTTTCTTATTAAGCGTGGTAGGGAGGTTTTCAAGGAAACTAACGTTGGAGAGTTCTAGACAAGGATTAAGAGTGCAATGGAAGAAAAAGAGGTTCTATATTTTCTGCGATAAGCTGTTGGGATTTAACTTAACTCCGCAATTTTTTCCTCTTTAAGCAGAACGCGAATTGCAGGGTTCATTGGGGAGTTTCGTAAACCCTCCAATAAAGGAGGGTTTGATGTTTCATTTCATGATTCGGCCACATACTGTCATTTCGACCACTTTTTCCCCTAATGGAGGATTTGGCTTTCCACGGATTCGATGCTCATGGAAACGTGCCTTACGTATAATGAATGAATAAATCTATACTGTGCTGGAACTTTTATCATTAACAAAACGTTAAGAAAATTTTTATTTTTATGATTTCGCGGTTGATCTAGTTAGATATATAATGGTTGTTAGTCAACTGTTATTTTGTCTAACGTTATTTTTAGAAACTTTTGTCAGTAAAAATTTCTTTTTCATCGTTGATACATTAATTGCAGATTTTTTATTTTGTTTTTTAAGAATTGATTACTTAAAATTATGCTAATTAATTAGACTTATGTAATTAAGAAACGTTAGAGTCGTGTTGTAATTTCTCCTTAGGACAATCCCAAATTTCCGTTTTTCCATATTTAAACTGAGAAAATCAATAATAATAATAATAATAATAAATAATAAAATAATAATAATGCCCATTATATGTTTTTTTGTTTACAGAACTAGTGGCTTAGTGGTAGTTCTTCACATTACCGTGACCTATGCCAAGTACCCCAGAGCTCTAGATCACGTAAGGTGAAATGGGCACGGCAGGCCCTGGTCTTCTAATGGGCTGATGCACCAAGGAGTTTAGTTGTTTTTTTACTAGCATTTTAAGGGACGAACATTTAAGGCGTTATTAACGACTTGTCATTGTAAACGAGGTCATTGCAATTGGTTCGAGCCTTGGCAGAGTCGTCGGATTTCTGGATGGGAAAGTCTTGGGCAAGCATGTCATATGATTATGTGGCATGTAAAAGATCCCTGGAGGGTCCATTTGGCCTGGGTTAACTCGGCAAAATTAAATCTCGGCATACCTTAACATCCACAGAGAGCTTAGATTCATCGTAATCTGGGCGTCATAATTGGTAGCGAGAGTAGCGTAGATGGTGCCACATGAAAAATGGCTCTCAGTTCTGGGGAATATGCCGAGTCTGCAAAAGCCTTAACCGCCAATATTGCAGCCCCATTGGAGAAATAAATAAAATAGTTTGATTAACAGAAATCTTTACAAGTAATTAAATTTTTTTTATAATTATTGAACGTCCCACCAAAACGTAGTGTGTTATTTGAGGTTTTAGACCATGATAAAGCATATTGTTTGTGTGTTATAAATGAACAAAATAAGCTCAATCAGTTTTTTTAATAAATAGTCCATTCTAATTTTAAATGTTAAATATCTTATAATGTTGCAACTGAAAAAAACTTTTTATTCTGCAAGACACCCGAAACGTTTTGCCACATACTTTTTTAATACAAATAAACGAATTCGTAAGTTGCGTTTGTATCAATATATTTGAAAGCATGATTATTCTAGTTTCTAATAGAAAAATATCATTTGTTCTTAGCAAAACTGTAAAATTGAGTTGAACATTCTATACTCGCCGCCAACCAAGCCAGATACGGTAGGGATGGCGGTTTCTCAGAAAAAAAACGGTGTTTGAAAAACCAGTTTTTCGGTTTTACTGAACCTTAAAACCGGCTTTATGAAAAAACGGTATTTTGGTCAAAACCGAGGGCAAATACCGAAGTCCCTAAAGTGTTTCAAATCGTGAGAAAAAAGTATAGTTTCTGATGGAAAAATATTGTAAGCGCTTAGCAAAACTGTAAAATTGAGTTGAACATTCTAGTAATAGAAAAATATTATAAGTATTAAGCAAAACCGTAAAATTAAGTTTAAAAGTGAATTTTATATGATTCCTCATAAGTTGATCTCCGGTGGAAGGAGGAAATTTGTGCAGCATTAACATAAGAATTATTTCCCATTGAGGATTTCGTTAAATTAACATAATTAAAATTAGAACAACAAATATTCAACGAAAAAGTACTTTATTATTGAAATACACTTTTGTTTATGTTTATTTACATATTTACATTTGCCATCATACAATAATATGAAAATTATGTACAGGGTAGTATCATTTTTTACACAACATATGAAAATTGCAATATGTTCTTAGATTTTGAATATTATAGTTGCAATAGGCATTTATTGTAGATAACATTGATTATTTGTTGGTTCTCTATAAATTTTGAATTGCATTTTAAATTCAATTTTAATCGTCCATGCATTAAGTGAAAGTTGATTATGTTGAAAGATAGAATAATAATGTGTATTAACTTATTAATTTATGAAACCTCCATTATCAATCATTGTTATTAAATTTCAATTTTACATTGACAGTTGATTAAGGCTAATCCAATAAAACAGTTACATATTATTGAGTTAATTCGTGCAGTAGGTTAACATATTCCCAAAATGTGTTTAAATTTTCTATTCTTTAGTTTGTTAATAGTATCTGCATTTTGCTTTGATGAACAATTTCTGAAACCAACCAAAAAAAGAAATATTTTAAATTGGAAAAATTCTGAAGAAGTTAGAGCTGTTAGATGAATAAAAGCTCACTACTAAAGGAAAATCTTTTCTGTAATAATATATACTGAATTATGCTTAAAATATTGTAGTTTGATGGGTATTCCAACTGCAAAATGTATTTTTAACTTATGTAAGTTAAATAATTTATATGGATTTGTAATTAAGATATAAAATATTTATCATAATAAATTATAACTACTACATCAGACTACAATAAGGGTGGGTTCATTTTTTAAACTCCTTTTTGTAAACAGATATACGTATGCTCCAACTGATGAATTGTTTTTAATATTAAATGACTACTTCTTCTTATGCCCATAGGACCCCTTTCAAGATTCACTGCACAAAATGCATGAAAATCCATGACAGGTCACATTCTTGATTTTTTGCCCGAAGTTTCAATTTCATGCTTATCGGCTCTTCATTCTTCGTTATTAAATAATATTCTTCCTAATCCTAATAACCTTTAGAACAATACTGTCATTCAGAGTGAACTACACTGTTAAAACAGCGGTGACAATGGGGGACGTTTTCCAACCCTGGGTGAAAAGGGGTCCCATTTACCACCTCAAGCCTTAGAATCGTTTTGGGTCGATGAATCTTGGCCTTGTGAATCACCTTGGGGTGAAATTCTGACACTTTCAGGGGCCCTGCTGACTGGACACTGCCATTCACTCCTGGAGTGCCAAGTGTCACCTCCTGTTTTAATAGTGTAAGGGCTAGCTTCGTAACTGATCAAGTCAGTGTTCCTTTACTGATGCTCCATCCTCCTCATGATTCTCTGCACGAAATGGCTGACTATTCTGGGCAGGATGTACCTCGACTCGCCCTCGCTGGCCGAAGCCTCGAACTCAGGCTGTTCCTGATGTCCTTCTTCTTCCCCAGTCTTCTTCTTCTCAACTTCCTCCATTTCCTTGCTGGCGACTACCACTTCCTTCTGTTCCTGTTCCTCGTCTTCGCCGTCGTCCAGCAAGTCAGAGTTGAGGAGAATGGTGACGACGGACAAGGTATCCTCGTCGCTCAGCAGTTCGCCGATGGGCAGGAGACTAGGGAACGGCGACGACCTCGCCACGCTCTCGGATCCCTGTTGCTGAAGTTGGGCCCTGTACTGGTTGTTCCAGGCTGTGGCCAGAGCTTGCTGGTGGGCGGCTTGCATCAGGGCCATCATGTACTGTTGCTGGCGATGGTGGTGAATGACGTGTGGTGGGGGGCATCGGGTACATGGGATGCATGATGTGGGGTCTCGAATGGGTGGCCATCATGGGCTGGTAGGCGGGTCTGGGGGGAGGAGCTATCATGGGCTGAAGGGTGTGGCTGGCAGCTGGAGGGTTGAACCTGTAATGAAGTTAACGAGCGCATTTTAAAATGATTGTTTTTCTTTGCTGATATTAACGAGTGATAAATACATATATTTCACAATATAGACGTTATAGCTGTAGTAAAGTCGGGCAGGTTATATTCAGAAACCCTTTACCTTAAATTCCACTGTAGTAGTCACTCTTGTAGACCGAATTTGAGTTGTTGACTTATTAAACTGGATTTTTCTTGTCTTAAAGATTTCATAAGATCAAGTTATGAACAATCGTCAATCAAAACTATATACTCTTAAAACAAAGGAGTGAAATCCACTCCTGTAGGAGAAGTGCATTTTCGACACTGGAGACGTGAAAATTAACTCAGACTGAGTTAAAATCTCTCGTTTGTTTTATGAGTGTAGAATCGGTCCCCCAATATGATGTCAGGAGTCTAGTTTTCCGGCCTTCTAATGTGGTATTGGTTCAACTCACCTGGAAGTAACTTGGTTCCTGAGTGTCTGGAAGACGTTGGCTGCTCGTCCCCCTCCCCCCGCCACCATTGTTTCCCCCTCCTAGTCCTCCATGAGCATCTTGGTGACGAGGCCGGCGGCGAGTATTTCAGCGAGTTCTCCCCCGTCTCGTCATCCCCGCCAAACATGTGGAAGGCATCGGCGGTAGAGGGGAAATGACAGTTCAGGAGCAGGAGGAGGATCAGGGATAAGGTGGGTTTGGCTGGAAAGAGAGAGAGAGGGAAGATAGGGTAGGGGAGAAAAGGTTTGGTCATATATATAGGGGTATAATATATAGGGAGAAAATATGTATACAAAAATAAGGCATAAATATCTATGTTATTTACGGGAAGGTACTTATAGTAAGGTACGATTTTTACTTTGATTTCATTCTTTTGTATTCCTGACAGAATGTTATATTTTCGTAATTCATTAAAAAAAATTCAGCCCATTTTAGTTTTTCATTTTAAAACGTAAACAATCTCAATCGTAATCAGGCTTGTACATGGATTGTCGTCAATGGGGAATTATATTGACACTAGAATTGATAATTGAATCCGGACGAATAACGCACAAGTTATATCATCAATATAATACGAAATAAAAAAAAATGGATCAGTTATAATATACATAAACAAAAAATAAGGTAGGAGTATCGTTTTCACTTAACGGTAGAATGGAAATTTTCTTCCGATATCTTGCTTCTTTTAGCAACTTCCACCGTTTGTAAAATAAATTAATTTACATGACCATAAAAAATACGCTTTATTCTACATCAAAATAAGTAAATTTATTACATAAAAGCGAATAGTGTCTTTTTGCCTACTTCCAGCTTTTTTTGTATCACTCCGCGACTGCTCGTTCGGTTACATGTTAATCTCCCAGAAGTCATCACTCCAGTTCAGTATTCTTTAGCTCAGTGCCCTGCCATAATAAAAGCTAGCCTAATAGGGCAGTAGATGATTTTAAAATACATTGTATTACTTCAATTACAAGAATATAAAATTCAATCAAACATTCTACAATTATGTCTACTATTGCCTGATAGATATTACAGAGAAAGTCTTCTACTTTAAAAGTCTTGCAAAAATACTTGCAGCATTCATTATCAACCGAGATCCTTTAGATGCCAACAAACTATCATAAAACGTTTCAGTTCTATTAAATAAAAATGTTACTCGTTTTAATTACAACAGTTGTTTTATATGTTGTGTTATTTTACTTTTCAATTAAGTTGTAGGAAGACTATAAGAAAGAAACAAATTGCGATAGGCTTATAAATAAGTCATTCAAATTAAGATATCTTAAATTTTAATAAAGCCAGCAATAAAATGCATTAATATATCTCATGCGACATTATTTGTAACAAACATTAATAATTTAAAAAAATGCATCTTTATATATTTCTGAAATGTTAGGGATTGGTAAAGGAAATCTGTACAACTAAAATTTGGAGACAAGGGTAAATATCACAATATTTCAAACATGGCTTAAGGAAACCAGTTTCTCACTTTCTTGTGCTTCTTCTCTCACTGCAACCTTGAAATTCAGTTTCGTATTTCAATCAAAAGACAGTGATTCTGACGCATGGACAAGCAAAGAAGAAAGAGAAAATCCGGTTTCCTGTCGCCAATGTCGGCCAAGCAGACACAATTAGGGAATGACTCCTAATAAATCAATCAGTTCTTCCCCTGTACTCTTCATTTACCTTAACTTGTTTCTTTTCTTGTTCCACAGATTTGTTCTTCCAGCTGGCTTCAAACGCTTCAATGATTTCTGGACAGTCTAAATTCTCTTTGGGTTCCCAAGTGTTCTCGGAACTGAAAAAATAAAAATAGTATTTTATTTTCAAAGTTAAATTTGTTAATGCCACCACTAGACAGGATAAATGTGTATAAATTAAACTTTGTTTAAAGAGAAAAAAAAGTAAATGTAATAATAAATGATTTTTAAGCATAAATAAATAACAGCACTGTTCTTCGTATTCTATTTTAAAAAAGATATTTCAACATTTTTTTTTTAAAGTAATAGTAAAGTTAATAATTAAATTTAGTAATATCCATATATCATGAAGCTTAACTCTTTAAGAAAGCAAACATAATACTTTTAACAGGGTTCCCACTCTTATTTCAAAATAAAAATCAAGGAGTTGTTAAGGACTCACAAAAAATGTTTCAAGGACCCTTAATCATAATGTGATGATAAGTAATTAAATACCTAACGATTTGATTTACCAATATGTGCCTTTTAAAAATAGGACTTCACTGCAAGTTTACACCAAGAACTAGAATACAAGACGTCGAGGTTTGAAGAATGCCGAAGTGCTATGTGTGCCATGTACTTCCGACTTGGCACTGTTTAAAGAAATAACTTATTGAAATTTGAATGTAGTTAATGAAGAAAATCAAGGACTTTTTAGCAATTGTTTGTCAAAATTAAGGAGATACTAAGGGGTATTTGAAATCGAAAATTAAAATTAAGGACTTTCAAGGACCCGTGGGAACACTGTTTAATTACTTTGGCCAAAAACTGAAACCAAATTGTCAGGTGTGAAGCAAAATTCATAAGTATAAAGCTAATTTTGGAACCCCTAAAATAATGTGCCCAAGGACAGGCCTAGTAGACTTGGGCAATGATTAGGGCATGACACTAGCCAGTACATTAATTAAATGTTTATTTTATAAACATTGTGAAACATTATTTTTTAAATCTTATTTTACATAAAAAATATTCTATGCTTACTCAGGAAAGCCAACCCATTTGAGAAAATAGTGTACTTTTCCTTTGACAATCTTCTTATCGATTATTTTTTCAACACTGTATTCTTCTTCCGATGCCTCGTCTTCAGATATTACTCCATTTTCTTGGAGCTTATTGTCATTTTCCTTGTCATGGCCTTCCTCAGACATTTCCTAATGAAGAAAATATTTAATTAGAAATTACTAACTTCTTTAACAAGCAGCATTTGTTTAAAATGACAGTAACATTTAAAACTAAGGATAAAATAATTTATGTGAAGCCACTTTGGAACAGCTATGAACATTTTTGCTGGTCTTTTCATTTGCGAGCTTGAAAGTTTAATGTAGAGTTGCTATAGATATTGAGTTGCATAAAATATGAAGCAAGTAGATATGCTTAAACCACATTTGAACATTTTCGTTGCTTAGCAACATAACAAATTACATACCGAGGTAGCACATCAATTTAGGCCAATGTTGCATGAATATCGGCCAAACTTGGAGAATATTGGATGAAATCGATCATTTTCTGCCGATTTTAACCAGATTTCCATTCAAATAATAATCAAACCGATATTGCACATTAAAATTATGAGATACATCTACAATTTTAAGTAGAATAAAATAAGTAATAAAATGTGAAAGCTACACATAAAAGCGGATCACCTTTACTGTACGGTAACTATTGGCGCGATTTTCAGATTTGGCGATAAATAGTTTTTTGTGGCAACCTGTCTGACTTCCACTAAAATCCATAACGGTCGGATAGGGTTGCCGGAAAACGTTATTGGTGTGAAGAGAGCATGACGTCAAAAGTCGCCAGAATACGGACTTTTGGCGCGATTTTGGAAAGTTCGCCAATAGTTACCGTACAGTAAATTTCTAGGCCAGGGGTTCCCAACCGGTGGTACGCGTACCACTGGTGGTACGCGGAAATATTTTAGGTGGTACGCGTGAGTGATGTGAACAACATGATGCTATCAATAGCTTCTGCACGCATGTTAGCACGCAAACATATTACTCATTATTTTAAACATAATTATTATTTTAGAAAAATTTTTAATTAACTTCCGGATTGGATTTTGCTGAGTTTGTACTATTTTTTATTTGAATGTTTTTAGAACTATGGTCAATAAACAAAACTGTAAATTAATACAATTTTAATATTTTTATTTCTCCTTTATTATAAGCATGTTATAAAAAAACAAATATCTAATCATTAAATACGAAGTTTACTCAGGAATTTTACTCAAAAAAACCTTTGCACACTTGAGTAAATATTATACGTTTATTAAAATATTTGGGTTTGGTGGTACGCCAGAATTTCTCATAAAGGCAAGTGGTACGCAGGTCCAAAAAGGTTGGGAACCCCTGTTCTAGGCTAATGTAAGTTATACCCCCCGGCAATAAAGTCGCCAAGTTGGCAACCCCGCCAAATCTATATTACGGCAACCCTTGGCGACAAAAATTTGGCAAGATCGCCAAATATCGAGCTTTGAGCGATATTCGCCAATTTTGGCAACCTTTCCGCTGATGTATTGGCGAAAAAATCTGGTCCAAGTTCGGCAACCATACATGTTATTTTTATTTTTTCTCGAAAAGCAGTAATCGTAAATCGTGGTGCGGTGCGAGCTTATTTAGTATTTGCGTGGATGAAATATCAATCCATTTAAATCTAAATTATTTTTAATTAAAATTAAAGATTTTTTGTTATCGATCTATGTTTAATTTCGTATTTAAGCGTTTTAAGTCGTTATTTTCATTATTTTTGTTAGGCATTAGCATTATTCGTTTCGCCATTTTGATCCACGACCCACGTTTTTTTTTAAGCGTCGTATGTTCGTAGGATGTGTCGGTAATTTCCTGGTATGTAATGTTCAAAGTTTTACCGCGCAAAAATTGAAGCATAGATTCCATACTGTTCATCTTCAGGTTAAATAAAACGTTCAGAATTTAACAAAATAGTTTAATACACTAATTTTCAGTTTACTTTAAGATAAATTTAGTTTATACACAATTAATTTCGAGTCAAAACTCCATAGCACGAACAACGAAACTACAGATCGACGCGCCAAAACAATTTTCTAAGGTGTTGCCATTTTAGCGCTGACAAGTTGGGCGCACTGGTATAAATGGAATGGGTCATTTTTCCTCTTACTCCACGCTGAAGCCACTGATCTCTAGCTGAAGTCTGACTTCGGGAGAAATTTAGTGGCGCTAGTCAGGGCCAGTGGCGGATCTAGCCGGGGGGCGCGCGCCCCCTCCTCAAGACCTGTTTACCGTTTTTTTTTATTATTGAAAACAAAATAAAAAGACAAAATTAAATCACCATACTCCCTCTACACAGATTATTAATCATCGAACATTTTTTGGCTGCACGGACAATAGTTCGGCAGTTATTTTGGGATATTAAGGAACTTTAACACCTTAAGATAAAATTAGGTTGCTATTTTTATATAACACATACTTGCATACAATTTGAAAATTGTTTCATATCGCATCGGCGATTCACGCCTGTATACGACGTCCTAAAATTAACTAAATTAAGTATTAATTAGCTTCGGTGAAGTTTAAAAAATTAAATCATTTGATTATTTTATTGGTGAGCTTTCACATGTTGTATTTAATTTAATAGTTAGTTACTTCGAATAACTATGCCATTTTCAAGATATACAATCATTGTTTTCCTTGTTTATATGTTAGCTACTTAATGCCAACTTCTTGCTGTGCTGTAGTTGTTTGGCCAAAACATTTGTTAAAGAAAGCTTGCATAGAATATCATCTACTTCATCTATTTCGGTCATTTTTAGAGTGAAACCAATGCAATCGCAGTACATAGAAAAGTGAAAACAAGAGCGTTTTATCATCGAAAACATTCCCATTAATTGAATTTTCCCTATTTATTGCACTTATTTTTTTAATTATTCATGAATAATATATTAATAATCATGAATAATCTATTTAACAATATAAACGTTAGTTGGGAAAAGTAAAAACTAATGTTAGTTCACAAATAGTAATTAGTAAAAAAAATACTAGTAAAAATATGCATTTACCATTAAGAAT
Source organism: Hylyphantes graminicola (assembly GCA_023701765.1). Classification (NCBI taxonomy): domain Eukaryota; kingdom Metazoa; phylum Arthropoda; class Arachnida; order Araneae; family Linyphiidae; genus Hylyphantes; species Hylyphantes graminicola. Next base: position 72,443,640 of record CM043117.1, on the reverse strand, counting down.
TAAATTAAAAAATAATGTAAATCAAAAATAAAATAATGTTAATTAAAAATAATTTTAATAAAAAAATTATTAAAGAATAAAATGAATGAAAAATAAATGAAATTGAACCCCCCTCCCTTTCCCTAGAAATTTTTTTTAGTTGCGTCCCAGCTTTTGTGATAGGGCTTTCAGGCAAGTTTTTGGGTGCGCCCCTCCCTCAGAAAAATCCTAGATCCGCCACTGGTCAGGGCCATCTAGTAGAGCTCCACGAGGGCTATGAGGGACACCACGTCATATTCACCTGAGCTTCAATTCCAAATCACTGTATGAAAAAAAGCGGTTAGACAGGTTTGAGTAGTAGGAAAACAATAACACGTGCTTCGATAACTGTATAGGATAACATTAGCACGTGCTTCCCGAGCTGATGCATAACAAACCACGTGACGTCACATGAATGTTCTCCATTGGTACCGGGCGTTGCAATTTAAAACCACAGTCAGTTTTTTGCTGCATTTGCTGTTTATAGATTGTCAATTATTTTGGCGATGCCCGGAACCGAACTTGGAATCATCCTCATGCAAGGAGAACGCCTTCGATTCAAATGATATATTACTAAATTTCTTAAGGTTTATTTAGGTGGGCTTGAATTATCGTCGCACTAGAGCTACACGAGGGCTATTGGCGACGGGCGTCGTATTTTGGAACCACAGTCAAGTGACGAGCCAACACCTGAATAGGCACCCAACACAACCGTTAAGGGTGACATCGTACGCAGCATTAGGACTTTGAAGCATGTTTAACGGGGTATTATTCGTCGGACATTTTTGGGCTGCACGGGCCGTTTATAGGTCGGCAGTTATTTTAATTTTGGCGATGCCCGGATCCGAACCTGGGACCTTTCGCATGCTAGGCGAGTGCCTAACCGACTGGGCTCCCCAGCCCCTCTTAAGGTTTAGAAAACTATCACTTCACTTTCCGTTATTTTTAACAGGCGCAACCCTCGAATCCATGGAATGAAAAGCAAACTCAGCAATGTTTTCCTCTTGGGGATTTCCGTTCAGGTAGAACTGGAATTGCAGGGTTGACTAGGGGGTTTCGCAAACCCTCCAATCAAGGAGGGTTTGACGTATGATTCCATGGATTCGGCCACAATTTTCTAGTTTGGGTCAGAAATCCAGCTCGAACACTTTTTCCCCTTATGGAGGGTTAGGCATTCCATGGATTCGATGACTCACGTAAACGCGCCTTACATGAGCTATCGAATCAATGGAATGAAGAGCAAACTACGCATTTTTTCTTCTTGGGGTTTTTTTTCCAGGCAGAACCGGAATTTCATTGGGGGTTTCGTAAACCCTTCGATGAAATAAGATTTGATGTTTAATTCCAAGGATTCGGCCACAGACTATCATTTGGGTTACAAATCCTGCACTTCTTCCCTTAATGGAGGGTGTGGCTTTCCATGGATTCGATGGCTCATGTAAACGTGCCTTACGTATAATGAATGAATAAATCTATACAGTGCTGAACTTCTTTCATTAACAAAAGTTTTATATTATGATTTCGTGGTTGATCTACTTAGATATAAAATGGTTGTTAGCCAACTGTTATTTTGTCTAACGTTATTGTTTGAAACATTTTTCAGTAAAAATTTCTTTTTCATCGTTGATACATTAATTGCAGATTCTTTATTTTGTTTTTTAAAAATTGATTACTTAAAATTGTGCCTAATTAATTATACTTATGAAATTAAGAAGCGTTAGAGTCGTGTTGTAATTTCTCCTTAGGTCAATCGCAAATTTTCGTCTTTCCATATTTAAACTGAGAAAATCTTTTCTAATAATAATAATAAATAAATAATAATAATGCCCATTATAAGTTTTTCTGTTTACAGATCTAGTGGCTTAGTGGTAGTTCTTCACATTGCTGCTCCACAGGTCCGGGGACTTCCGAGTGAGGCTGGCCACCTTACCGAGACCTATGACTAGCACCCCAGAGCTCCAGATCACGTAAGCTAAAATGGGCACGGCAGGCCTTGGCCCTATAATGGGCTGTTGCACCAAGGAGTTAAGTTGTTTTTATAGGCATTACAAGGGACAGAACATTTATGGTGTTATTAACGAGTTGTCGTTGTAAACGAGGTCATTGCAATCGATTCGAGTCCTGAGTCGTCGGATTTTCTGGATGGGAAGATCTTGGGCACTCATGTCATTATGATTATGTGTCATGTAAAAGATCCCTGGAGGGTCAATTTGGCTTGGGTTAACTCGGCAAAATTAAATCTCGGTGTGTATCTTAACATCCACAGAGCCGTGATAAAGCATATTAGGCGCGTATACATGAGCCATCGAATCCAAGGAATACCAAAATCCCCATTAGGAAAAAAAGAGGTCGAGCAGGATTTCTAATCCAAATGATAGTCTGTGGCCGAATCCATGGTATGAAACATCAACATTTCCTCCATTGGATGGTTTCCAAAACCCCCAATGAATCCTGCGATTCCGGTTCTGTCTGGGAGAAAATCCCCAAGAGGGAAAAATTGCTGAACTTGCTCGTCAATCCATGGATTCGATGGCTCATGTAAACACGCCTATTGTTTGTGTGTTATAAATGAACAAAATAAGCTCGATAAGTTTTTTAATAAATAGTTCATTCTAATTTTAAATGTAAAATGTCTTATAATGTTGCAACTGAAATAAAAAACTTCATATATTGCAAGACATCCGAAACGTTTTGCCACATACTTCTTAATACAAATAAACTAATTTGTAAGTTGCGTTTGTATCAATACATTTTAAGGCTTGAACATTCTAGTTTAGTTTCTAATAGAAAAATATTATTAGTACTTAGCAAAACAGTAAAATTGAGTTGAACATTCTAGTTTCTAATAGAAAAATATTATGAGTAATTAGCGAAACTGTAAAATTGAGTTGAGCATTCTAGTTTCTAATAGAACAATATTATAAAAAGTACTTAGCAAAACTGTAAAATTGAGTTGAACATTCTACTTTCCAATAGAAAAATATTATATTAAGTGCTTAAGAAAACTGTAAATTTGAGTTGAAAAGTGAATTCTACATGATTCCATATATGTTGACTTCTGGTGGAAAGAGGAAATTTGTGAAGCATTAACATAAGAATTATTTCCCATTGAGAATTTCGTTAAATTAACATAATTAAAATTAGAATAACATATATTCAACGGAAAAGTACTTTATTATTGAAATACACTTTTGTTTATGTTTATTTACATATTTACATTTGCCATCATACAATAATATGAAAATTATGTACAGGGTAGTATCATTTTTTACACAACATATGAAAATTGCAATATGTTCTTAGATTTTGAATGTTATAGTTGCAATAGGCATTTATTGTAGATAACATTGATTATTTGTTGGTTCTCTATAAATTTTGAATTGCATTTTAAATTCAATTTTAATCGCCCATGCATTAAGTGAAAGTTGATTATGCTGAAAGATAGAATAATAATGTGTATTAACTTATTAATTTATGAAACCTCTATTATCAATCATTGTTATTAAATTTCAATTTTACATTGACAGTTGATTAAGGCTAATCCTATAAAACAGTTACATATTATTGAGTTAATTCATGCAGTAGGTTAACATATTCCTAAAATGTGTTTAAATTTTCTATTCTTTTGTTTGTTAATAGTATCCGCATTTTGTTTTGATGAACAATTTCTGAAACTAACCAAAAAAAGAAATATTTTAAATTGGAAAAATTCTGAAGAAGTTAGAGCTGTTAGATGAATAAAAGCTCTACTACAAAAGGGAAAATCTTTTCTGTAACAATATATACTGAATTATGCTTAAAATATTGTAGTTTGATGGGTATTCCAACTGCAAAATGGATTTTTAACTTATGTAAGTTAAATAATTTATATGGATTTGTAATTAAGACATAAAATATTTATCATAATAAATTATAACTACTACATCAGACTACAATAAGGGTGGGTTCATTTTTTAAACTGCTTTTTGTAAACAGATATACGTATGCTCCAACTGATGAATAGTTTTTAATATTAAATGACTACTTCTTCTTATGCCCATAGGACCCCTTTCAAGATTCACTGCACAAAATGCATAAAAATCCATGACAGGTCACCTTCTTGATTTTTTGCCCGAAGTTTCAATTCCATGCTAATCGGCTCTTCATTCTTCGTTGTTAAATAATATTCTCACTAATCCTAATAACCTTTAGAACAATCCTGTCATTCAGAGTGAACTACACTGTTAAAACAGCGGTGACAATGGGGGGACATTTTCCAACCCTGGGTGAAAAGGCTGTCCCATTTGGCACCTCAAGGCTTTGAATCGTCTTGGGTCGATGAATCTTGCGGGCATGTGAATCACCTAGGGGGTGCAATTCTGGCAATTTCAGGGGTGCTGCTGACTGGACACTGCCATTCATTCCTAGGGGTACCAAATGTCACCTTCAGTTTTAACGGTGTACGGGCTGGCTTCGTAACTACGATCAATTCAGTGTTTTTTTTACTGATGCTCCATCCTCCTCATGATTCTCTGCACGAAATGGCTGACTATTCTGGGCAGGATGTACCTTGACTCGCCCTCGCTGGCCGAAGCCTCGAACTCTGGCTGTTCCTGATGCTCTTCTTCACCCGTCTTCTTCTTCTTCTCAACTTCCTCAACTTCCTCCACTTCCTTGCTGGCGACTACCACTTCCTTCTGTTCCTGTTCCTCGTCTTCGCCGTCGTCCAGCAAGTCAGAGTTGAGGAGAATGGTGACGACGGACAGGGTATCCTCGTCGCTCAGCAGTTCGCCGATGGGCAGGAGACTAGGGAAGGGCGACGACCTCGCCACGCTCTCGGATCCCTGTTGCTGGAGCTGGGCCCTGTACTGGTTGTTCCAGGCTGTGGCCAGAGCTTGCTGGTGGGCGGCCTGCATCAGGGCCATCATGTACTGTTGCTGGCGATGGTGGTGAATGACGTGTGGTGGGGGCATCGGGTACATGGGATGCATGATGTGGGGTCTCGGATGGGTGGCCATCATGGGCTGGTAGGCGGGTCTGGAGGGAGGAGCTATCATGGGCTGAAGGGTGTGGCTGGCAGCTGGAGGGTTGAACCTGCAATAAAATAAACGCATTTTAAAATAAAAGACGAAAAGAGCGCACCTCACTCTTTTTCCTCGAAATCCGCACGAATGGTAGAGGGATCCAAGCTTGAGGCGAGTAATAGGACTATGTAAAGGTTGTTTTAATTTTTGTTTTGTTTCAGGCAAACTTATGAATTTTGAATTGCCCGGAACTTTAAAAAGTTTCCTTTTAGAACTCTGAATATGGAATAAAAAATGATTTCCCATTTAAACAATTTTTAAATAGCTTCGAAAAAATTCCCATTTATAAAATAAAATCTACTAGAAAATTGATTTTTTTTGTACAAAAAAGGTTTTTTAAATTCGAAGAATATGCCTGACCATTCACACGTTTCCTTTAAGGATCCTAAATATGCGTTTAAAGCAATTCTACAATTAGATTTTTTAAATATCCCACACCTTCTAGCCGCAAGTCATGAACTTTGCACTCAAGACTGTTTTTAATCTGAAAGTTTCTGGCCCCTAAAAATTTCCATTTAGGCCTTTGATTTAGAATTTTTTTAAATGTCAAAATATGTTTCATTATATATTCAGGGTCCTAAAAGGAAACTTTTGAGGGATCAGTTTTTCAAATTCGAAAATTTGCATGAAACGAAGAAATCGAGGTCATTAACAATGGTTCAACTCACCTGGAAGTAACTTGGTTCCTGAGTGTCTGGAAGACGTTGGCTGCTCGTCCCCCTCCCCCGCCACCATTGTTTCCCCCTCCCAGTCCTCCATGAGCATCTTGGTGACGAGGCCGGCGGCGAGTATTTCAGCGAGTTCTCCCCCGTCGTCATCCCCGCCGAACATGTGGAAGGCATCGGTGGTAGAGGGGAAATGACAGTTCAGGAGCAGGAGGAGGATCAGGGATAAGGTGGGTTTGGCTGGAAAGAGAGAGAGAGGGAAGATAGGGTAGGGGAGAAAAGGTTTGGTCATATATATAGGGGTATAATATATAGGGAGAAAATATGTATACAAAAATAAGGCATAAATATCTATGTTATTTACGGGAAGGTAATTTTTGTAAGGTACGTTTTTTACTTTGATTTCATTCTTTTGTATTCCTGACAAAATGTTATATTTTCGTAATTCATTAAAAAAAATCCAGCCCATTTTAGTTTTTCATTTTAAAACGTAAACAATCTCAATCGTAATCAGGCTTGTACATGGATCGTCGTCAATGGGGAATTATATTGACACTAGAATTGATAATTGAATCCGGACCAATAACGCACAAGTTATATCATCAATATAATACGAAATAAAAAAAAATGGATCAGTTATAATATACACAAACAAAAAATAAGGTAGGAGTATCGTTTTCACTTAACGGTAGAATGGAAATTTTCTTCCGATATCTTGCTTCTTTTAGCAACTTCCACCGTTTGTAAAATAAATTAATTTGCATGACCATAAAAAATACACTTTATTCTACATCAAAATAAGTAAATTTATTACATAAAAGCAAATAGTGTCTTTTTGCCTACTTCCAGCTTTTTTTGTATCACTCCGCGACTGCTCGTTCGGTTACATGTTAATCTCCCAGAAGTCATCACTCCAGTTCAGCATTCTTTAGCTCAGTGCCCTGCCATAATAAAAGCTAGCCTAATAGGGCAGTAGATGATTTTAAAATACATTGTATTACTTCAATTACAAGAATATAAAATTCAATCAAACATTCTACAATTATGTCTACTATTGCCTGATAGATATTACAGAGAAAGTCTTCTACTTTAAAAGTCTTGCAAAAATACTTGCAGCATTCATTATCAACCGAGATCCTTTAGATGCCAACAAACTATCATAAAAAGATGTCTTAGATTTTCATGTAAAGTATAGGTACAGGGTGGTTACAAAATCCTAGGAAAAAAGTTCCTTGATATGTCCATGATTTATTCCCTGATTTTACAACTACCTAGAAAACATGCAATACACATAATTCAATGCAGTACAGAAAATTTAATCCAGATATCGGGGGAATTAAGACTTTCCGAATAATGGGTTTTCTCACCTAACTTTTTTACATTTCCGAAAATCTGAGCTTAGAGGAATCATGTGATCATAGATTCATGTTATAACATGATTCACAAGAGAGATTGATCCTTCAGGCAAATTGGATCAACCAGAATATTTTTTTTCATCAAATGTCTGTTTGTATAGTGATCACAAAACCTAAGCCTGCTGTTTAAGTAATCTAAAATGGAAAAAATTCCCTGATGCATTGCAAAATTCCATGATATTTCCAGAATTAAAAAGTTCCCTGAGAATTCCATGATTTCCAGGTTCTGTTACCATGCTGAGGTACGAGTTTGAAAAATACTTGAGTGAAGATTGACAGTTGAAGAATTTCAGAATGGCTGAAAACTCATCATTAATGTGATTTGAAACTTTGTCTAAGTTTTGACAGTAATTTGCATGCAGATTAATTTAAAGTCAGTTTCTATAATTCTGCACACCAACATGCTTATTTCAGTTCATATTTTTGCAAAACTTTTTGGCAAAAGAAGAAAAACAGTGACTTTTGGTGAGAATAGCGACTTAGTGAGAGAATTTAAGTTATAAAATTTCAAGACATACCTTAACAGTTTTTGATGTTTTTTCTTTATTTGATGGCTTAGAATTATTTCTTGAAGCTTGACTTCTTTCGGACTTTTCATCAGCACTTGAACTTTTAAATATACTGGAAAATTATGAATGATAAAAATCATGGTTGTAGTCTTAAGAGTTAAATATGAATGTTACTTGAAAGTAAAAACTTTTCTTCAATTTTTTTTATTTGAAAGATATTTTGATTTTTTGAATATATCAAATTATTTTTAAATTACATTTTTACATAAACAACATTTGAATTCAAACACCTGCCACTAGGTTATATATGTGTACACTCTGTACTGTATAATTCTCTAAAGAAAACACATTAGTATAAAGGTATAAGTTACAACAATCAGAATAAAAATCTCATTCAAGGCAAATACCCCAAATTCTAAAATTTTTACTATTAGTTTAATCTTTTCCAAATTTGGCAAAGTGATTTCAAATATAATAAAAAATGCTTTTTAGGCAATTTTTTTATTTAAATATAATTAATTTATTTTAAACAGTGTTTTTCAACTAAAAAAAGGGGTTTACGATAACACTTTCTAGTATAAAAAGTTTTACATTAATTCACTTGAAATTTTTTACAGATGCTATTTCAATATATATCTGTGCTATGAACCTCTAACATATGGTGTAAATATACTAGTTTTTTTTTTAATGTCCAAGTGTAAGTTAATTGAAAAAAAAAGTCGTTTTTTTTAGTTAATTCATGACATTTTTCTTAATAACTCCTTTTCTTGTAATTTGTGTGTAACTCGAAAGGGTTATTGCATGTCTCAGTTCAAAACAAAGAATTTAACACATAATTTATGTTCATAGGAGGAAAATTCAATGTGGTAAACTTGTTAACGTAAACCTTCTTTTTTAGTTGAAAAACACTGATTAAAATAAATAAGTTAGGGGAGAGTGTTGTACCTTGGGACAATTTTTACATTTTAATTTTTTTCTTCGATAATTTTAGTCAAAATAAAAATTTAAAAGCAGCATTTCAACACACCAATATATTCCTCTGTAATATATTTTTTTAAATTCTGGCCGCTTGAAATTAAAAAATTGCCACTCTTTTAAAGTAGAGAGGATAAACTGTCCCAAGGTACAACATGATGTTGTACCTTGGGACATACTTTATAATTCAGTCAATAGTCATACACTTGAACTAATTTGTGTCAGGAAACAAAACTTTATTGTTTTTTCAAGGAAATACACAAATAAAACTTCATAATTCAAGAATAATTTAAATTATACAGCAAAATTGTAAGTCCAAATTATTTAACATTATATGATGATACAATATGCTTTACTGTCCCAAGGTACAACACACTACATGGTTTAAATAAAAGCACGATTGTGGCCAATCTAAATGCATTATCAGTATTTTCTCATAACCAAAATATTTTAAAATCTTCTCTTTTATGAAGAAAATAAAATGCAGTTGACTTTTTGTAAAAGTACTAAGGTAAAAAATTATAATAGAATAAGAACAATATTTACTTTGGGGTAATGAAATATTATTTTTTGTCACCAATTCAATGATGCTAGTGTTAAATTTTATTTTGATGATGTCTGTTGATTAAGGCTACTATTAGAAATAAACAATGTATGAATAATGCCAATAGATTCTAAGAAATTGTCAGTGTCCCAAGGTACAAGCGTCCCAAGGTACAACACTCTCCCCTATATTTAAATTTTTAAAAAAATGCCTAAATAGCATTGTTCATTATATTTGAAATTACTAAGCCACATTTGGAAAAGATTAAAGCAATAGTAAAAATTTTAGAATTTTGGGTATTCGCCTACCTTAATAAAGAATATTTACCTTTTATTGGTTGAAGAATTTTTTTTGATAACTTTGGTGTCTCCAGAATCGTTGACTTTCTCTGTGCTCATCATCAGAAGATTCCATTGTATCTTTATTAGAAGCACGCCTATTTTTCGATTTCCCTTTTAAAGACTTCTTCCCTTTGGCACTATTTTTCTTCAGGTTAATTAAAAGTTCCTCCTCCGAATCACAGGAGTTTTTCTTAGATTCTTTATCAGATTCAGAAGAGCTATTCGCTTTTGACTTTGTATTGTCATGTGTATTTAAAGTTCCTTTAGAAATTTTTGCCAATGGTTCATCCTCTTCAGAACTGTTTTCAGAACCTAGGGACTTTTGCTGGATTTTTCCAAAGGTTCATCTTCCGAATCACTAATAACATTTCGTTTTACTGATCCTTTTGCCAATTTATTTGTTTTGGTGACAATTTGATTTTCGAAATCAATCTTTTTACCTTTTGAAATATTTATCAAATATTCATCTTCTGAATCACTAATGTTGCTTTTTCTTGATTTTTTTGCCCGTTTACTTAAAGATTGTTTTTTCTTCTTAGTTTTATCAACATTTTCATCTTCGGAAGCACTAGAGTCTATAACCTTTTTACCTCTCGGAATATTTATCAATGGTTCATCCTCAGATTCATTTTCCGAATCTTTCACAGGATTTGATGAGGCCTGTTGGACATCCGCCAAACTCATCTTCTGAATCACCAATGTTCCCATTTCCTGATTCTGTTGTTGATTTATTTGACGATTAAGACTTCTTTGCCTTGCTTGGTTTAGAAATGACTTCATCCTCTGAACCACTGGAATGATTAGTCATTTTATTTTCTGACATATTGGCTAATAGCTCATCTTCTGAATCATTTTCAGAACAGTTTAGTGAAGGTTTAAAGCTTGCTAATTGCTCATTGGGCAATTGGCTCATTGCTCATGAGGCAATTAAACTTCTAAATAAAAATGTACTTAATATATTAGGCCCGATTATTATGGCCTTTAGTCTTTTAATCCTTAGATTGACGCCTATAGCTCATGGGTGTACCTATGGACCAGGCTTCAATCTAAGGATTAAAAGTAGTTAACTTTATCAGGAGAGGTCTGACTCTTCATCTGACTCTTCACCTGATTTTTCAAGTTCATAACGATCATATATATTATCTAAAAAAACTAAGAAATCTTTAGCAAATAATTCAGTATTACCATCACATCCTAAACGGTATATATACCCTTTACGTTTATCTGACGAGTCTATATAATAGTAGTCATCGTTATAAATAGCTACTTCCCAACAAAATTCTGTTTTTAGTCCAATGTCTGATAATTTAATAATACTATTAAAGCCATTTTGCATGCTTACTAAATGATTAATTTCTTGCGTCTGACCAGGCAATGTAGGTCCAAATATATTCAAACCTGGACCATATAAAGATCCATATTTTTTTAAAAATTTTTTATAATGTACCTGTGAATCAAATATATGTTTATCCTTTCCTAGTTTAAAAATTAACGATTGTATGTCTTGTTCGTTTAGTCCAATTCCTGTATGAAAGCAATTTTCTTTTGTAAAGTTTGCTACTTTTGAAGGCATAATATCTGTACTATCATCATGCTCTTCTGAATCAGATACAGTCTTTGCTTTTACAGTATTGCTCAAATTTTTTTTTATTGAAACAGCCTCATTTTCGGATTTACTTGTCATTGCTTCTGATGTTTGCTTCTGAAGACTTTCCAATGGTTCATCCTCAGAGTCACAGAGTTTCTTTCTATCACTAACCTTATTTGCTACTGCAGATTTTTTGGTTCTCTTAGGTTTTTTAATAACGGTTTCATCGTCTTCTGAGTCACTGCTATCGATTATCTTTGCTTTACTTCTCGATCCAGTTTTAGAATGTGCAAACTGAAACAAGAAAAACTAATTAGTTGCATGAGTTATTAAAAAAAAGACAATAAAACACATTTAACAAAGTTTCTCATATAAACTTAAATAGTGTTTGGTTTAAAGGATTTATAAAGTAACTAAACAAATATAGTTACAATTTTTGACTATGTCCACTATACTTACAAATTACTAAACTATTAATAGTAGTATTTAAATATGTTTTTAAAAAATCATAATTTAAAGAATTAAGAAAAATAATATGCACACGTATAGATTATCTCATCAGTATTATTTTTTAATACAATAAATGGTGTGTCTTCTGAATCATCGGTTTCAATACATTTTAATTCTTTTGTTGCAACTGTTGCTTTTTTCACGGATTCTTTCTTTTGCTTCAATTTTTTATCGAGTTTTAAACCTTTTACCAAAGCATTTGCAACTGGCTTCTTAGAATTTAATTTTTTATCAAAACTTATTTTTACAAGCTTATTCTCAGGTTTCTTTTGAGCTTTAAACTTTGTTTTTGATAAGTTGGCCAGTGGTTCATCTTCTGAACTATTTGATTCAAATGAGGGTTTTTCTACTGACTTATTCTTCAATTGGTTTGAAGATTTAAGTTCTGCTTTTAATAAATTAGCAAGGGGTTCATCTTCTGAGCTACTTGTATCACATAAGCTTTTGTCAACTGATTTATTCTTAGATTTCTTTGCAGAACTTATCTCAGATCTTGTTAGATTTGCAAGGGGTTCATCTTCTGAACTATTTGAATCTGACAAGCTTTTTTTCAAAGCCTTATTCTTAGATTTCCCTACCACTTTTAACTCAGTTTGTGCTATATTTGCAAGGGGTTCGTCTTCTGAACTATTCGAATCACACAAACTTTTATCCACTGACATATTCTTAGATTTCTTTGGAGCTTTAAGTTCAGCTTTTGATAAATCAGCAAGAGATTGATCTTTTGAACTGTTTGAGTCACACAAGCTTTTTTCTAATGATTTCTTTTGAGCCTTTAACTCAGTTTTTTCAAGATTTGCAAGTGGTTCATCTTCTGAACTATTTGAATCAAACAAGCTTTGGTTCACCGACTTACTTCGAGATTTCCTGAATGTCATGGCAGCAGAATTTTTAAGTGCATCAACATTTAAGTAGTCTCTTATTTCAATTAGGGCTATATTCAGTAACAAATTATCTTGTTTCTCTGTGACTGTCTCGCTCGTGTTACTGAATACTTTTTCATTCGAACTAAATTCTTTGAAATGTTCTTGCTCTGCAATATTCCCTTCGTCTGAATCGGTGGAAATTTTTAGAGTCCAGTCATTTTCATCCGATGAAAGACTTTCTTTGATTTTGCTTGCATCCTTTAAGTTAAAGAAAATATTTGTACATATTTTTTTTAATGTTTCATCTTCAAGTTTTCAGTCATTTCAAAAAAGCATGCATGGTTTAATTCTAATATTATGTTTGAAAGCTTCTAAATAAATGCTAAATTAAATTAATTGACAAACATTTTTTAAAAAATAAGTAGTGAAATAAAGGGCAATTTGCCGTGCAAGAACAATAACATTAATATTTACTTTTCTTGACACTTTTTCAGTGCTATCAGTAACTGTTTTTCGTTTCTTTTTCTCAGGAGTAGAGGTTTTAGATGTATGACCTTCATTTTGTGAAGAGCTGGAAAAAATGAATAAATAATGCTTTACAATTCAAACATTACTTAAATTTAATAATAAATAATTTATAGGACTATTTTTTAAGGAAATGCCATAAATGAGGACAATAAAAGAGTGATGCTAGAATAAATTATGGACATTGTATTGAAGACAGAAAATAAAAGAATGCTTGGTTAAAGGGCAAAATTTTACAACTTTGTTAAATAAACTTTAGTAGCTAAAAAAAATTCTCATTGCTACTAGTTTAATGATTTGATGATGGCTGTTTCTGAGTTAAATAAACTGATGGAACTCATTTCCTTAAAACTTCTATCCACTTTAATTTTACCAAATGGTTTAAACTCTCCAAATATATTCAGGGTTCCTGGCAAAATGAAATGCCTCAAATTCATGACTGAAATTAGAAAATTTGATGTGCAAGGCATTGTCTTCTAAAATATATTTTATTCACGAAACTCCTGTGATCCGAAATTTGCAGAACTCCAGCGGTCCGAAAGACACGAAACTTCCGCGATCCAAAAGGCCATTATAAAATCTTTAAGAACATGTTGAATAAAACGTGAAACTCGAAGCAAAGAAAAAGACCGAACTTGATACAAAAATAATTTAATGAAAAGAAACAATAAGCAATTCACAATTAAAGTTTTAAAATAATAAAGATTTCTAAATAGTGGGCGTTTCCGCCATGTTTTTAAGGTTCACACCGGCGTTTGTATCAAATCACTACCAGATTTAAAGCTTTTAAAAAGAAAGTGATCATGAAATTTGAAAGCCGAAGCTTAAATATCCTGCAAAGAAATAGCCCCGCAAGCAATTAAAAATCAGAATTGCACATGCCTACGCGTTAAGTTTTAATAGATGCTCTGGTGAGCAAACAAACATCCCCTACAACAAGACAAGACATCCCCTACAAACAACAAGAGCATAAGCAAACATCCCCGATCTAGGCAACAGCCTGATGACGTCAACACTATTAAGAACTTATATTTGCATGAGTAAAAATAATTAAACTTATAATTTTAAACAAAACTCATACATATAGATGGATATTTCATGACTTTTGGTCTTTTTTTCGCTCATATTCATGCCTTTTTTTCGTTTTTTGCTCAAATTCATGACTTTTCACAACAAAATTTACCCGATGTCCAAATTCATGACTTTTCATATACGCATGAACCCTGTATATTTACTTGGAATCACTGCTTGAAGACAAACGATGCCTTTTTTTCGCTTTCCCAGTTTTAATTGCGGTGTCATCTGAACAAATTATGTCTGCAGAATCTCTTGAACCCTCATCATCAGCAACTTCAGCTTTAAGGTGTAGCCCACCTTCATCACTGGAATACAAAATATATATTTATAATTATGGGAAATATACTGAAAAAAAATTAACTGCATTGGAATTCAAATAATTTCAATTAATTTTTTTTTTTGCCATATGGCAAAAGCTAACTACAAAATTCCAATTTTGATAAGAATGACTAGAAAACTACTAAATATATTTTAAAATAACTCTCTTGAACTATAATTATTTTTTCAAAACAATTTATTTGTATTTAGTACTAATATTATTATGCTTTGAATACTGCCAAAGACGTAATTTCACAACAGTTAATAACTTCCCTCTTTAATTTTGAATACACTTTTACTACTGCCATCTATGAGGGTTATTGGTAACTAAAACTTCAAAATGGAATGTAATAGATGAAAAAACACAGATTTGTCGAGAGGGAGCTCTACTTTAATAAAATAAAATGGATTTTGTTACTTGTTGCCATATAGCACAAGTATGCACTAGAGGGTTAAAAAAAAGTAATTAAAAATTAGATAACTAAGCGTTCTTTCAGATAACAACGAAAATTGGCATTTAGCAAATCTTGAAAGTAGAATTTTAAGAGCATAATGACAAATGCTTATTTAGATCAGTAATTCAGTATATGTTTTTGAACATGCATCACGATAGGTAGTTTGAATTATTGTTGCACTCCAGCTACGCAAGGGCTATTGGCCATGGACATTGTAATTTCTTACATTATCACGATAAAATTGTCTCCAAACATTCTTCTCATGTTTTTTGCATTTTTTCCCTAAGCTTAAATGTAACCTTTTTAACACTAATGCATTTATAATTATTAAAATATAATTTTACAAGCCTCTAGATCAGGGGTTCCCAACCTTTTAAAACCTGCGTACCACTTGACATTTTGAAAAATTTTGGCATACTACCAGACCTAAATAGTTTAATAAACTTATTATATGCTCTTTCAAAAGTGTTCAAAGGCTATTTGAATCAAATTCCTGAGAAAATGTCATATTAAATGCTTAGATATTTGTTTATTTGTAACATGTTGATGATAAAGAAGAAATAAAAAGATTAAAATGGTACTAATTTACAGTTTTGTTTAGTATCTATAGATAAAAAAATACAAATGAAAAGTTAGTATAAACTCAGCGAAAAATTAATTACCATACAAAATATACTTTTATTGTCCTTGGTGCAACTTGTTTGCCTGTGATTAAAATATCAGCCTTAGGAGTAATGAAACTTATCTTCACTCGTAAGTCCTCTTCAACATTTATTCTTCTATGTTTATTTTTTATGTTCAAGAGTTCAGAAAGAAAGAAGAGTTCAGTTCACTCTCAAACAAGTAATTCATAACAAATGGCATCAAAAATAGCAGAGCAGTAGAGTTGTTTGCATCGAATCCAGGACTTAAATATTTTTGTTAAAAAAATAATGTTAATGCGTAAAATAATGAGTAATATGTGTGCGTTCTCACTGCTCTGCAGCTCATGAATACAGAATATATTAATTGCATCATGTTGCTCACATCACTCACGCGTACCACTTGAAATTTTCCGCGTACGACCAGTGGTACGCGTACCACCGGTTGGGAACCCCTGCTCTAGATAATAGATTAAATTGAATCAACAATGTACGGGACAAGGTTGGCAAGTTCAGTTACATCCAACTAGTATGTGTCCTTTTATCATCAGGTACTTTTAACTAATTTAGTAAACATCTGATTTAATTATTTTGTATACATTGACAAATACTGTTATTTATTAATTTATATAAACAGGCAGCATTTAGCATGTTAACGAGTATTTATTGACTTTAAACTGTAAACAAAAATAAGTAAAAGAAACAATGAAAGAAATTTCTTACTTCATGTCAACGTCGTTCACATCAGTTTCCGAAACTTTATTCAATTCTTGACTGACTTTTTCCTTTAAATAAAATTGATGGTTTAAATAAGAGAACAACAGACTGTTTCAAAATAAATACAACACATTTTGTTACAAACAAAACCGTCGAAGCCAGTAAATTAGAAATCAGCGTCCGGGTAAGAAACATTGTTTATTTAGCATTTTTATTTATAGAAACAAGTTAAAGAACACATCATCAAAACAGGTTCAAATTTAACAACACCAAAAAGAATGCCAATTAATAGCGGCATTTTTCCCATAGAGACCATACAACGACTCCATAGCAACCATGAAACAGTAAGTGCGTCTTCATAGAAACCATACGAATTACCATGGCGAATACAAAAAACCCTTTCAAATTCATGATAAGAACCTGCCAGGCAACAAAGCTTAACATTTTATATGAAGCATTTTATGATACTGCACATTTCAGTTCTATTAAATAAAAATGTTACTCATTTTAAAATAATTACAACGGTTGTTTTATATGTTGTGTTATTTTACTTTTCAATTAAGTTGTAGGAAGACTATATGAAAGAAACAAATTGCCGTAGGCTTGTAAATAAGTCATTCAAATTAAGATATCTTAAATTTTAATAAAGCCAGATATAAAATGCATTAACATATATCATGCGACATTATTTGTAACAAACATTAATAATTTAAAAAATGCATCTTTATACATTTCTGAAATGTTAGGGATTGGTAAAGGAAATCTGTATAACTAAAATTTGGAGACAAGGGTAAATATCACAATATTTTTAACATTAAATAAAAACACATTCAAAGAGTACAGGGGAAAAAACGCTTATTTTTGTCGAAAACTTTCCCCATCAGGCCTCTTTGGCGATGATAGCAAGTAATAGCCTTAACTGGTGTAAGGAAACCAGTTTCTCACTTTCTGGTGCTTCTTATCTCACTGCAACCCTGAAATCCAAATCCGTGGTTCAATCAATCAAAAGACAGTGATTCCGACGCTTGGACCAAGCAAAGAAGAAAGAGGAACTGGTTTCCTGTTGCAAATCTATAATAATAAAAATGAAGTTTTGTATGTATGTATGTATGTATATGTGTGTGTGTCTTATAGATTCAAAAACTAGACATTTGTTTGACTCTTAACTTGGCACAAATGCGTATTTCATACTTAAGTTACAAATAGGGAACTTTCAGCGCTCAAAATGTTCTATCTTTAGAGAAAATTCGAATTTTCTGAAAAAACTACACCACTTTGGCTCAAATCCGATAATTTTTTTACTTTCTTGATGCCATTTGCTGAAAAAAATATAAATAAAACTTTCAACGAAAATAAATAAATTGAAAATGTTTATTTTTGTGTTGCCATTACTTTCAGAAACTAAATTCATCATTTGAAAATAATTGATATGTTTCAAGTGACGTATTTCTTACCAGTCTTATTCGAGGATTTATTGTGGGTTTAGTTGATGATTTCTTCATTGATGGTTCTGTTGATTGCAAGTATGCATATTTAAGCAATAAATGTATAGTTAAGCTATTACAGGAATGTGATGGTTAATAACGGAAATCGCACTAGAGCTGCGTATCAGCGTTTTATGTCTTTATTTTTTCGCCAAATATGTTGCCAATCTCGCCAAATTATTTCTTAAAACTCGCCAAATGGGCAAAATGTTTTTTAAGCTGTATTACTGAACAATGATGGTTAATAAAGACCATCGCATTAGAGCTGATTTTTAGAATTTTATTTTTATTTTTTCGCCAAATACGTTGCCAATCTCGCCAAATGTCTACAATGTTTGTTAAGCTATTACTGAACTATGATGGTTAATATATTATTTATTAAAACTCGCCAAATGGGAAAAATGTTTTTTAAGCTGTTACTGAACTTTGATGGTTAATAAAGGCCATCGCATTGCAGCTGCATATTAGGATTTTATGTCTTTATTTTTTTCGCCAAATACGTTGCCAATCTCGCCAAATGGGCACAATGTTTGTTAAGCAATAACTGAACTATGATGGTTAATAAAGGGCATCGCACTAGGGCTGCACATCAGGGTTTTATTCTTTATTTTTTTCGCCATATATGCTGCCAATCTCGCCAAATTATTAATTAAAACTCGCCAAATTATTAATTAAAACTCGCCAAATGGGCAAAATGTTTTTTAAGAAGAATTTATAAGCTGGTTGGTCATTGTGTTAGAGCCGTATAATGGTGTGTTTGTAGCTATATCTATTTTCTCGCCAAATTATTTCCCAAAACGTGCCAAAAGAGTTAAAAGGTTTTATTTATTTTTGAAAGAATTGTGATGAAATTTATGAGTGCATTTTACACCGTATTTTTGATTTTGGAATTTTAAAACAATGAAACGGGATTTCATACTTGAAAACAAGCGGGAAGAATAACTTAAGTTTATGATTTTGTTTCTTCCTTACTGAAGCGCCTCAAAACGCCCGACAACTAAGGATTCGATAATGTTATTCCTATCAAATACTACGAGGAAGCAAAAATCCTTCGTAGCGAAAGGGTTAAAACAGGTTATATGGCACACATACTTGGATCGATTTGAATTTTTTTAAATCCGTGCGAAGTACGGGTATAAATTTGCTAGTCAGACATAATAAGGGAACGACTCCTAATAAATCAATCAGTTCTTCCCCTGTACTCTTCATTTACCTTAACTTGTTTCTTTTCTTGTTCCACAGATTTGTTCTTCCAGCTGGCTTCAAATGCTTCAATGATTTCTGGACAGT
This sequence comes from Hylyphantes graminicola, assembly GCA_023701765.1. Taxonomy (NCBI): domain Eukaryota; kingdom Metazoa; phylum Arthropoda; class Arachnida; order Araneae; family Linyphiidae; genus Hylyphantes; species Hylyphantes graminicola. The sequence goes on along the minus strand of CM043117.1, from coordinate 72,424,639 downwards.
CTAAATTCTCTTTGGGTTCCCAAGTGTTCTCGGAACTTAAAATATAAAAATAGTATTTCTTTTTAAAGTTAAATTTGTAAATACCACCACTAGACAAGATAAATATGTATAAATTAAACTTTATTTAAAGAAAAAAAAAAGAAAACGTAATAATAAATGTTTTTAAGCATAAATAAATAACAACACTGTTCTTTGTATTCCCTTTTAAAAACGATATTTCAACAAAAATACCTTTTAAAGTAAGGTTAATAATTAAATTTAATAATCCATCTATCATGAAGCAAGTAAGAAAGCCAATCGAATGTTGGGTTATATTACAAAAAGTAACACTTCTAAATCTAAGGAGACTATTTTCCATTGTATAGGGGTTTGGTAAGGCCGCATCTGGAGTATGCTGTTTAGTTTTGGTCCCTGTTTATCAGAAACGATAAAAAATTGATTGAAAAATTTCAGCATAGGACAACAAAAATGATTAAGGGTTTATCAGGTATCGATTATGTTAATAGATTAAGATCTTTAAACATGTATTCCCTGGGAAAAAAAGGGTGATTTAATTCAGTCATTCAAGTTCGTAAAACAGGGAGACATGAAGGGCTTAAGTTTACCTTAAATAGGCGGACCAGATGACATGGTCAGAAGTTGAATAAATCATGCATTAGAAGGGAGGTAAGAAAACATTTTTATAATAGAGTCGTCAATGAGTAGAATTCTTTACCAGAATACATTGTGTATTCGAAGCAAGTGGAAGATTTTAAGAAGAATCTTGATAGCTATTGGAAACTGGCAAGAAATTAGATACATTTTGGACCAACCTTGCTCGGCCTCCGGCCTGTTGTTGGTCGACAATTTTTGTATTTGTATTAACTTTTTCGGAAAGCAAACACAATACTTTTAATTACTTTAGCCAAGAAATTTAAACCAAATTGTCAGGTATGAAGCAAAATTCATAAGTATAAAGCTAATTTTGGGATCCCTAAAATAATGGGCCCAAGGACCGTAGTAGACATAGGCAATGATTAGGGCACTAGCCACTAGGTCACATGACACTAGCCACTGGACTGCTGCCGCTACATTAATTAAATGTTTATTTTATAAACATTGTGAAACATTATTTTGTAAATTTTATTTTACATAAAAAAATATTCTATGCTTACTCAGGAAAGCCAACCCATTTGAGAAAATAGTGCACTTTTCCTTTGACAATCTTCTTATCGATTATTTTTTCAACACTGTATTCTTCTTCCGATGCCTCTTCTTCAGATATTTCTCCATTTTCTTGGATCTTATTGTCACTTTCCTTGCCATGGTCTTCCTCGGACACTTCCTAATAAAGAAGGTATTTAATTAGAAGATACAAACTTCTTTAATAAGCAGCATTTGTTTAAAATTACAGTTAAATCTTAAACTAAGGATAAAATAATTTATGTGAAGCCACTTTGGAACAGCTATGAACATTTTTGCTGGTCTTTTCATTTGCGAGCTTGAAAGTTTAATGTAGAGTTGCTATAGATATTGAGTTGCATAAAATATGAAGCAAGTAGATATGCTTAAACCACATTTGAACATTTTCGTTGCTTAGCAACATAACAAATTACGTACCGAGTTAGCATGTATCAATTTTGGCCAATGTTGCATGAATATCGGCCAAACTTGGTTAGGTTTTAAATTATCGTCGCACTAGAGCTACACGAGGGCTATTGGCGACGGGCGTCGTATTTTAGAACCACAGTCAGGTGACGAGCCAACACCTGAATAGGCACCCAACGTAACCGTTAAGGGCGACATCGTACGCAGCATTAGGCCTTTGAAGGATATTTAACGTGCACTCCCTTACACGGGGTATTATTCGTCGGACATTTTTGGGCTGCACGGGCCGTTTATAGGTCGGCAGCTATTTTGGCGACGCCCGGACCCGAACCTGGGACCTTCCGCATGATAAGCGAGTGCTTAACCGACTGGGCTCCCCAGCCCCCGGCCAAACTTGGAGAATATTGGATGAAATCGATCATTTTCTGCCGATTTTAACCAGATTTCCATTCAAATAATAATCAAACCGATATTGCACATTAAGAGATACATCTACAATTTTCAGTAGAATAAAATAAGTAATAAAATGTGAAAGCTACACACAAAAGCAATGTCAGTACCATTTTCAACTGTTTTTCATCACAAGGCTTCTGTGCTTTAGAACTCAAGCAAGTCTCGTCTAAGACAGTGTTAATGGCTTCGGAAAACAGCTTCTTTTCTTCTGCAGAGAAATTTTTTAGTCCGTTTTCTTTCAGGTACAATTTTTTCATGTCTGCTTTAGTGATAGTGCTGAAATAAAATTACATTTTAAAATAATTAGTACACTTAACCAAATTGTGCAAGATAAACTCTACATAATCCAGTGCAGAGTATAATAACTTAAATTCACTTACTCTAAATCCGCATGTTGCAGACAACCGCGCAAAAATTGTAGCATAGATTCCATACTGTTCATCTTCAGGTTAAATAAAAACGTTCAGAATTTAACTAAATAGTTTAATACACTAATTTTCAGTTAACTTTAAGATAAATTTAGTTTATACACAATTAATTTCGAATCAAAACTCCATAGCACGAACAACGAAACTACAGATCGACGCGCCAAAACAATTTTCTAAGGTGTTGCCATTTTAGCGCCGAAAAGTTGGGCGCACTGGTATAAATGGAATGGGTCATTTTTCCTCTTAAGCCGGCCACTGACGATCGCGCCACGCCACTCCGTTTGGAACGAAGTAATTCGATATTGGAATGACGGAACGAAGAGTCGAAAGTGGGGGTCATTCACGATAACTCCACTCCACTCCATTCCATTCCTATATTTTTGATAATATTTATTGCGAGGCCTATTTTGCGTCCAAGAATGCACAAAAAAAAACTATAACACGAACTGTAATCTTTTAAAAACACACTGATTAAAAATTAATAAAATGACAAATATGTTTCCAAAAATTATTAGTGGGCTGGGGAGCCCAGTCGGTTAGGCACTCGCCTAGCATGCGAAAGGTCCCAGATTCGGGTCCGGGCATCTCCAAAATAACTGCCGACCTATGAACGGCCCGTGCAGCCAAAAATGTCCGACGAATAATACCCCGTGTAAGGGAGTGCACGTTAAATATCCCTCAAAGTCCTAACGCTGCGTAAGATGCCGCCCTTAACGGTTGCGTTGGGTGCCTATTCAGGTGTCGGCTCGTCACTTTACTGTGGTTCTAAAATACGACGCCCGTCGTCAATAGCTCTTGTGTAGCTCTAGTGCGATGATAATTCAAACTAACCAACCAACCAAAAATTATTTATTTTCAACACTTTGCATCAAGTTTGAAATTTCATTTTTGAACTATCATCAATTTTTTAGAATAATGTGAACATTTAAAAGCCAAGAAATTTTTGAATACTTAAATAAATTAAAATATGAGCGTTCTCCCTCATTTTGTCGAAAATATTTTTTGTTTCCAGTAATGGAGTTGTTTCACGTAGGATCTGGCAACAGCTCCGCGGCCTTGTTTTCCTTTCTCTTGAATTACTCTTGTTTTGGTAGGGTGCTTGGTAGAGATAATCTGGCTTTGTGTGCTGACCATGCACACTAACCTAAATAAAGGTCTACCAACCAACTTATACAAAACAAAATTCGAGAGAAAGGAAAACAAGACCGTGGTATTGCCAGATCCTCCGCGAAACCACTCCATTTTTAAAAAAAAAACATTTTTTATGCATCTTTATTGTTGTTTATTAACTGTACAGAGTGTGTCGCATTTAAACTAATCTTACTGAATAACTTAACTTCATAATAAAATGAACTGGCTTTTTGTGGAGCTAACAAGTAGGCAGCATTTTTTTATCGCTAGATAGGCTATTGATCTACATAGCAGCAGATCTTCATACCCTGAACAATTTAGTTAAACAAAATTTCAAACGAAATTTAATTAACCGCAGAGCAAAAAGTAAGTGTAGTGACCTGTTCGACTGTCAAACACCAACTGAGACTGGGAAATTCGCCTTTTCCCTACTTTTCCCCACTTCCATCACGCCATTTGGCCGTCGCGCTTCCCCATTCACGAGCAGTTGGAGTGATGGCGTTTTGGCGCGGCGCGATGGATTTTGGACTGGTTGGATTTCCATCACGCCCCGTCGCTCCACTCCAAACCCGACGAGTTTTGCCATTCACGTCGTTCCATTGGAGTGCTACCGCGCCATTTGGCTTGTTGGAACAATCGTCAGTGGCCAGCTTTAAGCCGGCCACTGACGATCGCGCCACGCCACTCCGTTTGGAACGAAGTAATTCGATATTGGAATGACGGAACGAAGAGTCGAAAGTGGGGGTCATTCACGATAACTCCACTCCACTCCATTCCATTCCTATATTTTTGATAATATTTATTGCGAGGCCTATTTTGCGTCCAAGAATGCACAAAAAAAAACTATAACACGAACTGTAATCTTTTAAAAACACACTGATTAAAAATTAATAAAATGACAAATATGTTTCCAAAAATTATTAGTGGGCTGGGGAGCCCAGTCGGTTAGGCACTCGCCTAGCATGCGAAAGGTCCCAGATTCGGGTCCGGGCATCTCCAAAATAACTGCCGACCTATGAACGGCCCGTGCAGCCAAAAATGTCCGACGAATAATACCCCGTGTAAGGGAGTGCACGTTAAATATCCCTCAAAGTCCTAACGCTGCGTAAGATGCCGCCCTTAACGGTTGCGTTGGGTGCCTATTCAGGTGTCGGCTCGTCACTTTACTGTGGTTCTAAAATACGACGCCCGTCGTCAATAGCTCTTGTGTAGCTCTAGTGCGATGATAATTCAAACTAACCAACCAACCAAAAATTATTTATTTTCAACACTTTGCATCAAGTTTGAAATTTCATTTTTGAACTATCATCAATTTTTTAGAATAATGTGAACATTTAAAAGCCAAGAAATTTTTGAATACTTAAATAAATTAAAATATGAGCGTTCTCCCTCATTTTGTCGAAAATATTTTTTGTTTCCAGTAATGGAGTTGTTTCACGTAGGATCTGGCAACAGCTCCGCGGCCTTGTTTTCCTTTCTCTTGAATTACTCTTGTTTTGGTAGGGTGCTTGGTAGAGATAATCTGGCTTTGTGTGCTGACCATGCACACTAACCTAAATAAAGGTCTACCAACCAACTTATACAAAACAAAATTCGAGAGAAAGGAAAACAAGACCGTGGTATTGCCAGATCCTCCGCGAAACCACTCCATTTTTAAAAAAAAAACATTTTTTATGCATCTTTATTGTTGTTTATTAACTGTACAGAGTGTGTCGCATTTAAACTAATCTTACTGAATAACTTAACTTCATAATAAAATGAACTGGCTTTTTGTGGAGCTAACAAGTAGGCAGCATTTTTTTATCGCTAGATAGGCTATTGATCTACATAGCAGCAGATCTTCATACCCTGAACAATTTAGTTAAACAAAATTTCAAACGAAATTTAATTAACCGCAGAGCAAAAAGTAAGTGTAGTGACCTGTTCGACTGTCAAACACCAACTGAGACTGGGAAATTCGCCTTTTCCCTACTTTTCCCCACTTCCATCACGCCATTTGGCCGTCGCGCTTCCCCATTCACGAGCAGTTGGAGTGATGGCGTTTTGGCGCGGCGCGATGGATTTTGGACTGGTTGGATTTCCATCACGCCCCGTCGCTCCACTCCAAACCCGACGAGTTTTGCCATTCACGTCGTTCCATTGGAGTGCTACCGCGCCATTTGGCTTGTTGGAACAATCGTCAGTGGCCAGCTTTACTCCACGCTGAAGAAATGGACAATTCCCATATTTTTTAAAAACTACTAAAAATACATTTTTTCGATAAAATAAACAACGCTGATTTCAAATATCAAGATTAAAATGTACAAAAAAATTGTGTTATTAAATATTCAATGTTAAAAATCGTCAATTTTTAGTTCTTATTTGAAACGTTCTGCTATTGGCTAAGCGATTGTGACGTACATGTGCACCACGTAGGGTTCGTTAGCTACTTCAGTCATTGCGATTTTTCGATTCTCCCATGCTTTTTTAAGGTTCGTTTTTGCGTTATAACTCTCTTTTGCCTTAATTTTCTATTCTTGTTTATTTTCTTTTAATATTTATTTAATCATAAGTTGATTTTCAAAAAAAAATTATTTAAGAGATATATTTTAAAGGGATACGGTACCGCAAACATTTTAGTAATAATAACCTAAAATTGCAAATTATAGTGTTTTTATGTATAGTGTTTTCGCTAAATAATCATTTTAAAGCAATAAAAACATATATTTACAAGTTGTTTTCATTTTTTAAGTCAAAATTTTGAATTTCTTTTTAAACTTTACTGTTTTTTCAATTTTGAAAGTAACTCCCTTAAACTTTTATAGCAATTTAAGCATTTATATCACGGGCATCGTAGCTTAGTGGTAGCGTAAGCGATTCGTATTCATTTGGTCCCGGGCAGGGCCTGCTCTTCCATAAGGCCTGTTAGGCCCGGGCCTAGGGCCCCCAAATTTTAGGGGCCCCTAAATTTTAGTTTCTATTATGCTAAATGCTGTAAATCCCCAAAATATCAGTAAGCTAAAAAAAAATCGGTTGCTCCACTTTGTTTTTTGCACAATTTTAAGTGAGTAATTGACCTAACGTTATTGTTTTGATCAATGTTAGTAAGGAAGACTATAAATTTGTAGCAAAAATTTTATACATAGGTCATATAGCACCATCATTATTGGAAATCATACATAAAATTTTCCGTAAAGGGGCCCCCAAAATAGGTTGTGCCTATAGTCTGAGATTTCCTAGAGCAGGCCCTGGTCCCGGGTTCAAATCCCTTTTCGCGGTACAAATGTTTTTTTCCAAGTTTTTTTTTATTTCACACAAGAAGCTCATTGTTTTAAAGGCGTCCTGGATAGTTTACTCGGGTTTTTTTTATTGTTTTTCTGAAAGGTTATTTCTTTCTTGTTTTACCTATAGAATTGTGTTATTATTGATAAAGTTTTAATAGTATTTTGTGCTGTTAAAATGTTTTAATTAAACACAGGTCATTCATAACAAAATTACCGTTTTTACAAAACACAATTTTCCTTGTCTGATAAAATATCATAATTTATTCGTCGGATTTTAGTATTACTCTTTAATTCAAGTCATACATTAAAATAATATGAATAAAGGTACTACTGTAGAAAGCAAAAAGTCGCCGTCCTGAATTTTCAGAAAAATTGCTTAGTTTCGTCTGAACGTGTAAAAAGCGTGACATATTTTGTTTGCACAACTTTTAGTTTTAACCATCGGAATAAAGGAAAAATTGGGAAAAAAATATTGAACTTTTCAAAAATATTAATACTATTAACGTAGAAGTCTGTAAGTAAACATTATTAACAATGTTTTTAGATATCCTAAGTTGCTACATTTGACATGTTATCCGTAGATATACTTTAAAAAAAAACCCTAATAACTAATTTAATTTTGTGCTTTTGTGGCTCTGCATTTTTTCTTTACCATGTTTTACATGTAAATTTATATTTTTAAAGAATAGTTAAGTCAGTCCAAAATCCTATTAAAAACTGGTTCTTTTTTTGGATCACGTCGCATGGCTGAAAACCATCGTTTTCGATGTACCGATTCTGTTGGCAAGTTAAAATATATCTTTTCTCTTTTCTGTAGTCGTATTCGACACAAGGGAACTTAGCAGTAGCAATATGCCATTATTAAATAATAAATACCAACTTACTGCATTAAAGAAAACGAAAATATAAAGTTTTGCGAAACGATTTGTGAAATATCCCGCCTAACGCTATACGCAACTGAGGAGATTTGGTCACGTGTGGCGTACATGTACGTCACAGTCGATTCCTCGCGGAACGTACTGTTTTTCGCGCGCTTTTAAAAACCCTAACTTTAAAATCAAATAAAAAAAATAACTACGCATCGGACAGCAAAAATTTTTTCTGCCCTTATTTTGTCTCACCTATTTACGTCGAATAAGAAGGGCCATCTAGTAGAGCTCCACGAGGGCTATGAGGGACACTCACGCCATATTCACCTGAGCTTCAATTCCAAATCACTGTATGAAAAAAAGCGGTTAGACAGGTTTGAGTAGTAGGAAAACAATAACACGTGCTTCGATAGCTGTATTGGATAACATTAGCACGTGCTTCCCGAGCTGATGCATAACAAACCACGTGACGTCACATGGATTTTCCCCATTTTTATCGGGCGTTGCAATTTAAAACCACAGTCAAGTGACGAGCCAAAATCTCAGTAGGCAGCAGAAGCAACAGTTGAGGGCTACATCGTACACAGTGTTGGGACTTTCAAACAAATAAATGCGTGCACTCCATTTCTTATGCGGGGTATTATTCATCGGACATTTTTTTTCTGCATTTGCTGTTTATAGGTTGTCAATTATTTTGGCGATGCCCGGACCCGAACTTGGAATCTTCCTCATGCAAGGAGAACGCCTTCGATTCAAATGATATATTACTTAATTTCTTAAGGTTTATTTAGGTGGGCTTGAATTATCGTCGCACTAGAGCTACACGAGGGCTATTGGCGACGGGCGTCGTATTTTGGAACCGCAGTCAAGTGACGAGCCAACACCTGAATAGGCACCCAACACAACCGTTAAGGGCGACATCGTACGCAGTGTTAGGACTTTGAAGCATGTTTAACGGGGTATTATTCGTCGGACATTTTTGTGCTGCACGGGCCGTTTATAGGTCGGCAGTTATTTTAATTTTGGCGATGCCCGGACCCGAACCTGGGACCTTTCGCATGCTAGGCGAGTGCCTAACCGACTGGGCTCCCCAGCCCCTCTTAACGTTTAGAAAACTATCACTTCACTTTCCGTTATTTTTAACAGGCGCGACCCTCGAATCCATATATGGAATGAAGAGCAAACTCAGCAATGTTTTCCTCTTGGGGATTTCCGTTCAGGTAGAACTGGAATTGCAGGGTTGACTAGGGGGTTTCGAAAACCCTCCAATCAAGGAGGGTTTGACGTATGATTCCATGGATTCGGCCACAATTGGCTAGTTTGGGTCAGAAATCCAGCTCGAACACTTTTTCCCCTTATGGAGGGTTGGGCATTCCATGGATTCGATGACTCACGTAAACGCGCCTTACATGAGCTATCGAATCCATGGAATGAAGAGCAAACTTCGCATTTTTTCCTCTTGGTGATTTTTTCCCAGGCAAAACCGGAATTGCATTGGGGGTTTCGTAAACCCTTCGATGAAATAAGATTTGATGTTTAATTCCAAGGATTCGGCCACAGACCATCATTTGGGTTACAAATCCTGCACTTCTTCCCCTGATGGAGGGTGTGGCTTTCCATGGATTCGATGGCTCATGTAAACGTGCCTTACGTATAATGAATGAATAAATCTATACAGTGCTGAACTTCTTTCATTAACAAACGTTTTACATTATGATTTCGTGGTTGATCTAGTTAGATATAAAATGGTTGTTAGCCAACTGTTATTTTGTCTAACGTTATCTAATATAAAAATATTATAAGTACTTAGAAAAACTGCAAAATTGAGTTGAAAAGACATGTTGGAATATATAATAAACTCAAATGTTTATTTCCCTTTTGCTGTCATAGATGGCAGCACCAATCTTGTTGTAACTGTAAACATGTAATACTAATTGCCTAATGGCAACAGATCAAATAAAGCTGCCGATGTGAAAAGTCGTGTGTCTTGGAGTGCTTATTTACAAATTATGATTTGATTAAAATTATATTCCTGCAAATAGAATTGTTTATACTTTTTAATTTTCCAACAAAAGATTATGAGACTGAGTGAGCTCCTGCTACCTTGATATTGGACTTTTTATTGACTTTTAAACTTCAGTACGAACACTAATCGAAACTTCCAAAATGGCAACGAATGCGTCTTTGACTGTTGTGAAGCTGAATAACGAAAACTACCAATTATGGAAGTTCAAGATGGAAATGCTGCTTGTAAAAGAAGATTTATGGACAGTCATAAAAGATGACACTCCTACACCCTTGACCGACGCTTGGACGAAGAAAGACAATCAAGCCAGAGCGACGATATGCCTGCTAATCGAAGACAACCAAATAGAAAATATTCGAGAACAGAAAACAGCAAAAGAAATCTGGAACAAGCTTAGAAGTATCCACGAACGGGATAATTTAACCAGTAAACTGTTCTTACTCAGAAAATTGTATAGCATAAAATATAAAGAAGGAAATTCGATGCAAGATCATATCACTAAAATCCTGGAAATAGTATCCAAGCTGCGAGCGGTTAAAGAAGAAATTAAAGACACACACATAGGCGCACTTCTACTATGCAGTCTACCAAATTCTTACGAAACCCTGATTACAGCTCTAGAAGCATGGCCGGAGAAAGAATTAAGCCTAGAACTGATCAATAACAAGGTACTCGACGAAGCCAACAGACGTTCCGAACGCAAGCAGAACCAGAACGGTGACGCAGCCATCGCATTCAAGACAAGTAAATACAGAAATAAATACTGCACGTATTGTAAAAGAAACAACCAAGAAAAAGGTGTGAATGCAGATTGAAGAAAAGAATGTGACACCCCTTGGGAATAACTTATGTAAATAAGAAAATAAACAAAAGTCAGGTGTCGATTAAAGTTTTATTTAGAATTAATGAAATCACATCCGTCACTGAATATATACGGCAAAGTCACATTTCAAATATAAACAACTAGCATTTAAAGATAAGAACAAAATCAATTTAAAGTTCTACTGAATAAACGATTAAAAGTTAAAAGTCTTAAATTTACAACAGAAATATTTAATTTCGATGACTCGATACACTTAGCTGCGGAACTTGCGGAGGCGGGCGAACGTGGCGGTCAGGTCTCAACCGGAACCATTGACGCCTAACCCCGGGACTGTCACGGGAGGCTCCTGGGTATGGTTGTTCCTGGTACACTGGAAGACTTCAGACCATCATAACACTTGAGGAATTCACGAATTGAGAAAACGAGAAGCGTAGCCTGCCAGCAGGACTACGAAAACACACAAACGGCGCAAGCACTAAATGACAAGCGCGGGAAAAATGATAAGAGCGACAGTCTTCTTGAAGAGAGAGTCTTTTATACCAGCCCGAGAGTCCGATTTGCATAACATCGGCGGCTTCTTTGGGCTTTTCCCCGTAATTTTTGGCTGCGTTGAGGCCGGACCGCCACACTCCCCCTCCTCCCCAAACCACATTCCTACAGGGAAAATGAAACAACGTCAGTAAACATTCAAAAACAGTACATTCAAAGTTAAAACATTCAAATTAGCACATTTTTAAAAAAATACTGTTATGGCAGAAATTTTTAATTTACATCTTCATCAACTCTGACAGTACGGTAGCTAAAGCAACTAGAATAAAACAGCTATTCCAACCTGCTCATTACCACTGCACTGTAAAACTCATATCCGTAGATCTCCGGACATGTATAAATTTCCTTAGAGGAAATCACAAATGCGGTATTTCTAAAACAATAAAAAAACTTTTAGTTAGTATATAACAAGAAACAATTGGGCCGGCCAAAACTCAAAAAAATTAACACGACGTCATACGTATACTTAACAGGAAACCTCACATTCAGTAAATATCACATAAACACATACAAAAAAAGTTCCTACACTATGAAACACTATAACTTGTATAGCACCCCTAGTATGCAACTTTTATTTCACAATCATTCATGCACAATAAATAACAAAATTACAATTACCATTTATTTATTTATTTTTTTGACAGAAAGTCAAAAACACTAACAATATGCCCTTGGCTTGAAAGTCAAAAACACAATAACAATATTATTTTGTACTGAAAGTCAGAAATCCCACTCACTCTTCCCCCGTCTCTCAAAAAAAAGGACGCGTCTTTACTTTAACTTGACAATTTAAGCTTGACATGGGGAAAAACTTGACTTTAAACTTCAAATTGAACATACATTTAAAAGAACTTTTCCTAAGCAAAAACTCATTTCCCATAACCCTTGAAAAAAAGTAAGCTTGGCTACGTTCGACGATCACCAAAATCTATCACCCAAACACGCCCATCTCGTGTTCAAGTTTTTTTTTTTTTTAATTAAAGTATATAAAACCCAATAATGTTAATCTAATCCAACAAATTACTCCAAAAAAAAACTGAAATTTCAAAATTTTGATTAAAACTGACCACACGAAACTGATGAAGCTAAATGAACTGAGCCGAACCCCGTACGTCTATTTAGATTTCAGGGAACGTAAGCCTGCCAATGCCCTATAATCCACTCTAGGCTTTCGCGTAGGTCTGACAATTCTACTCGTTGTCACAGGTGATTCCTGAGCAGTAACATTGTCAGGGCCATCTTCATGGTTCACAATCATAGATCCATCCGGCCTAGGGTCATTACTTGAATCCAAAAGTCGAATGTCGACGCTCGGTCCCGCCGCGAAAATGTCCATAGGTGACAGAGGATCGAAGTTCATTTCAGTTAAATTACTTTGATCGAACAACATCTTCAGGTTATCACTTGACGAACATTCGGGAATTGAATCGGTCAAATCGGGAGACACTATTTCTTTATCGTCACGTCCTGTGTAAGGCTTCAAATCGGCAATATTGTGCGTGCCCAACCTCCGGTTCGTTCGATCTTCTACCAACCGGTATGTCAAGTCGGAGACAACTTCGGTGATTCGGCACGGACCTTCCCATTTAGGCATAAATTTTGAAATCTGATGTCTATCTAGAGACGAAAGATGATGAGTCCTCAGCCATACTAGATCACCCACGGCATAAACCTTGTGCTCACGTTTCTTGTCATACCCACGCTTTTGACGGGCCTGGTTCTTTTCTTCGGTATTCTGAACTTTTGACAAAACGTCTTCAAACTTCTGGGCAGCTTCCCATCGGTCATCTCCTACCATACCATCCCAGGGCAGCGCCAACTCTCGACCCAAGAAAAGTCGTGCAGGTGAAAACCCTGTTACTTCGGAGACAGCAGTTCGCATAGAAAAAGCCAAGTATGGCAGATGTCGATCCCAGAGGCCATGCTTTCCATGTAGATAGGACGAGATCATAGGTATCAACGTGCGGTTGACTCTCTCTGTCCGATTCGTCTGGGGATGATATGGGGAGGTCAGCTTCCGTGTAATCCCGAACTTCTCACAAACTTCTCTATAAAGATCCGACACAAATTGAGATCCATTATCAGACACTATGTATTTGGGAAAGCCAAAGCGTGCGAAAACGTCCTTTGCCAATACTGCAGCAACCGCTTTTGCCGTCGCACGTCGTAGGGGAAAAAGTTCAGTCCATCTTGAAAAATAGTCGACTACGACTAAACAGTGAACGTTACCTTGTGTGGAAGCTGGTAGGGGTCCGATGAAGTCGATTCCCAACATTTTTCCAGGGACATCCACTGAAACAGATTGTAGTAGTCCACATCTCTTGCGATGAGCAAACTTGAACTTTTGACAGGTTTCACACAATCGGATATACAGGCGGATATCCTTTTTCATGCCGGGCCATGCCACTCTTGCTAAGCACTTTCTGTAGGTCTTCATGAAACCCAGATGACCTGACGAGGGACTGTCATGAAGTTCTTGGAGGACAAGTTTAACCAAAACTTCGGGAATGGCTGTTCTCCACTTCTCTCGTTCATGTTTCCTGTATTTCAAGACGTCGTCTTCCAGTTTGTAGGAGGTGCTCCGTCCAAGAATTTCCGAGGCTCTGCCTTCCGGTAGTACACCGTTCTTCAGGAAATGGTAAATATCCTTTAGGAAAGTATCTTGTCGCTGTTCTCTAAGAAGTTGAGGAAGCTCCACACCTGCGACCAAGAAACAGAATCTTTGAGGAAGCTCCAATTCTTCTCCCTGTCCAACTGGTGCTCGGGATAGTGCGTCTGGAACGACCAGCTGACTGCCCTTCCGATGTTCGATCTTTACTGGATATTCCTGTAATTGCACAGCCCATCTTGCTAATCTTCCCTTTAGTACCTTCTTGTCCTGCAAACAGGTCAGAGCTGAATGATCTGTAATGACTGTGACTGGCACTGAGAAGTACGTACGGAAGCGTTCGCACGCCCAGACAATTGCTAAGCACTCTCTTTCTGAAACTGTATAGTTGACTTCCGGCGGTCGTAGAACTCTGCTTGCATATGCCAAAGCTCGCTCCTGGCCGTTCACATCTTGAGTTAGGAAAGCTCCAAGGCCTAGTTCGGACGCATCTGTGTATAACTTCAGGGGAACCGTTGGGTCGAAGAAGTGCAATACTGGAGGTGAACTCAAAGACTGTCTAAGCGAGACGAAAGATTCTTGTGCTTCAGGAGACCAATTCCATGGGTGAGATGGCTTCGTCAGATCATACAAGGGCTTGGCTTTTTCCGCAAAGAAAGGAATGAATGCTTTCAACCAGCTGCACATACCCAGAAACCTTCGAAGAGATTTTACGTTCTTTGGTACCGGGTAACGCTGGATAGCTTCTACCTTTGACTGCTGAGGTACCAATCCATCTTTCGTAAAATGGTGCCCTAAAAATTCTAGATCTGTTTTAAAAAAATCACATTTTTCAATGCTAAGGGTCAATCCAGCATTTTGCAGTGCGGCCAAAACTCTTTCTAAATGCACAATATGATCTTCAAAATTTTTCGAATAAACCACAATGTCATCGAGGTATACTTCACAGCATTCTCCAAGACAGCTGGCCAGCACTTTGTTCATGAGTCTTTGAAAAGAAGCGGGTGCATTCTTCAGCCCGAAAGGCATTACTCGATAACAATACGTGCCAAACGGTGTTATAAAAGAGGTCTTTGGTCGATCTTCAACTGCTACTCGCATCTGCCAATAGCCAGAGGCTAGGTCTAGTGTGGTCCACATACCAGCTTGTCCCACCTTTTGGACGATTGTAGATATCAAAGGCAATGGGAATCTGTCGTTGGACGTCAGATTATTCAAGCGCCGATAATCTACACAAAATCTGGTTTTCCCATTTTTCTTCTTAACCAAGACGATTGGTGAAGCCCATGGGGAATCTGAAGGTTCAATTTGTCCCGCCTCTAGCATTTCATCTACTAGCTTTCGCACTTCTTGTAATTTGTCTTGAGACAAGGGATAAGGATTCTGGAAAGTCGGTCGAGCTGATCCGGTATTGATTCGATGTTCTGCCACAGTGGTCAGTCCTGGCTTATCTCGGAAAACATCGGAGACTCCCTCCAACATCCGCAGTATACGTGGTCTCTGATTTGGCACCAAGTCTGCTATTCTTTCTAGCGTTCCAGGTGGTACACACCCTTGGAAAGGTAACCGTCCTACAGCTAATGTTCTTGACCTGAAGTTAATTTCAACTTCGGAAAGTTCGAGTAGATCAATCCCGATCAAGACGTCCACTGGTAGATCGCGAATCACAAAAAACTGAAAGTCTCTCTGGTGCCCGAAGAAATCCACGGCCACAGTAACCTGACCCTCCATCTTCAGATGGTGTCCATCCGCCAACTTTACTCGGAAATTTTGTTTTACTTTATTCAACTGTTCCCCCTGTTGAACTAACCGCTGAGCCAAATCGAAGGATATGAAAGAGTTCTCGGCTCCTGTATCCACTTGTCCTTGAACGTATAACCCACCAATTTGTAATTGGGGTCGTAGAAACCTGGAAGCTTGAGGTTGACCATGTGGACCTGTGCCTTCCGCCACTAGTCCACCTACCCATTTAAAGTCGGGGTGGTTACGGGGCGTTCCTCCATTGCAGGAGCACGACTGGGACAGTTCCTAGACAAATGTCCAATCTGACGGCATCGGAAGCATCGAACATTTGATAAATCGCGAGTGGTTCCAATTGTAGCACTTAATCGTTCTGGGCAAGTATTTGCCAGGTGACCAAGTTGGCCACACCTGAAACAAGTTCGCGATGGGGTCATCGAGGGGCGGGCATTACGATATTCAGATAGTCGGGGTGCACTATGTGGATGGCGAATTGTTGTCGACGTACTGGGTAGAGGGCTGGCAAAAAGGGAACCAATATTCTGGCACCGATGAAACTGGCTAATTAATTCTTCAATGTACACTACGTGCATTAACAAAAATGGAAGGGGTTCTGGTAATCGCTTAACGAGAGCGCTAATTATATCAGCCTCATAAGCCATTGGATCCCACAATAGATAGAGATTTCTAAACTCCCAAACGAATTTTTCGAAATCCTCCCCTACCAAATATTGCTTAGAAAATAACTCATCAGCCAAATCAGCCCTACTGTGAATCCGTCCATATTGTCGCAACAATTGACATCTTAAACCATCCCAAGTTAAAGTATCCACCCGAAATTTTCTAAATCTAAGCCACTGCCCTGCATTACCACGCAGTCGAGAGACCGCAAAGGCGACGCGCTCCTTCTCCGAGACCCATCCGGTCAAATCTTCAATGTTAGAAATAAATTTAAACACGTCTTCAGTGGGTTCACCAGAAAAATGAACGTCCTTTCCGTAATCCTCAATCTTAGTTACCCGGCAGTCAGATCTATACCACCCAGAAGCAACCGGACGGATATATTTAAAAAAGACAACCACAATTAAAAACATTAGTACCAAAAACCCAACGAGTGTTACTGGATCCATTTCCAAAAGAACGATTAATTCAATCAAATTTTTTTTTTAAATTATATTTACTTCAACAATTAAAATTTAATTACCTTAACTACTAATAATTACAAAGGTCAGTACCATATGATAAACGTATAGAGGAAGAGGAATGGGATATCGCTTATCATTAAGACAAATCTTATAACCACAAACAACACACTTATTCCACAATAAAAAAAAATTACCCCTTTACTATTAAAGCCTAAAGTTTGTTATATATATTCCATTTGAATAATCACAGCATACAGACCATAATATACCAATATTAGCCTATTCCCGCCTACAAGTCCCAAAACAATCACCAGCAAATATGCATGTGTAGTCACTCTAAATATTACTTAGATGGACACAATACTTAAAACAAAATAATCAATCTCCCTCCCTCTCAAAAAAAAATTAAATATATAAAACAAGAAATATTTTTATTTAAGCATAAACTTATAGTACCAAAAATTCAAAACTTAGCTTTGGGAAATTTTGTAACACAAGAACAAGCCGCTACCCAGTAACAGATGCAAATGCAGAAATTCGAAGATGTCGCGGACGCCAATCTGTGACACCCCTTGGGAATAACTTATGTAAATAAGAAAATAAACAAAAGTCAGGTGTCGATTAAAGTTTTATTTAGAATTAATGAAATCACATCCGTCACTGAATATATACGGCAAAGTCACATTTCAAATATAAACAACTAGCATTTAAAGATAAGAACAAAATCAATTTAAAGTTCTACTGAATAAACGATTAAAAGTTAAAAGTCTTAAATTTACAACAGAAATATTTAATTTCGATGACTCGATACACTTAGCTGCGGAACTTGCGGAGGCGGGCGAACGTGGCGGTCAGGTCTCAACCGGAACCATTGACGCCTAACCCCGGGACTGTCACGGGAGGCTCCTGGGTATGGTTGTTCCTGGTACACTGGAAGACTTCAGACCATCATAACACTTGAGGAATTCACGAATTGAGAAAACGAGAAGCGTAGCCTGCCAGCAGGACTACGAAAACACACAAACGGCGCAAGCACTAAATGACAAGCGCGGGAAAAATGATAAGAGCGACAGTCTTCTTGAAGAGAGAGTCTTTTATACCAGCCCGAGAGTCCGATTTGCATAACATCGGCGGCTTCTTTGGGCTTTTCCCCGTAATTTTTGGCTGCGTTGAGGCCGGACCGCCACAAGAAACGAATCGAATTTTGAACAGCCTCAATCGTCGAATTACCGAAATCAAAGGCCACCATTCCGAAAGAATTTTACCGCCAAAACAATTTTGAATTTGAAAACAGAAATGACGAAAAGCGAACGAATCACAGACGTCACTACAAGGAGGAGAGAGGAGAAAACACACCTTCCCCCCCGGAATGATGACGTCACAAGAGAAGCGAACAACAGTTGGCACTCCGCCAGCGTTCCAGAGAGAGAAGATCCGAAGGAAGTCTCGCGCATGCTTGATAAGAAGCAAGAAGAGGAGGACGGATCAGTGATGGGAAAACCCGTTCCTTTGAAGGATCCTCTCCAAGGACCAGTGATCCGGTACATGGACACAGACGCAGTGATGGGAGAGCCCATTCCATTGAATGATCCGTTCCAAGAAGACGCTGAAGTTGTTGTTGACAAACAAACCTCGCTAAAAGTAAACAAAGTCAGAAAATGTTCTTCAAATCTAGATTTCATAATGGATTCCGGTGCCTCATGCCACATCGCAAACAATGTGGACTTTTTCAACGAAATCGAAGAAAATAATGATTCAATAACTACAGCATGTGGAAAGAAGATTTACGCTGAAGGAATTGGAAATGGTTACATAGACTGCCAATCGAAATCGGGTGTAACCAATCGTCTGGAAATTACTGACTGTTTATTTGTGCCTAGCATCGAATCCAATCTTCTATCAGTTCAGAAAATAATCAGCAAAGGATACGAAGTGAATTTTACGGAAAATGACTGTAGAATCACTCAAGGCAAGAATATAGTCGCCATCGCTCAAAAAGATGAAGATGGACTTTATAGAATATATGATAAACGAGACCATGTTGCAAATCTGGCAACACAGTGCAGAAACAAGAACTGTACATCATTGTGGCACCAGAGACTTGGTCATCGAGACAATGCAGCAATAATCCAAATGCACAAACATGGACTTGTTCGAGGTCTCACGTTAGACGACTGTCAACATGAAGACTCATTCTGCGAGAGCTGCATTAAGGGCAAGATGTCTCAAACCAAATTCCCTAAGAAAGCATCGAATCAATCCAAACAAATCCTGGATTTGATTCATTCTGACATTTGTGGCCCACTGGACACTACAACCCCATCTGGAAAGCGATACTTCATCACCTTCATTGATGACTATTCAAGATATTGCCACACCTATCTGCTGAACTCAAAAGATGAAGCTGCTGAAAAATTCGTGGAATTCGTAGCAATGGTACAGAACAAATTTAACAAGAAACCAAAGATCCTGAGAACAGACAACGGTGGAGAATATATCTGTCACGAGCTGGAGAACTATCTGAAGAAGAATGGCATAGAACATCAAACCACAGTCAGGTACACACCAAATCAGAACGGTACTGCGGAAAGAAAGAACAGATACCTGGTGGAGATGACGAAGACAATGCTGAAAGATGCCCAACTCGACAACAAATACTGGGGAGAAACCATCTTGACGGCAACATACCTCCAAAACAGACTGCCAACCAGATCGACGCAGAAGACTCCTTTCGAAAGATGGCATGGATTTTTGCCCTACGTTGGTCACCTGAAAGTCTTTGGAGCGAAAGCATTCTCCTACATCCCAAAACAACACAGACGAAAGCTCGATGACAACGCAGAAGAAGGTGTGCTGGTGGGATACAGTACAACTACAAAAGGCTATCGAATTTTGAACCCAACGTCAGAGAGGATAACCATCAGCCGATCCGTAAAGTTCAACGAAAGAAGTAAACATTACATAGAATCACCAACGGATACCTCAGATGAAGAAGTCAGCATACCTCTCAACTCGCAAACAAGAGACACTGAACCAGAGCCCATCCTGAGGAGATCCCAAAGAATCAGTCGACCACCAAACAGACTCACGTATGCTGCTAGAGTAGAAATTTCACAAGCCCCAAACTCCTGGGAAGAAGTCCAGAAACTTGAAGACTCAACCAAGTCAAAATGGATTGCAGCAGCAGACGATGAATTCAAGTCACTCATGGAGAATGAGACATGGACACTTGTCGACCTACCAAAAGGAAAGAAAGCCATTGGTTCCAAATGGATTTTCAAAGAAAAGCCTCTCCCAGATGGCACTGTGACCGAAAAAGCTCGACTGTGTGCACTTGGATACTCTCAAAGACCTGGAGTGGATTTTGATGAGACTTTTAGTCCAGTCACCAAACACAGCACAATAAGAGCCGCCTTAAAGATTGCCGCTACTCAAAAGATGTATGTTAGGCAACTCGACATCAAAACAGCCTTCTTGTATGGTAAACTTGAAGAAGAAATTTACATGAAGCAACCTGAAGGATATGAAGAGCCAGGGCAAGAAGATAAAGTTTGTTTACTCCAAAGATCAATTTATGGATTGAAGCAGAGCCCAAGAGTCTGGAACAAGACTGTAGTGAAAACCTTCACCGACTTGGGTTTCAAGCAAGGAGATGGAGATTCTTGTTGTATTTCAAGGAAGGAAGATGACTGTCTGACCATCATACTTCTCTACGTGGATGATGTTTTGCTGCTAAGCAACTCAGAAGATAAAATAGACGAGGTGAAAGCAAGACTACAGAGCCTGTACACAACTAAAGATCTTGGAAATCCAACTCACTACGTGGGACTCCAAATTGAAAGAACAGAAGATGGCAGTTTCTACGTACACCAAACTTCAAAGATCCAACAACTGATCCAGCAGCACTGTGAATATGATCAACGTAAAGAAACCTACACACCGATGTCAACAGAGTTCCAGAAACAAGTGACCTCCGACAGTGAGATGCTAACACCAGAGAAGAAAACCAAATTTCGAGAAGTGATTGGTGCACTATTATATATCGCAAATTGTACGAGACCAGATATCAGTGAAAGTGTTAGTGTGTTGTCACGTTACGTGGAAGATCAAAGTATCATTGGGATAGTGTTTTGAGAGTCATTCTGTATTTGCGTACAACGATTGAGTTAAAAGTTGTTTATAAATGCCAATAGTAGTTCAAGTAGTTAACTATTTTTTATTATTAATATTATTTAACTATTTTTTATTGTGCCTATGAGTATATAACCATTTGAATTTATTAAGGGAAAGTGTTGGAATATATAATAAACTCAAATGTTTATTTCCCTTTTGCTGTCATAGATGGCAGCACCAATCTTGTTGTAACTGTAAACATGTAATACTAATTGCCTAATGGCAACAGATCAAATAAAGCTGCCGATGTGAAAAGTCGTGTGTCTTGGAGTGCTTATTTACAAATTATGATTTGATTAAAATTATATTCCTGCAAATAGAATTGTTTATACTTTTTAATTTTCCAACAGATTCCACACATGTCGACCTCTGGTGTAAAGAGGAAATTTGTGAAGCATTAACATTAGAATTATTTCCCATTGAGAATTTCGTTAAATTAACATAATTACAATTACAATAACAAATATTCAATGAAAAAGTACTTTATTATTGAAATACACTTTTGTTTATGTTTATTTACATATTTACATTTGCCATCATACAATAATATGAATATTATATACATGGTAGTATCATTTTTTACACAACATATGAAAAATTGCAATATGTTCATATATTTTGAATGTTATTGTTTCAAAATAGGCATTTATTGTAGGTAACATTGATTATTTCTTGGTTCTCTATAAATACAATTTTGACTTGCATTTTAAATTCAATTTTAATCGTGCATGTATAAAGTGAAAGTTGATTATGTTGAAAAATAGAATAATAATGGGTATTAACTTATTTATTTATGAAACCTTCATTATCAATTATTGCTAATTAATTTCAATTTTACATTGACAGTTGTCGAGGGCCAACCTATTGAAACAGTTTCATATTATTAAGTTAATATGTGTAGTAGATTAATTCATTCCTAAAATGTGTTTAAATTTTCTTTTTTTTTAGTTTGTTAATATTATCCGCAAGTTGGTTTTGATGAACAATTTATGGAACCAACCAAAAATGAAATATTTTAAAATTGGAATAAATGCTGAAGAAGTTAGCTCTGCAAAATAAATTAAGTTTTACCTAAAGCTAAATGATATATTTTCTGTAACTGTCCATAATGAATTATAGTTAAAATATTATAGTTTGATGGGTATTCTACCTGCAAAATGTATTTTTAACGTAGTATGTATTAAGTTTAATAATTCATTGAGATTAGAAATTGTGATGTAAAAAAATCATAATAAATTATATCTACTACATCAGACTACAATAAGGGTGGGTTCATTTCTTAAACTGCTTTTTTGTAAGCAGATATACGTATGCTCCAACTGATGAATAGTTTTTAATATTAAATGACTACTTATTCGTATGCCCATGGGACCTCTTTCAAGATTCACTGCACAAAATGCATAAAAATCCATGACAGGTCACATTCTTGATTTTTTGCCCGAAGTTTCAATTTCATGCTTATCGGCTCTTCACTCTTCAATATCCTATCCCTAATCACTCTTAATAATCCTAATTACCTTTAGAACAATCCTGTCATTCAGAGTGAACTACACTGTTAAAACAGCGGTGACAATGGGGGACATTTTCCAATCTTTGGTGAAAAGGCGGTCCCATTTGGCACCTCAAGACCTAGAATCGTCTTGGGTCGCTGAATCTTGGGCTTGTGATCACGTAGGGGTGAAATTCTGACACTTTCAGGGGTCCTGCTGACTGGACACTGCCATTCATCCGTGGAGTGCCAAGTGTCACTTTCTGTTTTAATAGTGTAAGGGCTGGCTTCGTAACTATGATCAATTCAGTGTTCCTTTACTGATGCTCCATCCTCCTCATGATTCTCTGCACGAAATGGCTGACTATTCTGGGCAGGATGTACCTCGACTCGCCCTCGCTGGCCGAAGCCTCGAACTCTGGCTGTTCCTGATGTTCTTCTTCACCCGCCTTCGTCTTCTTCTCAACTTCTTCCACTTCCTTGCTGGCGACTGCCACTTCCTTCTGTTCCTGTTCCTCGTCTTCGCCGTCGTCCAGCAAGTCGGAGTTGAGGAGAATGGTGACGACGGACAAGGTATCCTCGTCGCTCAGCAGTTCGCCGATGGGCAGGAGACTAGGGAAGGGCGACGACCTCGCCACGCTCTCGGATCCCTGTTGCTGAAGCTGGACCCTGTACTGGTTGTTCCAGGCTGTGGCCAGAGCTTGCTGGTGGGCGGCCTGCATCAGGGCCATCATGTACTGCTGCTGGCGATGGTGGTGAATGACGTGTGGTGGGGGCATCGGGTACATGGGATGCATGATGTGGGGTCTCGGATGGGTGGCCATCATGGGCTGGTAGGCGGGTCTGGGGGGAGGAGCTATCATGGGCTGAAGGGTGTGGCTGGCAGCTGGAGGGTTGAACCTGTAATGAAGTTAACGCGCGCATTTTAAAATGATTGTTTTTACTTGCTGATATTAACCGAGTGATAAATACATATATTTCACAAAAAGGACGTTATAGCTTAGGTAAAGTCGGGCAGATTATATTCAGAAACCCTTTACCTTAAACTCCACTATAGTCACTCTAGTGTAGACAAAATTTGAGTTGTTTACTTATTAAAACTGGATTTTTCTTGACTTTAAGACTATAGAATCTATAGAATAGAATTTAGAACTATCGAATGTGATGTCAGGAGTTTAGTTTTCCGGCCTTCTAATGTGGTATTGTTTCAACTCACCTGGAAGTAACTTGGTTCCTGAGTGTCTGGAAGACGTTGGCTGCTCGTCCCCCTCCCCCGCCACCATTGTTTCCCCCTCCTAGTCCTCCCAAGTCCTCCATGAGCATCTTGGTGACGAGGCCGGCAGCGAGTATTTCGGCGAGTTCTCCCCCGTCGTCATCCCCGCCGAACATGTGGAAGGCATCGGTGGTAGAGAGGAAATGACAGTTCAGGAGCAGGAGTAGGATCAGGGATAAGGTGGGTTTGGCTGGAAAGAGAGAGAGAGGGAAGATAGGGTAGGGGAGAAAAGGTTTGGTCATATATATAGGGGTATAATATATAGGGAGAAAATACGTATGTAATATAATTTTCTTATATGTATTATAATGTTCTAATATTTAATAAATTGCTCTAATATGTAATATAATGTTCTAATATATATGTAATATAATGTTATAATATGTGTGTAATAAAATATTTTAATATTCAATTCTTTCTTAATAACTCTCAGTTAATGTCTTGTCGATCCATTCGATCAGTTCCCACGTTGTAATAGAGCATTTCCGAAGGGTCAATACATCATTTCCCTCAGAAATTGCAAGCGCACCAAAATTTGTTTCGACTCAACCCTTCTAACAATATAACCATTGAAAATAGATTCACTTTTTAATTAGACCTCGAGATGTGAGGTTGTGTGCGCTTTGCCTTTTCTTGGCCCTCTTTTTTCGACATAAAGGCTTACTTTTAATACTTGAAATTTTTGATATGAAATGACAAAAAACTTGGAAATCCAATCTTCCCTCATTTCTAGAATTGACCAAAGAATAATTCTAATCTTCTGTGTAATATTTATGTTACATATTTACCCAGAAGCCTTATACTGTCAAAGAAAAAAAAACAACATTTCATCTGGTTTGCCAGAAAATTACCGTGAAATTTATAGAGATAATTGTTTATATTTCACAAATTTTTTTTAATTTTAAAGCAAAAACTGTTTTTTAAAAATACATTTGAAAAGCCAAAACTATATATAATCACCCCAAGTCACAAGAGGCGGGATCCGGAATACAGTAAGACAACGATTGGGTTGCCGTCGAACCTGGGTTAAAACCACGAACCTTTCCAATTTCTTACCAAAGCTTTGCTTCGGCACATTGAGTTTGAACAAACAGTTTAAATGATTGGTTGCTTGAACAAAGACACACACACAAACAAAAAAAACTTTTATACTTTAAATGGTTTATTTGTACAGAAAAATCTGTTAAAAGAAAATAATGACATTTTTCTATAAATATACGTTTTTTTCTATGAAATTAATTAGGACTGTTCCGCTTGCCTTTAAATATAAGAAAATAGAGCTGTGTATGTGGGACTGGTGCACATTAAATATGTCTTGGTTATACAACTGACCAGTACATTTAAATTTTAATAATAAATAATCACGTTTAAATGTAAAATTAAACACAGCTGTCAAAAATATAAAGTATTATCAATTTTGGTGTCGCCATCTAGGATCTAAACATTGAACTAACAGCATACCCCAGAAATCTTAGAAGAGCAGTTGCCTTAAAGGGAGAAAACCAACCAAGCATGCTCACTTCATCAGGGTTCAAAATTACAAGGCGAGCATTGGTTGTTAGTAAAAAAAAAAGTTCGAACGAATACTGTAGTATTAGGTTTCTTTGATCAAAATGGTTGTCTTTTTGTTTTATTTATAACTTTCTTAGGAATTATTTTGGGGATGTCTTCGTACGTTTGCAATCCTGAAAATTTCTCTTGTCCTTGTCGTATGCCTTCAGGGAATAGACAAGAGGATTTCAGTAGCTTCCGTTGGCGTGGCTTTTGAGCCCAAAGTCTGAAATCTGCTGCAAATTTTTATAGTGATGTATTTATTTGTTCAGACATCGACGAATCTTCTCCTCTCACCTGTTTATAGATTCGTTATCTATGTATTTTTCTCCATGGCTGTACTGCTGCTTTTATTATGGACTGTAAGGCGTCCTGTGGTTAGTGTCTTGATCTCCGGATCAGAAGGTCCCGCGATCGAGTCCTGGTCACTGAAAACCCACCGAGTATATGCGGAGTACGTGCTCGTTAAATCTGTCGGGTCCGAAAGTCCTGTGGGCGGTCATTGCGCAGTTTCCTACGGGTACAGGTTGCTGGAGACAATTTCTCTCCCCTTCAGGGACATGTCTAAATTGTGAATTGTGGAGGTGGCGAGCGATAGATGGCAGCATCTGTCACGTGCGTGTGTGTCTGCGTGTGAATGTGCGTGTGTTGTGACTGTCTTACTTGACGAAGGTTTATAAGCGGGACTCTGACCAAGCACACAAGCCTGAAAATATATGTATGCCAACCAACCAACCTGCTGCTTTTATTTAGATACTTTTCTTATATGTCAGCCACACGTGAGACTTTTTCTTGGAGGTGCCATTTTATATTTATCATTAATGGATTTTCTAATGTATCTTTCTTTAATTTTAGACATAGACATTTTTATTTCTGACAACTGGTGTATTTTAATATTTTTGATAACTAGCGCATTTTTCATTTGACGTGTTATATTTATAGTCACTAGTGTTTTTTTTAGATGCGTCCTTATATTTTTAGCCATTGATAGATTTAATCTTGTGACGATTTTATATTTCTGGCCTCTCTTTCTTGGCATACGGTTTTCTGTCAGGCTACTGATGAATCCTTCTGGCTATATTTTTGCATGTTTTGACTTGGGTGAGGTTTTTTTTATGTTGTTTAACAAAATGTGGATTTTTCTTTTGATGTTTTCGTTTGTTTAGTCATTGGTGGAATTTTTTTTATGATGTACTTGTGTATATATTTTTCCACATATGAGTTTTTTTGTGCATTTATTATACTTTTAGCCATTGACGAATTTTCTTGTGATGTCTTTATGCTATTACATTGATTATTGATGTCTTTATATTTTTAGCCATAACATGTTGGCCTTTTTATTTCTAGATGCTGATAAATTTTCTTCTTGTGATGGTCACTCAAATTTAGCCACCCAGACATTTTTCTGGAGATGCAGTCTTTAGAGTGTGTTTAGTACATTATAATTTTCGTTCTTGTTTTTAAAACACAGAATGGCTTTTCTCGAAATATATATATATAATATTTTTGATTTAACAGGAACAAGTTGAAATCTACTCATTTTCAAAATCGGGAAAAATCTTGCTATTAATTGATGCCATGAAAACTTATAAGTTGTACTTAATCTTAGATCCTATAAATTTTGAATTCGAGATCCAAATAAGGCTTTCTATCAAGGTGGGTGACTTAACTCACCAGTGCTATCTTATAACAGGACATTGTAGAAAAACACCAACAAACACTTCTGTAAATTCTGTATTTTGTGTGTACGGTTTTGCTGCAAGTTAAGTTAGTTCACGTTTCAAAAGTCCTGCCTCAGGCGGCTCGCTCGCTAATTAAGAGGTATCACGTGTCATAAGCCCAAGTTTGCGGGCTCGTGTACCGGCTGAGTCGTCAGATTTTCTATATAGGAAATCTTGGACACGCATGTTATATATTATGTGCCAAGGGGTGAAATTCGGGCACTCTTAGGGTTCCTTGGGACAATCTTGGGCACGCATGTCATACATTATGTGGCATGTAAAAGAACAATTGAGTACCCATTTGGCTTGGGTTCTCTCGACATACTTGAACAACCACGGAGAGCTCAGATTCATTGCAATCTGAGCGTCCCAAATGGTAGTGAGATACAGTGGAGATACATTAAGATATTGCCGAGATGGTGAACAGAAAAATGGCCCTCAGTTCTGTAGAATACGCTGAGTCTGCAAAGGCTTAGCCTCCAATAATGCAGCCCCGTCGGAGAAAAAAAGTCCCGACTCTACTTTCAGTCCAGGTGTCGACAATTTGCAAGAGACCGCATCACTTTAAAATTGCTCAAAAGTAATGCAAAACAGTTCATGCGTTTTTAATCAACGTTTCATAGATTTTTCATCAAATTCCGTCTTTTTTTTTCATTAACCTACCGAACGGCCATGAAATGGGGGGGGGGGGGATGTATGGTCGCTTTCGATGCATAAATTTAAAATCTAATCTATTTCAAATAAAGTACTCTTTTAAAAAATCGAAACAGGTTTATTTTAAAAGAGATGATCTCAAAAATATTTCTAGAACAAAAAAGTACATCATGAATAAAAATTTGTAAATTGTAAAATTTTAAAATTTAAGATTATTGCAAGACAGACAGAGGGATAAAAGACAGGTCCGAGATAGGAGGGTTTCAATTTATGGTACGGTATGGTATGGTAGGTACATATATCTTCCAGCTTATGTGCTCGTTCAGAGAACCGCTTGTAAGCTTTCGTCAAATGGGACAGACACAGGAAGAGTTTTTACAAGCACAAGAGACACACAAAGAAAGGACAACACAAACACAGATACAAATAACAACATTTATTGACGGTCACAAACATCCATGCCTGACCGGGATTCGAACCCAACCCCAGCAGCTCCAAAGGCCAGCATCCTAACGATTGCACCACAGGAGCGGCTGGGTTTGAATATATCTCTTTGATATTCTTTTCATTTATACTTCATCAATTTTTTTTCATTAATGTTTCGACGACATTCTTTTCATTAATGTTTCATCGACAATTTTTAAAATCTTACTATCAAAATTCAATTATATACCTAACAACTCAATTAATATCGTTGCCATTAGATATATTATCAATTTTTCTACATTTTAAAAAAGGTTATTTGAACTTTTTTTAAAAGACTTGAATTTTTATTTTTCACTTTAGTTTGAAGCATGTTAATTTTTTTCTTTGTCAGAGTTTTCTTGTTTTATACTGTGTTGTTGTTTGTATCGTTTTCCTTAGTTTTTTTTATTTAGGTGGGTTTCTTTGTTCAATTGTAGGGGATCTCTTTTCCCTTTAAGCGAAAATTTATCTTCTTCAATTTCCTTCTCAGCCCACGGTGGGTCCTTATCTTTATCAGTATTGAATTCCATTATCTCCTATCCCTGCCAAAGCATTCCAGCTCTTAATTTTTAAAGTTGAAGAGGTACGGAGAGACCCCTTTTTTTTTTATCCAGGAACCTCTTGCGTGCGAGCCCAATACTAAACCGAATGCGACAAAGTAATAACTCAGTCATGAGGGGCTAGTATTGGGTTAGGTTAGGTTTAAATTATCGTCGCACTTGAGCTATACGAGGGCTATTGGCGACGGGCGTCGTATTTTAAAAACACAGTCAAATGACGAGCCGACACCTGAATAGGCACCCAACGCAACCGTTAAGGGCGACATCGTACGCAGCGTTGTTTACTTTGAAGGTATTTGTCAGAATTTTTTTACTGCATGAGCCGTTTATAAGTCGGCAGTTATTTTGGCGATGCCCGGACCCGAACCTGGGACCTTTCGCTTGATAGGCGAGTGCCTAACTGACTGGGCTCCTCACACAGCTCCGGTTAGTATTGGTAATTTGTTCTAACCGCCACAGTATTCCCCCTCCAGTGAGTCGGAGGAGGAACGATTAATGTTTGGTGCTGATGCTACCGTCTCAGGTTAGGTTAGGTTTGAATTTTCGTCGCACTAGAGCTACACGAGGGCTGTTGGCTACGGGCGTCGTATTTCAGAACCACAGTCAAGTGACGAGCCGACACCTGAATAGGCACCCAACGCAACCGTTAAAGGCATTATCGTATGCAGCGTTGTTTACTTTGAAGCAAATTTAACGTGCACTCCTTTACACAGGGTATTATTCGTCTAACATTTTTGGCTGCATGGGCCGTTTATAGGTCGGCAGATGTTTTAGCGATGCCCGGACCCGAACCTGGGACCTTTCGCTTGATAGGCGAGTGCCTAATTGACTGGGCTCCCCAGCTCCAGCTAGTATTGGGTATTTGTTCCAACCGCCACAGTATTCTCCCTCCAGTGAGTCGGAGGAGGAGCGATTTATGTGGGGTGCTGATGCTGCGTCTCAGGACTTAGCTGCTTGCTTTGAGTATCAGGATCAGGACTTTTGCTTTGGTTGCGTTAAAGTTGTCAAATGCGCGCGCTTAGATGGCGCCACGTCCGAAGTCATCACTGAAGACGTACGGAGCAACTCGGTTTTAGATCCGTCGACAAAGTGTTACTCCGTCGCGAGGGCTAGTATTGGGTATTTGTACTGCCCACCACAGTATTCTCCCTCCAGTGAGTCGGAGGAGGAGCGATTTATGTGGGGTGCTGATGCTGCGTCTCAGGACTTAGCTGCTTGCTTTGAGTATCAGGATCAGGACTTTTGCTTTGGTTGCGTTAAAGTTGTCAAATGCGCGCGCTTAGATGGCGCCACGTCCGAAGTCATCACTGAAGACGTACGGAGCAACTCGGTTTTTGATCCGTCGACAAAGTGTTACTCCGTCGCGAGGGCTATTATTGGGTAATTGTACTGCCCACCACAGTATTCTCCCTCCAGTGAGTCGGAGGAGGAGCGATTTATGTGGGGTGCTGATGCTGCGTCTCAGGACTTTGCTGTTTTCTTTGAGTCTCAGGACTTTTTTTTGGTTGCGTTAAGGTTGTCAGATGTGCGCCCTTAGATGGCGCCACGTCCGAAGTCATCGCTGAAGACGTACGGAGCGACTCGGCTTTGATCCAGGAACCTCTTGCGTGCGAGCCCAATGTTAAACCGTCTGCGACAAAGTAATTACTCCGTCGCGAGGGCAAGTATTGGGAATTTGTGCTGACCGCCACAAAGTTTTGAAGTCCATTTCCATTCAGTCGAGCCATCTGAGTTTTCATCGTACGGCTTTCTGACCCATTTTATTCTCTGATTCGTGATATATTTGACCAAATCTGGTTCTTTAAAAAAATAATAAAGTTCAGCGTTAGTTTTCTTCTCCAGATGTTGTCACATTTTATGTCATCAAAAATACTTCTCAAGGAATTTTTTTTCAAATACACAGTCTTTCTGTCATTGGACGAATTTCAGCAGAATAGGTAAGAATGGGTCTTATTAAGCACGCGTTGATAAGAATCTTCGTTTTTCTGCTAATGTGGTCAGATTTTAGGTACCTTTAAGACCAGTGCAGTCGTTTGATAATTTTTCTTTCTAAGGCTTTATAGTTTTAGGTTATAGGGTGTTGAAGTTTACCGCTTACTAATGAGAATATTGATGCTCTAAGACAGATGTAAAGCAATATATCTCTTCTAATACAACACAATCCAACTTTTTACTTTCATTACCTAATATGAAATATACATTCTTAAAACAAACAAGCGATTTTAACTCAGTATGATTGATTTTCACTCCTCCAGTCTGGAAAATGCACTTCTCCTTTTGGAGTGGATTCTTTGTGTGTTAAACCTCAGACAGGAACACTCCAAACGAGTAATTTTAACTCAGTCTGAGATAATATTCACTCCTTTCCAGTGTCGAAAATGCACTTCTCCAACTGGAGTGGAATTCATTCTTTTGTTTCAAGAGTGTAAGGCAATGAAAGTATTGTGGGGGTCAAAAATCCGAAATGAAAATTTTGCGTTTCTTACACGTTTTGGAGGGTGCTGATTCTGAAAAGTGGTTTATGAACATTTGTCTGTCTGTCATTCTGTCTGACTGTTTGTCAGAAACCACTTTACAACTGGAAGTGAAAGAGGTACAGCAATTTCAAATTTGGTACAGTTGTTTCTAGTACCTGTTGAACGTTCCTGCACTCTCAAAAATGAATGCTCAAATACGACGAAATTTTCCTTAATTTTGACGATTCCGTTACTGGCAAATGCTCCGAGTTTTCGTTTCCTCAAAATGAGGAAATTTGAATCGTCATTTTTATGAGGGTTTGATTATCGTCTAATCTAAAGAAATATTTCGTCATTTTTGATCATATGAGTACAACAAAGATATTCAGTTTCCTCAATATCAAGATACAGAATTGTCAAATCACGATCGTAAAAATGAGGATTCGCGTTTACTCAAACGTCACGTGATAGTTTGACGAAACAATCCTCAAAATTAACGAAATGAGGCTCGAGGATTCATGAATCGTCAAAAATGAAAGTGTTATTTCTGAGAGTGTGTTGAACGTAATACGGTTTTCGAGAAAACCACGAGTGGACAAGCGGTACTATTGAAAAACAAGAGCCGCCTATTTCAAATTTTTTAAATCAGTTTCTAGGACCTATCTGATGCTATAATAAGGTTTTTTTTAAAACAAAGGATGTTACCATCCGCAAAGGATAGTTACCATCGAGCCTTTTAGGTTTTTAAGTTATTGAAATGGCTTTATAGGAAATATATTTAACTCTAAAAGTATTAATTTATCTGTCTGCTATACAGAAAGAGAATTTCCATTTACATAGCAGTAAGACACTACAATCGAACAAACAAACATTGAACATACAAGGATTAAAAATGAATAAGATAAAAGAACACTAAAATCGAATAAAAAACACAATCAAGCATTGAACATACAAGGATTAAAAAATGACTAAGAAAAAAGCATTAAAATTGTGTAAAATACACACCAATAAAAAAAATATAGCAGATAAGAGTTATAAGGTCACTGATAAAATATCTCTTTTTAGTTTCGTAAAATTGTCAAATAATAAATCACTACTTAATGAGAGTTTATTAACCACTTTAATAAATTGTATATGTCTGATTTTTAAGATAGTTTTTAGTGAAAAAAGGTTCCTTAAGAACATGTTTATTCCTTGTGATGTGTATTGATTTATTGAGTGGTAATTAAAAGCCATGCAGTGTAGTGCTACACACCCCTAGTTTTTGTAACAGCTTATTGGTACTGGCCTGTTATGGGTTTTGAAGGAAAACTGTATTTTATTTTATGGAAGTTTTATATTTCCAATTGGGTGAAGCGGAACCAATTTTCTCACGTAGATTTCCTCAAGGAATTTATGATAATTCATTTATTTCATGCTTTGTCAAGGAAGATATAAATATATATATATTTAAGGTAAGGCTTTAAAATTTTCTACGATTGAGCTATTCATTTTTTTCCCTTTTACCTTTTGAACTACGGTACAAATTAAAAATGAATTATATTTGTATTCTCCAAATGCTTTCATGCTGGCTTAAACCCAAATCATGAAACGCAAAACAAAAGTTAATTCATACATTTTTTTTCTAATTTTAATCTAAAACTTTAACTAAAGGTACATTAATTTTAAAAAATGAATTTTATAAACACCAATTTCAAACAGTAAAAAAATTATTCAGTTATTTTTATATGGGCCAAAATCAATCACAAACAAATAAAACAAAACGTGAGCAAGATTAAGATTCCTCTCTAATTATTTCGCAATTTTTTTTTTTAAAGTACAATAAAGTTCGACCCTTTCACTTTTATTTTTCGACCCTTTCACTCTCAATTATTCCATTTGGAATTATCAAACTTGAATTTTTCTCACTAAGTTAAACTCACACTTATTTGAAATAAATGCTATTAAATTGTTCTATCAAAGTTACATTTTCTTTTAACATCGTTAGATCGAAGAATCATGTCTTTTGAAGAATTGAATGATATTTATTGTAGCTTAATGAAAATATGAAAACAGAGTAAAAATAAAATTTACTCTATAACAGTTTTATTAAATAAATTTACTTTAATTTCATCGTGCTTGCATTTTTATTTGTTTTAAAATTTATTTTTACTTTAAAAAAATTGAAAACTTATTGATACAATTTATTCAAAAGTTGTTATCACATTTTTTAGAAATTTTAGTAAAAATATTAAAATTCGTTCCCTGTATTTTACGATTGCATTCTAAATGCATGTTGAGTCTATTTCACAAATTTTTGAATAAAAAATAAAAAGTTGGGATTGAAAGGGTTAAAACCAGATCATGGTCAGCTTTTAATGTTTTTTGGAAGGATATTGATGTCTCAGTTGTTGATTTGTTAGAGAATATTCATTTATTTTAAAGTTCTTTTATAGTTGCAATTATTTGTAAAATTCTGCTCAATTCCTACTGGCCTAATTCTGCTTTATCCCATGAAATAAGAATGTGTTAAATGCGTTAAACAATTATTGCAGTAATTATCCATTGATTGATAAATACTTTTCGTTTAGTAGATGTTAGAGTAACTATTGGAGCATTCCAAGGAAAGTGGTCCTGAAGTGTTAAAAAATTAAAGTGCAAATTAAATTCTGAAAAAATTGTCACATGTAGTTAAAAGTTTATATTTCAAATAAATCATACTGATTTTCGAATCTGAATTCAATTTTAGTGTGAAAAAATGCAATAAACTAGGCCGATTTAGAAATAGATCTTTAGAAATAGATCCAGCATTCAAAGGACTTGGCGGATCTTGTCAGAAACTTAATTCCGAATACCAAAGTCCTTCATATTTGGCAATCGGACATAACATCCAAAATAACGGATATTAACCCATGGGTGACTTTGTTTCCGGTACCAGGAATATGAAAAATTCACCATGTTAAATGTGACTCTGGCAGTCACATTTAACTGTTCAATACAGTTATATAAAAATTGTGCTTGTTATTGTTGTGTAACTTGCAATGTGGTAGGAATCATTTTTCACTACAATTAAACCTACATTAAGTTTGCAGTATACAAATGTTCTACGAGAAAAAGGGTAAATAGTTCTCATTTTCGAGTGCGAGAATCGAATAGGAAAAGGTGTTTCACATTCAATAAACAATTTTATTTGTTATTTCAAGACATAAATTTATTATTATTTTTGTTTAGCTTTAGTTAGAGGGTAATTTTAAATATTTTTCCTTCGATTTTGACGTAATAGGGAGCACGAATATCAAGGTCAAAGGAGCAGCCAATCAGAGAAGGCGAAATTTCGGCGCCAGCTGCGTTGTTTACCCAGTTTCCTTCGCGCAGTTCATTTCTCTGCTGCAAACTTAAGGTCGGTTTTAAAGGGTCGGTTGTTGTTAAAAATTTAAGAGTAATATTTAAAATTAGCAATTGAACTTTTGTATTTATTATAAAAAATTAAATAACAAAAAATGTGCTTTACAAAGTTAAATAATAAATAATTGCGTATTTAAATATGTAACAAAATTCCTATATTTATTTATTTGCTAACCAAAGTGTTTATTATTAAAAATATTAGTATTTCAAAAACTGAACTATAAATCAATTCGCACGCTGTAACACACGGAACGTTGAGTGGAACACACGGAACGGCGTTATTTATTTTATTTTAGGCTGACTATTTATAATTCAGATTTCTAACGCCACTTATTTTAAAGCTTATTTACTTAGCTTGCGTTTGATATATTTTTATTTTCATGAGTATTTGCATAATTCGCAGAATTATTCAAATTATAGAAGAAGAAAAGAAAATGATCCTGTTCAATGGAAACACACGGAACGCGAAATGAAAATGTTATATCCGCGTAACTTTTTAGTTTAAAAAGATTCCGATTAGCTTAATAAGATCATTAAACATCTGAGAAAAGATATAAGTTGTCCTCTTATTTGTTTTATACTGCGATCAAAACGAAAATATAACAAATATCCTGAAAATGTGGTCCGAATGTAACACACGGAACGCTGGAATGCTCCTATTGTTAAACACATATAAAATTATTGTTAATATCATGTTATTGTTAAGTTACTATTATTAACAAGCTGCTAAAATTATTGTTAAATAATTATTGATAATTAGCAAATACCTATCAAGTTAGTATTGTTATTTTATGGTAAATTAAGTTAAAGTGAATATTGTGAAGTGTAAAGTGAATATTGCTAATTTATTGTTAAATAAATATTGTTAATTAAGTTTTGTTAATTGCAGGTTATGCAATTATTGTAATTATTGTTAAATAAATATTGTTAATTTGTTGTTAATAGTGTTAATTTGCTGTTAAATGAATATTGTTAATTAAACGTTAAGCAATTATTGTCAAGTAATTGTTTAATAAATACTGTTAATTTACAGTTAAATAAATATTGTTAATTAAGTAATTAGTGTCAAGTTATTGTTAAATATAGTTAATTATTCTTAATTGTATGTATTTAGTTATAATAATATTTCTTTAATTAGTCCAAAGTTATGTTTGTTAAATAATCGCAAATATTTGTTGATAATTATGTTAAAAATGCAACAAGACGGAGTTAATCGTCAAAAAAATTATTGTTTATTTTACGTTGATTATGCAATAAAATGAAAGCTGGAAGAAATTAGGTAATTTGAAGCAAGCCAATTACGCAGCATTCTTTCCGAAACTTCCTCCACAATCTGGTGCATTGATTATGTAGCGGAAATTTTAAAAAATGTATATAAAAATGCTTGAAACTTTAGCTATTTTTGTTTCTTCGGTAAGCACATCATACACACACATATAGGGTAAAAGAAAATAAACGCGCGTAACATATTCTTAAACGTGCGTTACATATTCTGTGTATAAGCAGTTTTATACATCTAGGTGCGAAGGATATGATGTTTGCAATTATATAGATGATTTCAATTATTGTTGCCGGTGATGATCTGAATAAAATAATAATTGCAGAAAACTAGCCCAAAATAGCTTTTATAGAGGAAGCTGGTGCATTTTTAAATCTCTTCTGTTTCAATCACCCTGACGCAGGCGAAACTAGGAGGATGGAAATTGAAATTTGTCACTTTTACATGTTGAACAAAAAAAAAATCTTCATTTTCTTGAAATAAAGTTTAAGGGAGCACATCTACCCAAATATTCAGTTTTCACCTTCATTAATTGTCCTTTGCAATTTTTCAGAGTCCACAGTGTCTATTAACATGGGTCTCTTACTTTCAAAAATACGTCTTTATAATTTAACATGTACAGAAAAATACGATGCAAGTGCTATATCTTCATTAATTGTTGTTAAAATTGTTACGAAACAAAAGTAATTCGAGTTAAAGGAAAACAAGACCGCGGAGCTATTGCTGGATCATTCGTGAAACAACCCCATTAATAATAATTGAAGATAAAATAAAAACTCAGATTTTAATTTTTTAAAAATTTATTAATAAATTTAATGGGGTTGTTTCACGGAGGATCTGGCAATAGCTACACGTGTTTGTTTTCCTTTCTCTCGAATTACTTTGGTTTTGGTTAAGTTGGTTGGTAGACCTATATTCAGGATGGTGTGCTTGTTCAGAGCACAAACCTGATTACCTCTACCAACCAACTAACCAAAACAAAAGTAAATAGAGAGCAGAGACATTTAGAGAGTTGTTAGAGAGTAAGGAAAACAAGACCATATAGCTATTGCCAAATCCTCCGTGAAACAACCCCATTGAAAATTCATGCGTATTCAATTGTAGAGAAATAAATTCTTATTACATAAATACTGGAAAATTAGTAAAAGTTTTACAGTCTAAAAAGTTACAAATTAGAAAGATGTATTTTATTCTTTTCACCCACAATATCAAACGTTTGAACTATCTTTGTAAATAATGATTTTTATTTGTATTATGATATGTAATAATAACAATAAAATTAACAAAAAGGTGGTAGAAAAATTTGCTAAATAAATTAAGTTACACTTAAGAAAGGTATTAATAAAAATTCATTTCTAGAAATATATTAATTTGCATTTTCACTTACCTTTCATGTTGCCACTCAAAAATCCGAAATGGGCAGAAAGAAGTGTTTTCACAGGCGGCAATAGAAAGAATGACACTTTCGTTCCAAATGAACTTCTTTAAGTCACGTTTGAGAAGCGGGAAAAAGTTCGACCAAACGGTGAGCTAACTCCACGAGGAAGAGTCTCAAACGATTTTTTTTTTAAAAACTCATCCACCCAATCGTGATAAAAGGGTGGAACATGATTTTAAATCTACCGGAGATTATTTGAGTGACAGTTATTAAACAAGTTTTCCTTCATTTCTTGTTATTAAAAAAAAGGATGTAAAGTCGTCTGCCGATTTCCGAAAACGAAACGGAAGTTCCGAGTTTCTTTGGTCGGAAGAACAAACGTCCGCCTCGGAAATGACAGTTCTGTCTCGATTCATTCGCACAGTGCGAGGAAAAGTGACCTATCGGCAAATAGCAAGTTTTTCAAAAAAATCGTCTGAAGTTTCTTTTCCATTGCATTTCATTCTAAAAAATTAAATAATCTTTTCAATGCATTCCAACCATTCCAACTATTCTACTGGTCTAATTATGTTTCTTTATCTATTTAACTACAGTTTTAAAATGTGTTAATAATTATTTGAAGTAATATTTTAATAATTAATAAATAATGTTTGTATAATTATACATGCTAAGAAATTTTTGTATATTGTACATGCTAAGTAATTTTTGTATATTATACATGCCAAGCAATTTTTGTATATTACATGTTAAGTAATTTTTATAAATATTTGTTAAAATTACTGTTAATTACATGTTAATTAATTATTAGTAATTAGATTTAAGTAATTTTTAATGATTGTTTTGTTATGTAACAATTCTACTAATAGATAGCTCTTATGGCTATATATTTAAAATTTGAATATTTTATCTTTGATAACTCGAAAAGTGCTGATTGTGTGATAGGCCACTTTTCCGCGCACAGTGTCGAATTTGTTTCGCGCGGTGACTCTAGGAAGTCGGCAGCAAACGATTTGTCGGGACGGAATATCTTGATGGCTCATTAAGAATCACGACTGTAAACGAATGTCGTTTAGTGTAATTTAAAATGGATATAAATACCGGAAGTATAAACCTACTGTCCCCACAACAAGAGTTTATGCATGATTGAAACCTTTAAAGAAACATGAAATATTTGTTAAAAGATATTCAGTCCTATGAATTAGACTAATTTGTAGAGGGAGTACACGCTAAATATGCTCCAGTGCCCCGATAGCAAGAAGAGTAGGAAGAAATCATAAAGAAATTTCACTACCTGAAATATCCATAAAGAGCTTAGTGGAAGAACTTGCCAAGTTACATTTTTGCGAAAATTGATATTTTTGTGTTCATGAAAACTCTATTATCTTATTTAAAGATAAAAGTTTCTCACTTTCATAAACCCTAAATTGCCTACATTTTTTAACCTTCTGTAATGCCGTTGTAAGCGCAAACGAAAAACTTCACATCACATTTTCACGTTTTTACCTTTTTGTCAATTATAGCGCGTGCTTCCGTTAAGCTCTTCAATTCTAAGGGCTAGGATGCCCAGTCGGTTAAGGTGCTTGCCTTGAATGCGAAAGGGGCCGCATATTCGGGTTCGAGCATTGACAAAATAACTAACGAAATTTAAATGGTCTGTATATCCTAAAAATCCGATGAATAATGCCTCGTGTAGAGGGAGAACGTGTTAAATAGGCTCCAAAGTCTCGAAGCTGCTTGCGATGTCACTCTTTAAAAAGTTGAAGACTCAATTATCGGCACTTGACTGGGGCCCTAAATTATGACACCCATCGCTAATAGCTCTAGTGCGAAGATTATTCAATCTAAACCTAAGCTTCTAAGAGATTTTATAATTTTGTAATGTATGACATGTTTCATGAATTTGCAAAAAGTGTCCAGCCTTTTAGCCTACTTTTTTTTTATTCTAAAGAAATAAAAAAAACCCGAAAAAGTAGGTATTGACATGCGGTTGATGTCCTTACCCCCCCCCCCCCCCTTACAAAATCTGTTCTATCCATCCCATCTTAAATCTACTATTTGTCGACGAATTTCCCATTGAATTAGCATTGAAATTTAATTTCGAGTCATTTTAATCTCTCTTAAACTCTTTGCTCCAGAGGTACACACATGTGAATTTTAGTAGAATTAGCTTAAAAACTACAATTTACAATTCCTCTTTATTTCATCCTTTCTCTTCATTTTTTTTACCGAAGCAGCTGATTTATTAATTGCATAAAAATGACGTAGCAAGAAGGTCAGCTGATTTCATATAGGTCATGCAAATCAAAGCTTTTCAAAAAAAATTTTCAGAGGTAAATTTGTATGACATTTTGCATTAAAATGTTCGAATGAAACCTAATTACAAAAAAAATTATAGTGTTTGTTAGATCACAATAGCGCACAAAAAGTGTGTATTATTACTGCTTAGTACTTGAAAAAAAACCCTCCTAAATTAATATGCCTCCCAGCAAATCCAAAATATTTTTTATTTTTCAAAATTACTTGAAAACATGCTATTGAATATCAAGTGTTTGAAAACTATATTTATGTGGAAAATATGTGTGGGATATATTTTCAGTATTGAAGATATTAGCATAATATTTCAGTAATTTGGCCCTCCTATCTCAACAATGCCAAAATATTCTATCACACACCCAAGCTTCTCACTTTACCCATTGACTTAAATGTCTTATAAAAATGAAAAACATTTAATGCAATCAAGGAAAACTGACACCTCGCTCACTTTCATAGACACAGGAAAATATTCAAAAGTGTTGAAGCGTTATTTTTAAATTCCATTCTACTGTGTATATGATTGAGCGGTACAACCGCTATCACTGTCCCTTTCTAACTTTCCCTTCTAAAGCTCCGATTTAAATACTTTGGCTGGGGTAATATTATAAGCTCATTAGTTCTGCAATAATCTCGAAGCAGTGTGCTTTTCTTCCCGCATTTGACTACATTTCATGCCTCGTTGGTCTTAAGATACAAGATGTCTGTCTTGTTTTAAGGTTGTTTACTAGCGGAAGGATTAGGGAAATTTGAATATATGTATAGGTAATTATTGTTGCCTTTTTTTATAAGTCGACGTGTGTCACCCTTGCGTTGGACGTCAATTGATTAGGTCAGTTTATGGCTTGGGTGGCCTAATGGGTTTGATCGCAGGCCATTACGCTAACTGTGAGGTCGTGAGATCAACTTTAAGTATTTTTCGCACGAGCATATAAAAATATTTTATACCACTAGACTTAAAAATCTAAGAAGTGTCCTTAAGTTTTCTTTCTTTTTTAAAAGTAACATTTCATGAAAATTTAATGTAAGAGAAGTTGTACTTTTTTATTACTTTAACTTTTTAAACTTCACGTGTAGAACGAAGTTGTATAAGTAGTAAGAATAAAAGATGTTTGTAAACGAAGTGAAGACTTTAATTCCAGTAAGAGATCTTCACACTAACAGTCTGCGCACTGTACCGGTAGCGGGATCAATTCCCGTCTTCGCTCTGGATGTACACTTTCTCTCTCACTCTGTGTATCAATGAAAATTCTGTCTGTGTCTGTCTTACTTGACGAAGGTTTATGAGCGGGTCTCTGATCAAGCACACAAGCCAGAAAATACACGCACTAACCTATCTACATAATTTCAGTTTGGTTTGGTGGAATATCTTTGCTCTAGAGCTACTATCGGAGATTGGCCTTGTCAGTTAGAACTGCGTCATGTGACGAAGTAAACACATGAGCTGGCATCTAACCCAACCTCAATGACAAATGACAGTGATTGCGCCTTTTAGAAGGGAGAGCGTAGGCTTTATATAGCCCATTACCCAGCTCGCCAGAAGAGACAGTCACAAGAGACACACAAAGAAGGACGACACAAACACATAGACAAAAAACAACATTTATTGACAAGCACAAACATCCATGACTTTACCGGGATTCGAACCCGAGCCCAGCAGCTCCAAAGGCTAGAACACTAACCACTGCGCCAGTGGGCCGGCAACACAACCTCATATTGAAATAGTAAGCTTCGGACGAGGACGAAATGTTTGTTTTAATACTTTCCTCTTTTTACGTTTTAAACGTATCGTACTGGTAGCTAAAAACAAGTGGATAACAATTTTTTAAAAAAATAAAATTTACCTTGACAACCATTAAACGTAAAGTTCTTGTTTTTTATAGCTTGCAGGGCAATGGGCTATACATGATGGAATATTTCAACTTTCAAATTTGAACAAGAAATGTATTTTGAAGTGGATTCATGCACACGTTGTTATCAACGGAAACGAGTCTGCTGATATTCTGGCAAAAAAAATCAAGAAAACTCAATAATGACGTTCTTCCCCAAATCACTCCTAATGACATCAACTCAGCGGCCAAAGCAAAATTTAACAGCAGAAGTGTCAAAATTAAACACTAAATCTGCGAATCAAGGGGTTACAGGAGTCTTAAAAATGTGCATACTACAAAGCATAGTTTGATCTTTCGTGTAATTTTTTAACTACTTAATATATAAGTATAATTTTATTATATGTAATTCTACAAGATTTATTTATTATAAAACAAGTTTTAAAATTTATGAAACTTTACCCAAAACTAAAATAAATGATATTAAACATAAAGCTATTTGAACACATTGGGATTAGGCTTGCGCGGCAAATTATGAGGTCAAAATTGAAAAAAAGACCAAGAAAATGACTTTATATTGTACAAATATGTGCAAACAAGGACTTATACCTAAATTCTCAACTCAATTTTAATTAGAAATTATTTTAAGGACTTTTTTCTAAAAAAATTAATAAAATTTTTAAAATTTTGATTTTAAATTTTTTAAAAAAAATTTCTAATTAAAATTGAGCTGAGAATTTAGGTATAAGTCTTTGTTTGTACATATTTGTATAATATAAAGTCATTTTCTTGGTCATTTTTTCAATTTTGACCTCATAATTTGCCGCGCAAGCCTAATCACAATGTGTTCAAATAGCTTCATGTTTAATATCATTTATTTTAGTTTTAGCTAAAGTTTCATAAATTTTAAAATTTGTTTCAAAAAAATAAATCTTGTAGAATTGCATATAAAAAATTATACTTTTATATTTGGTAGTTAAAAAATTACATGAAAGATCAAACTATGCTTTGTAGTACCTTCTTCGCACATTTTTAAGACTCCTATGACCCCTTAAATATCAATAGGGTAAATGCGACCATCCTAACTAGATTAAGGACAGGGCACTTAAAGGGATGGAAATCCAAAAAGATGGAGCTAGGAAATACTCCAGCTGCAGAACCTGCCCCGGCTCGGATTGCAGTAAATCACCAACTCGCCCTACGAAGACCTTTATGAAGACCACTGTCTGCAGATCGCTGAAGAGGTCTATGAGACCTTTGGTCCCATATAATCTTTATCCATAGACACGACATCATCATCATCATTTTTAATTTTTCTAGTTTACGGTCTCTGTGGGAAAGTGATGCACAAAATATGGAGAAAACCGAATCTAACGTTTGAAGGGTTAAATGAGGAACATACAGAAAGATTTAAGGGGTCATAGGAGTCTTAAAAATGTGCAAAGAAGGTACTACAAAGCATAGTTTGATCTTTCATGTCATTTTTTAACTACTCAATGTATAAGTATAATTTTTTATATGAAATTCTACAAGATTTATTTATTATAAAACAAGTTATAAAATTTATGAAACTTTAGCCAAAACTAGAATAAATGATATTAAACATAAAGCCATTTGAACACATTGTGATTAGGCTTGCGCGGCAAATTGTGAGGTCAAAATTGAAAAAATGACCAAGAAAATGACTTTATATTGTACAAATATGTACAAACAAAGACTTATACCTAAGTTTTTTTAAGAACTTTTTTCTAAAAAAATTAATAAAAATTTAAAAATTTTGATTCTAAATTATTTTAAAATAATTTCTAATTAAAATTGAGCTGAGAATTTAGGTATAAGTCCTTGTTTGTACATATTTGTACAATATAAAGTCATTTTCTTGGTCATTTTTTCAATTTTGACCTCACAATTTGCCGCGCAAGCCTAATCACAATGTGTTCAAATAGCTTCATGTTTAATATCATTTATTTTAGTTTTGGCTAAAGTTTCATAAATTTTAAAATTTGTTTTATAATAAATAAATCTTGTAGAATTACATATAAAAAATTATACTTATACATTGAGTAGTTCAAAAATGACATGAAAGATCAAACTTTGTTTTGTAGTGCCTTCTTTGCACATTTTGAAGACTCCTATGACCCCTTAATTTTTCTCTTCATTTAAGAGGGACTGTCAGTCCTATACACGTAATGCTTTATTTTTCAAATCATAGTTTCTTGAAAAGTATTTTTTAAACGTATGATCTGTTTGCACCAGATACGCAAATAGGGATGAAAGACAATTTAAAAAAGATTTGAAGGAACAATATCAATCAGTTTTTTAATTATTAATTTTTTTAAAAAGCTTCATTTTGAGAATCGTGGCGACATCTGTAGGACAACTTGGCTTAATTGATTAAAAAGATTTATTATTAATTTAAATAATTCACTCATGCATTATCTCTGTATGTTAATACAGAATTTAAATGATGCTTTTACATTTCAAGTACTTTTTATGACAAAAACGTTTATAACAAACGAGAATCTATGATTTTAAAATTTGATGACACACAAAAATAAATGTCGCCAAATCGTAGAAGGAAAAAAACGCCAATATCTAAATCGTTCAAACTGTAAACCTAAACCACATGGAAAAGTGGGCGGAGCTCATTATAAATCCAGTCAAAGAATTTCGCGCTACTTTTAAACTTGACTACTTTAGTTGTAGTATAGGTTGGATACTTTTAGATTAGATTTGGTTTAAATTATCGTCGCACTAGAGCTACACGAGGGCTACTGGCGCTTGGATACTTTTAGCTATTTTGATATGTACAGCTGTGGAAAAAGTTCCCACTAGTGATTATTTCGAACGTTAGTCATCCTATAGAACCTTTTTGACTTTGTGTTTATATAACATCATGAGTTAATTGCAGGACAAAAAAATTGCATAAGGAGCTGTCTTCATATTAAAAATGCTATTAACTTTAAAATTTTCAATGGCAGCACCCAATTTTATAATTAAGAAATATTAAGAATCCTCATAAACCCTTAATCTTAGTTTTTGTTACATTTGGCTGAATATTTGACGAGTTATTCAATCGAATCACTTAGTGACCTTTGGTTTACCATTTCTAAAATGACGGCCGTAGTCTGTGGGTTTATGAAGGGAGAAATATAAACGTTTATTTAAAAATGTTTAGGTAGGGGTCCTGGGATGTATAGTCAATGAGGATGAAGCCCTAACGTTATTTTTAGAATATTTTATAATCTTTTTTTAAAATCGAAACATTTTTTTAAATAGAAAAGACGGTATTGACATGGTAGTCTTCCCAAAGTGTCCCGTCTGTCTGTCCTTACTTCGGTGACGAAATCTGTTCTATCCATCAGATCTTAAGAATCATTTTTGTCATCGAAAGATAGGACAGCAGGGACCTAACTTCATACTTTTTTTTCTTATGTTTGTACGTCCATACGGACATCTGTCATCTTGTCATGTCGACGAACGACCCATTAAAGTAGCATTGGAATTTAATTTTTAGTCATTTAAATTACTGTTGCCA
Source organism: Hylyphantes graminicola (assembly GCA_023701765.1). NCBI lineage: Eukaryota > Metazoa > Arthropoda > Arachnida > Araneae > Linyphiidae > Hylyphantes > Hylyphantes graminicola. The sequence continues at coordinate 72,379,957 of CM043117.1, read as the reverse complement.
CCTCAGCAATATCACGAAAAAACTTATTTGAAATGTTAAAGATTATTAATTTTTTCTTTGTAAATCGATTTGGAATGGCGTTATAAAAAATATACCACAATGTGATTTTTTTTAATGTTTATTATATTTGTTTACTAAGAAAGTGGTTCACAGTGTTACTTTTTTTTTGCTTAAATAGCTAATTGGTATTATTTTACAATTAAATTCCTTTAATTATCGGTGCAATTTGGAGTTATTTCATGTTTATCATTGCCAAATGTTCTGGATATATCAGGTTTTTTCAAATATTATAGTTATTGATAGTTATTTAATTACAAGAATCTCGTGTAATTTAAGGTGAGATTTTCAAAGCATTGCCAAAGATCACGGAAAGGATGCTACAGGATGTGACTCGTTCAATTTTACATAATTATTCTTCAAACTGCAAATAAATTTAGCAAACTATAAAGATAATTTATTTAATTTGCGGAAGAAAAAATGTAGTTATAGTGGCCAATTTTTAGAGTTGAAGATTCAAATTGTAACTGAATGCTGGGTTAGTCTATATTTGTTCTGAAGTTATAAATCTTGTGCGGAAGTGGTTATAGGTGGCAGTTAATGTTATTATAATACCCTTGCGTTTCGACGAGAATTTCATTCTAGTACTTAAGTAACTGCACGTGTAGGCTTTTTAATTCTTTAAGAACTTCTCGAGCAACATTCAAGAACATGTGTCGTTTGGTGGCAGAGTACTGAAAGTTTAATGTGCCAATCACTCAGTCCGACGCTATTTTAGAGGCCTTGAAAAATTGCAAAAAACACGTCAAGATTTCCCGGCTCCAAAGGTGTGCAATGTAGAAAGCTTCTTTCAGAACGAATGTACAGATTAGTGGCAGGAGTAAGGCTTGTAATAAAGAGACCAGTGTCTAATTTACAAGAGCAACCGAATGAACAAATTGACAAACTGCCGCTAGCAATACAAAAGGTTCCTCGACATGTTTTTGAAGACCATAAACCCGCGTTTGTTTGTATCTTGCTGACCTTATTATTGCCTTTAAAACTGCTAATACGACAGATTCATTATACATCGGGGTTTCTACTTTTGCATTAGTATGCCATTAGTTTTAACAAACATAAAGATTGCTACGCCAACAATTAAAAGTACGGAACTAGATTTAAGGGGTCATAGTCTTAAAAATGTGCAAAGAAGGTACTACAAAGCATAGTTTGATCTTTCATGCAATTTTTAACTACTCAATATAAAAGTATAATTTTTTTTATATGCAATTCTATAATATTTACTTATTATATAACAAATTTTAAAATTTATGAAACTTCAGCCAAAACTAAAATAAATGATAACAAACATAAGGCTATTGGAACACATTGGGATTAGGTTTGCGCGCGAAATTTTGAGGTCAAAATTGAAGAAATGACAAAGAAAATGATTTTATATTGTACAAATATGTACAAACAAAGACTTATACCTAATTTCTAAACTCAATTTTAATAAGTAATTATTTTCAGAGCTTTTTTCTTTAATTTTTATTAATTTTTTTTAGAAAAAAAGCTCTTAACATAAATTCTAATTAAAATTGAGCTCAGAATTTAGGTACAAGTCTTTGTTTGTACATATTTGTACAATATAAAGTCATTTTCTTGCTCATTTCTTCAATTTTGACCTCAAAATTTGGCACGCAAGCCTAATCCCAATGTGTTCAAATAGTTTTATGTTTGTTATCATTTATTTTAGTTTTGGCTGAAGTTTCATAAATTTTAAAATTTGTTATATAATAAATAAATTTTATAAAATTACATATAAAAAATATACTTATATGTTGAGTAGTTAAAAAATTACATTAAAGATCACCTTCTTTGCACATTTTTAAGACTTCTATGACCCCTTAAGAACAATACTGTTTATGTGCCGAAGCTAAAATAGTATTCCGAAGTTTACAGGGATGACTTTAGAGCAGTTCATAGCGGTATCAAATCTCGGTAATTATAAATAGAAATATAATGTATTAGTACGAGCAAACCAGAAAAGAAATCGTTTCCTGAAAAATCGTAATATTTACAAAATAAATATAATTTATTAAACAAATAAAAAAATTAAATGAAAGAGAAATAACCAAACAACACAATTTTTTTTTCCCTCCAGAACATCGTCCGGGCTCGCAAAAGAGTACCGGAACCAGTTTTCGTTAGTCTAAACCTGATTACAATCGAATAATCTTTATCTTGTGATTGAGAAAGCTTTCCGTGCTCCACTTCCCAGAAAGAGAAACGTATCCCCTTTTTTAAATCGCCAGACGTATCATTTGGCGAACATTTGTAACGCCACCTGGCGAGTCAGAATCAAAATAAAGTTGGCTGATAAATCCTCTTAAGTACCTAATGGCCCATTTTAGTAGGTTGATATCTTATCTTAGGCACTCATAAAACGCATATTTCAAGCTAACAGGAAAGCCTAAAAATTATAGCATATTTTGTGGGTAGAATCGTAAACTTTCCGTAAATTTTCTTCATTAATGCGCATATAATGATGTACATTTTTTAAGATTAAATTTTTAGGTATTTTGTACATGCTCAGCCATTTCTTATGATAGTTTACCATAAAAGTTGATAACAGTTAACATTAATAATTTTTAATTGCATATAAAATTAAAAAACACATACTATTTAATTTTGAAAACAAATATAAAAGGCGACTATGAACAATAATTTAAGCACATGATGCTTTAATTTATTCATTATTTTTATTATTTTTTTAACTAAAAGTCAATTTCTTAATTCATTGTTACAAAAAAATCCTTTTATCTTTTATCGCATACATTTTTATTGAGATGGATGTTACACTATTCTATCCTCGGAAATAACATATATAAATAGTTAAAAAAAAGTTATTAAACTCTTCTTTGATGTCATAATCATAAATTTTAATTTTAATTAAGATTTTGTTTTACATTTCACTTTCAATTAATGAGATTTAAATAAAATGAACTACTTAAGTTTGAGATTGAATACTAATCAGATATAAATTGACATTAGAATCTACGCTTGAATAACCTTCTATAGATTCTATTTTTAGACGGGATAAAATCGAATACATTTCCTTCAAGTAACTGTAATTTATTTACTAAAAAATTAATAAAAACGTATTGTATATTGCCTATTATTTTATTCCCAAAGCATAGTTATAGTATCAGAATCTAATATTTTCTAGCGTTGTTTTATAAGACAACTTATATGAGGAATATTCTATACACACCGTTTAAATTTTCTCTGTATTTATGTAAATTTTGCTGGTAAATATAGGTTTTGAAGATCATTCTGATATAAATTAATATATATAATGAAAAATATAGGAAAAATAAAATACTATTTCATAAAATTTATTTTTCGAACTTCTAACAAAAGTTCAATAAAACTTCGTTATCGATTACAATTCAATTTGTAATGAAAATTTCATTGTATTTTTGACCTATAATGAATTAAAAATTATTTATTAAAAAATTTTCCTGGCAATATTCAGTTATACATAGTAGTCATGTTTTTTTTCTAATAAGTATAAATAAAACTCGTAAATTTATCGAAATTTTATTCTTCCATTTTTATTTTTAATTCAGTGTATTTTAGTAATAGTAAAAGTATAAATATAAAGTAAAGGTATAAAGTAATAGTATAAAATAGTAATAGTAATATTTCAGTAATATTTTTATTTAAATATATTTTTATTTAAATATATTTTTATAGCAGCTTTTTTTGAGAATTCGTTAAAGAGTAGCTTTCTGGATTCATTGAAAATGGTGTATGGGTCATGGAACTTTCTTTCATTTTCGACGGAACTAACAAAAGTTAAAAGATTTCATACATGGTATGGTACAGCTGTGGAAATAAAAAAGTACCCACTTGAGGTTATTTCGTCCGTAAGTCACCCTATAGAATCGGACCTTTTTGATATTGTGTACAATTAACATTCTGAGTTAATTGCACGATACAAAATTTGCATAAGGGGCCGTCTTCATATTAAAAATATTACGATCTTTGAAATTTCCAATAGCAACACCCAATTTTAATAACTTAGAAATGTTAAGCACTCTTGAAAACCCTTAAATCTAAGTTTTTGTTACATTTGGATGAATATTTGACGAGTTATTCAATCGAATCACTTGTGGACCTTTTGCAACCCGCTTTTAACTATAAGTATCTGCAACCCGCTTTTAACTACTTGCGGACCTCAACCCGATTTTAACTATAAGACAATTATATGTATACAATAGTCTTCTGTATTTATATAAAAACAGATCATTCTGCACCCTTAAAGACCCTGTAAATTACAATTTAAGAAACACAACTTTTTACAATATACCTAAAGCAAATAAAGAAATTTTCCGTAAAAGTTTTATGTATTTAGTACCCAAATTTTTTAACTCTCTGCCTGAACAAATAGTAAGTTTAACTCATAAAAATGCTTTTAAAAAAGAAGTTAAGCATCACATCTTAAATACTGATGTAGACATTCTTTTCTAATCTGTGATATAATTTAAAAAAAATAAGTGACAACTAAATTTTTACACATATATTGTTATTTTATTATTATTTTTTGTAAACAATAGTGAAGTTATGTATTTTACCGTTCTGTAATATGTTTGTGTATCTCGTGTGTCCGATCATCTGCCAGATTTTGTTAGTTTTTGTTTTGTGTTTTTGTTCATGTTTTGTTCCCCTTTTGTTTGGGTGTAATTTGAAATATTGTTAATTTTCTTCAATGGATTTTGATTGTTAATTTTATGTGTTGTCTGGAAGGGCCCGGGGGCCCCTTGACAACCAATATCTTTCTGTTAAATAAAAAAGTTTTCTTCTTCTTCTTTCTTCTTCTTCTTTTGGGGACCATCTCTAAAATGACAAGCAAGCATGCATGCAAAACCGTCTTTATTTATCAATTACACACTATATTTTATACACAGTCCCCTAAAGGGTAATTAAAAGGTATTTTGTGATTTACTCAGCAAATTATGAATAAAAAAATTTTAAAATTTGGATTTCGCTTAATCTTCTTGTCTTAAATTTATTTCTTTAAAAATATTAAGGGGTTTCTATTCATATTTTTTTAAAAAATTAATATAATAATTATTTAAAAATATAAAAATTGTTTTAAATACCCCAATATTGAATGCATTTTGTTTGGGTTATTATAATTTCTTTTCAGTAAAAAATTCGTTTCATTATCTTAATTATTTATAGATCGGGATAGTTTCTTATGTGCAACTCATTTAACATTATGGGACCTAAACTTTGCACGTCTCTAACTCCTCTAATAATGCTTAAAAACTAACGAAATTTGGCATTTCGAAATAACATAGGTCAGAGATTTGAAATATGGATTCAAAAAGGGGTGTTGCTATTGGAAATTTCAAAGATCGCAATATTTTTAATATGAAGACGGCCCCTTATGCAAATTTTGTAACATGCAATTAACTCAGAATGTTAATTGTACACAATCTCAAAAAGGTCCGATTCTATAGGGTGTCTAACAGAGGAAATAACCTCAAGTGGGTACTTTTTTATTTCCACAGCTGTACTTATATATTCCAGCTTGTGTACTTGTTTAAAGAACCGCTTTTTCATACATACGAATTCATCTTATTAAAAAAAAGCTCTATCAAAGCTGCAATAACTACTTATTTTATGCTTCATAACTTTGAAAGTTGAGTGATTCATGGGAAGACAGATGGACAAAGCAATTCTATATTTTTAAAGACTATGAACACAATACAGAAGCTGAAAAGAAATTCTCACAATTCCAACTACCACCATTTCAATTTTAGAAATAAATCATTTCAAATCTAGGAAAAACTCTTTTAATGCTTTTTTCATTTTTATTCATAACACATCAGGACAATTTACAGTAAACACAATATCTATTTCCACAGCTTCCATATGGCAGCTCAACATAAACAAGCAAAAATAACCCAAAGCTATACACTGTTTCATTTTGTAGCGTGAAATTGCTTTTTAAAATTCATGGCCTTGCGATTTCAAATCAAAAGTGTCCAGAGGCGACCCATTATCTTTTGGTAGCGTTTTATTTTGCGTATTTGTTTTTGGTGGTTGTGTTTTAAAGATAAGGTATGAAATAACTAGAATCACAATACTTGACTTAGGGATAACAAAAGTCAAATACATTCAGATCTTACATATATAATTATTTTTAACTTTCGGTTCATTGACTTTGGTTTCTTTGCAGTTTGAAGTTGAGTAGGGTTTTTAACCCGGCAGCACTCGCGCAAACTTACCATAGACTAAGAATCGTCTAAACCGAGAACTCAATCTGATGTCTAGCGCCCCAAAAGTGTCGAACCTAACTAATACACGACTAATGATTGATTTGTGATTGGCATAATTGGACTTTCCGATTGCAAATCTACTGTTTCTTCGAAATGTACAGTGTGGTTATAAAAAAAAAACGCTCGCTATTCGGAGTGGTCTGTAGCTTGAATGAATAATCCAAACGCAAAAAAACTTTGAGACACTTACTAATCAAGAAGGGGGAAGGGACTAATCAAGAAGGAAAAAAAAAGAATATAATCATAAAAAACAAACTCGTCACTTGACCAGGGTCCTAAATTATGAGGCGTAATTGTATGTGTTGGCCATAATTAGCCATAATTGGCTATGCCTCGTAATTTAAAACCTTGGTCAAGAAACGAGTTTTTCTGATTCCATTCTTTTTAGAAAAAACGGAACTTGTCTCTTGACCAGGGTTCTAAATTACGAGATGCAATTGACTGTGCTAAAGCTCCTAAAGGAGGCTAGAAAAAGGCAGCCGTGAACATTAGTTCTCTTAGACACAATTGGGGGAGTTAGTGTCTAAGTCAATTTTAATATAGAAAATCCTTATAATGGTAATCCAATCAGAGTTTCAGATCTAGAAGATAATTTAATCTATCTGGGGTCCATTAGACCCCTGGTGAGTGCTACGGTTAATGATGACTCTCAATAAGCCTTAAGCCCACGATTATTCGGTCTATGAAACGAAATATCGATGGACTGACGGACAACCCCCCCCCCCCCCAGCAATAATAATACCTTCCACTTAAAAAAAAAATAAAACCGCAATCCAAAGTGTAAAATATAAACTTAATTTTTATTGTTTAATTTATTCAGATGTTGTCATTTAATCAAACTTTTAATGTTTTCATTTATTAAAACCTTTAATAATTTATTAAGCTTGGGTATTTTTTTACGAAATAATTTTTTTTTATCTCTCAGATACATCTAATGATTAATTTATTACGAACCAATTTCCTAACACTATCACTATTTTTTAGAAAGGAATGAATTAATAGCTTTTACTCCATAATAATTTTCACGCTGAAAAGCTTTTTAATATTTTTAACCTGTAAGTGATAATACATTTAAAGCTGCAGAAGCGGTCATTACGAGACTTAAAAGTGGACACATTAGATCTCTGTGATACACCAATAAGAAGAAGACCTTTAATATCTGCACGAAGTGTTCCAGGGTTTGGTTTGAATTATCGTCGCACTAGAGCTACGCGAGGGCTATTCCAGCAAGCAGGAGGCACCTGACCACATCCTGGACTGTCTGGGACTTTCCAGACTCGATCTTTACGAAAATCCAGTCATGATCCTGGACTTTTTGAGAGTGACTAACATCATAGACCTGGTTTAGCTCTGCTAAGCCTAAGAGATTAGCAACAGCAACAACATTTAAAAATCATTAATAATTTCTATAAAAAATTGTCTTCTAGACACATTTTCTGGTTAAAATTTTTTTTCAACCATTCAGTTGATTGGATTTCAATCTCTTTAATCTTTTCCTCTATAAACATTTTGATACATTGTATATAATTTTATCTTATCAAGTGAACTACATATCAAATGAATTATGAAATTATTTCGTAAGGGGTAATGTTTAAAATCTTTTAATAACCACAAAATTGAAGTTAATTTTGGTATGATTTTCCTTTCTTTTAAATAAAGCAAGACTTGTCTATCGCATGTTCAGATTTCTTCTAAAATCACGAACCATATTTAAATTTAGTTGAAATCAAAGAATATGTTTTAGGGATGTTAAATACAAGTTCTTTTAGGAGAACAGTTTTACATATATTACAAAAAAATAATTACTATAACTGTTAATTTTGATAAAAAAATATTTGTTACAAACAATTCAAGTGTCTACACCAACTTTTGACCTACAGAATTTATCTTCTGGAGCAAAAATTGCAATTATTCGAATAAAAAAATTATAAATTAGTCTAAAAAGAGAACATAAGCTTTTGAATTACTAAATAAAAAGAGATAAGCAAAAATTAGTGTAAGCTTGTTTTCGCTGACCGGGAGCTTCACCTAACATTTTAATTTATTATTTAAGGAAAACTAAAACTGACGTAAATAATGAAAAAAAAAACATTCAAATACTTTTTGTACAATACAAGTTTAGCAATCTGAGGGATAAGGAAATTGGCCGAAGAGTAAATTTGCTTTCACGCATGAAAATAAAACTTTTTATTGAAAAAATAGGATAGGATAAATAAAAATAAATATTATAAACTCCTCGGCGCAACAGCCCGTTAGAGGGCCAAGGCCTGCCGTGTCCATTCCAGCTTACGTGACCAAGGGCTCTGGGGTGCTAGGCATATGTCCTGGTTAGGTGTTCAGCCTCACGCGGGACCCCCAGTGTTTAGTTCCCAAGTATGCTTGGCACTTATTTTATCGACCCACTTAAGAAATGAAAGGCTGAGCCTACCTCGCGCATTCCGGGACGCGATCCCCGGACCTGTGGCGTGGCAAATGCGAAGCACTACCACTAGGCCACTGGGCCTCAAATAAATATTATACTTTTATAAAACATCTTTTTTTGAGCTTTTCATAAATATCGGTGAATTGGATCCCTATATTCCACTTTAATATTTGAATTATATTAATCCTATCTGTATGCCAGTTGATTATGCCCTATTTTATTTGTTTCTGTGCCTTGTTTTTGTTTGATTTTAACTATATATGTTTTTGTTCGTCTGTACGAGATTTTTCCCCTTGGCGTGCCATAGCATTTTTATATAGTTTCTTTGTTACTTTTTGTTCTTGTACTAATAAAAATTTACATATTTATACAAATGTATAATAATACCAGATGAAAATTAACGGGTTGCTCATTCATTTTCATTCTTCATTTCAGCAATATTCTTAAAAGAGACAACTTCTTGGGTACACATGTCTTCACACGCTAATACGCGCACGGTCGAGCAATTGTCACTTTTTTTCTGTGGAAGTATAATCGAGAATAAAAAATCTCCACATGAGTGACCGTCATGCTTGGGGGGAGGCAAATTGCGCCTAAAGTTAGAATGGTGCTCCTATTCCATGGGAACGACATTTGATAAGTTCTTTACTCTTTAACTACTCCTGACACTCTTTAACCTTTTAACGATAGAATAATTGTCCAGAAAAGGATCATAAAAATATTTTTATCCTTGAAATACATATAAATAAGTGGATGAACAATATTTATATTAATTTTTGCTTCCATACTTCGTTAGAATCGGAAGGAACTATAGTCGTTCAGTCGGTCCGCCTGTCTGTGTGTCCATTACCCACTATCACAGAAAGAACCCTAGGTCATTCATATTCAAGAATTTCTGCCAAAAATTAATCAGCGCGTTTTCTCGGTGGATATTTTAGTTACCCCACTGTTCCGCCAGACAATTACTACTTCAATATTCATTTGATACCATAATTTTCACCAAATAAAATTGACAGTGGAATTTCTAATAATTCTGACGCTTAGCAAGAATTTTATATTAAATTAGAACTTGGATAAATTAAATATTTTTTCCCTTAAAAATAATATTATTCATGTTTTTTCAAAGTATTCACATTCACAACATATTTTCAAAAATTATGTTTATTTACATACTTCTTATAATGAGTTTGGTGATACAATTACAATATTTACATCAAACAGTGATACATGATTGGAAAAAAATAATGATATTCGTTTAACATTGCAATCCTAGAAAAAATTATCAGATTTTAACCACCAACATTACTTGCAATAGTTTATGATTAAATAATCAAATTGTATAAAGAAACTGCTTACGTTAGATAACATAAACAAAGTTTCTTTAATGTAGATGACAAAATGGTATAAGCTAAAGTTAAGTTTGCTGATCCAGGCACAAATGAAATTATTGGCATATTAACAAATGAGATGAAATTGGCCAAATAAGATGATAGAAGGACTAAATGGATGAATGCGGTCTAAATAAGCAAATTAGCAAATAGTAAATTTGTACCTTCGCTATTAACAATGTCGTTACAATGTATTAAACAAAATGGTTTTCTAAAAGTTTGGGTGATCTTAGCACAAATTAAGTTTTTTGGCATTTTAACAAATGATATAAAGTTATCCAAATAAATTGATGAAAGAACTGAGTGTATAAAGGTGCCAAGGTGACATATTCATTTGCTTCAGAAACAAGGTACTGTGCTTTGACTTAGAGTTGCAATTGGGGGGTTTCTGAAATGAATTCAGCTTGACACCTTAACATATTCTAATAAGTGACATCAGCGCATAAGCCAATTTCATAATCTACTAACACATTTACATCAAAGACTACTCAATTAATAAGACCAGAGAAGCTGTCTGTAACGTCACACTGTCCTCCTGTTCGTGTGGTTGACTGTTTCTTAAAATTGACTGTCAGTCCCATAGAGCTAATGCTTTAGTTTTGTAATCACAACTTCCTCAGAAGTATTGCCTTGCCATGTTAGTCCTTTCCCCCCAGGTTCAGGAATCAACACAACATTAAAACGAAACAAATTTGAAACTAAAATATTGTCTACTTATTTAATTATGTATTATTGAAGTTTTAAAATACCAAAAATATACAGCAATTACATTTTATAACTTATTTAATTCATAATTATATAACCGAATGTTAATTTTTTTCAATTTTGTATTAATTTGATGTTACGATGACTCCCATACCTAGTGAAAAAGGGATAACATAGCCATGCAATACTTCTGTGAGGACAGTGTAAAGTCAACCTATCTTGATTGTTCACAAGGTGACACTAACCATGATCAGGATTGCTCAGCTAGGATATAATGAAATTAGCCGCAAAGCGCATGTTTTACTAAAGAAGATTCGCAGGACCTTAAAGTTAAAATTATATTAAACTAAAATCCATGCAAAGAAGTTTTGTAAATATCTCTATTCTCTACCAACTAGAAGTATGGAACAGATCATATACATCAGCATTTCTGAATTTGGTGAGTGGTTCAATCAACTCTTCATCCGTGGTGCACCGGGTAAGGTATGAAAACGGGGTAAAACCCGCCATGATGGTGGTGCCCCCCTCCCCCGCCTCCCCCTTGCAGCATCTTGGCGACGAGTCCAGCCACCATGATGTCCTCGTTGCTGTAGTGGTGTCCGTGCTTGTGATGCTTGTGGTGGTGGTGGGAGTGCGCCAAGGTCGCCAACACGGCGAGAACTACCACGAGCGTCCGGATATTGGAGTGCAGCGTCATTTTGTGATCGATCTATAAAGGAGGAATAGTTTATTTGTTCGAGATATTAATTATTTTTAAAGCTAGCCATACACGAAAAAACAGTAGAATAAGAGAATTGTCATCTTAACGTATCCAATTGTTGCAAAATGGAGAAAAAAAAGCACGATTTTCAAGAGGTCTTGCAAGAAAATTTATTTCAGTCGTAAATTTATAAGACACTTCTCATTTTGAAAAAATGTTAAAGAGGACTTATAACTACAATAAACTCAAAAATCTAGATTCCTCATTCATAGCGCGTTTTTTTTTACTGTTATTGCTCCATATATGAAATTTCATTACATTTGCGTGGCACTTCAGCATTTTTTAAATGTTAATGTACTCAAATTTACTTGTAAACCATACGCTTAAATATATGTTTGCTGGAAAGTTCTGTTTAAATAAAAAAGTATACAAGAAGAGTTTTTTTAGGGGTGAAGAAGTTAAAAGAGTGTTGAATAAACAATGGATTGAAGTTTCGTATTCGCAATAAACACAACAATTTTGATTACTTTTTGTATCAAATGGTGAATTCATTAACGTTAATATTTAAATATCTTTGACGTCTTCATTAAAACACCCGACAAAATTCTTATTTCTATAATAAAAACGTAAATGCTCATGAGATATAATTGACAGTTAATTTGAAATTTTAGAAATGGCTAGGTTTAAAAGGTATTTGTTAACTGGACAAGAAAGTATACAATACTTTGAAATATAATTTGTATTTTTTAAATTCTTAAACGCACATTCCTCAAAATTGAATATAAGTTTAATAGTTAGCTTATAAATATTTTTTATTTACATATTTAGACAAAATTCCATAGTAAAAAGAATTGTTGTATTTAGTACATATTTTAACCTTAATGTAGAAAAAAAGTAGGTATATGACAGTAACTGTCACTTGAATATGCTTCCATAAGTGTGATTTTTGTCACAAAAAAAGCTTCCAAGTTCCAACAAAGCTATTTCTCTATATTTACTTTTAAACGTGAAAATTAAACACACAATTTTCAATAGAAAATTCAATAGTTACTACTTTTTGTTTGCTAATTTATTTGTATTTCGAACAATAAATGTGTAAAGTATTGCTCTCTTAAAATGAAGTAAAGCATTTCTTACAGATACGTACACTCTTAAAACAAAATAGTGAAATCCACTCCAGTTGGAGAAGTGCATTTTCGACACCGTTAAGGAGTGAATATTTACTCAGAATGAGTTAAAATCACTCGTTTGGAGTGATCCTGTCGGAGGTTTAACACACAAAAGATCCACTCTAAAAGGAGAAGTGCATTTTACAGTCTGGAGGAGTGGAATCCACTCAGACTGAGTTAAATTAGGAGTGTTTGTTTTAAGAGTGTATATACATAAAAACTATCAAATTCAAAACACATCTAAACGAATTGATTCTTAACTACTATTTACAAACGAAAGATAATGAACAAATAACACCAAAAATAATAATTATTTTTCTATACGTCATTATGTATTAATAAATTTTTAAGCGTAAATTAAAAAAATAAGTCTTTTTAAAATAAAAAAATAGAACGCTGTCTGTCTCTTTCTAATCAAATGATGCAAATTATCAAAATATCATATTTTGATACAGATAAGATGTCACTCCAAACTGACTTATATTGGAAACATAAAATTTCTTTTTTATTTTAAATAAATTAAGTTTTGCGTACGATGACTTAGTAGTAGCAAAGGTGACTTAAAAATATTTGATTTGTATTTTTTTTAAAAATAAGTATTAAATTTTGCAGTTTTTTCACTTTGAACTCTAGTTTTCTTCTGAGATTTTCAGTGACTTATACTTTCAATACGCGGATTTTTTTTGTTGACCTATCACACTTTTCTGTTGAATTTGCAGTTTGGAAGACGAAATTAGGTAATGGGCAGACAGACTGACGGGTAAACCTTTACAGAAACTTCTACATTTTTACGTCATTAACGTATTGGGGAAGCTGAAACGGACTAAGTTCTATTTTAAAACATTTGCCCACAGTAATTTCATTACAAATGTACTGATATACTGCTTAAAGAGTTACATATAAAATAAATATAAAGTTTATATGCCAATGAAATAAAAACAATTGAAGCATTCAGTTATTTTTTCTATGCACACGGTTAGCAAAAATTTAAAAAAGTAGAAAACCAAAATATCCCCCTTACCTTGACGTCTTTCTTTGTGTTGAAAAACAATAGCTGTGAATTATGCTAAAAAAATAATCCGCATTTTGAAGGGAGAAAAAACGGAAATGGGAATTTTCTTCCTGATTCCATCAAAAACATGATTCGTCTTTCCGCCTCTTAAACTTCAGAAAAAAATGCATCTTTCCTCGAAAAAAGTTTGTTTCTGTTGTCAAATTGTTTGTTGCAAAGTGTTTTTTGTAACGACATTTTGACGATTGATGTGTTTGTTTACTTCCTATACTAAGCCTAATCCTGGGTCTCCAAACTTCCTATTTGTTTTGGTCAGGGACGCAACAATACATTATCCTAGTTTTGAATATAATTTAAAAAAAAAACTATCAGAACTTAATATTTTATTGAAATTTCGGAGCATATCTCACAGATACTATAGTGTAAAATGTAGTTATTTGAAAGACTAAATATGAAGTTTTCGTTCCATTAATAATTAATGGAACGAAAACAATTAGTAATTAATTAAATTAATGAAATTAATGATTAATTAAATATAAGGTTACTAAAAAAAGCTTAAGAAATATTGAAACAGTTATCATGCTGAACAAACTTACATGCATCTGTAGATAAAACACTAAATATAAACACTTTAATATTTATTCAATCTGTTCTGTGGCAATGAAAAATATGCTTAGAGTGTTGATGTACATATTAAATTAAGATTAATAACTCATTTCAAATTTGTTAAGCATCTGTAAGTTATAAGCGGCACTTTTTTTGGATTTTTAACAATAATTACGTGTAATCATGCACAAATCAAAGCAATATGAATAAAATAGTTGAAAGTTTGAAACTTAAAAACATTTTCCCATTTAAATATATTAAACTAAATTCCTATGCAATGTATACTTCTTATACAAGTAATCTCCCAAAGGATTAAATACTGTTACTGTAATCAATCATCCTCCAAACGAAAAAGTTTAGATACCCTTTACAATCTTTTTTATCGCAAAGTGCAAAAAAAACAACGGCTAAAATAGTTAGGAAGTGGTTTTCTCTTAACAGTAGCAGCATGCTAAATGACCACCGAGCAGTCATCCGTAATATTCAAAGGTGATAAGAGAAAATGCTGCTTTCAAATTTTTTCCCCTCTTTTGGTTAAATTGTGTAATTACGTAACGACGGAAAAATAAAAATAAGTCGATTGATTTAAGAGGAAGGAAACTTAGGGTTTTGCTTAATTAAACTAATAAAGTACCTTTAAAAATAGGTACTGGTAAACGGTTATAATAACATACTGATTGTTATCAGTCAGTTACGCAAGGACAGCTGCAGTTTAAAAACTAGGGGTGTGAAATACTACGTGACTTTCAATTTCTAACCAATCAATGAATCAATGCACATTTAAGTAATGTTATTAAAGTATGCACTCTTTACAGTTATTTCAATAACTATGAAACTAAAAAGCTCCATGAAAGCTATACCATATGGGCATGCGTGATTGTTTAGAAAACCTTGTTGTGACGACATGTGGTGTAAGGTACAATTTGAAAACTCGCGTACCAAATTTCAGTTCAGTTAAGTTAGTTTCGATAATATTCACACTAGAGCTACACGTGGACTATTGGCGACGGTCGTCGTAATTTAGAAATATAATCAAGTGACGGACTGATACCTGAGTAGGCACCCAACGCAACCGTTACTAACTTTCAAGTGCGTAACTTTTTCCTTTTTCAACAATGAATCTTAAAACCATTTTTTCCCCTGGCAGACCTCTTGCGCTTGCACGATGCTCTTATAAAAACCTTTTTATGTCGGCAGGTACTTTTGTACTATATTTGAAGTCATTTCATTTTGCTCAGAAATACCTTTAATGCCGAAAAATTTCTATTGGAGAGACTACACTTCACGCAAGCATATTTTTTTAAGTTTCAATAGAGCAAGGAGGATTCAATGCAAGGAGGATTAATGTTCAAAACCACCTTTTTTTAGAATCAGATCCCTCAAAAATGTGTAGAAAATACAAAATACCCATTTCGAAATTTGGAACCCATCACAATACATTTTACAATTTTATTACATTATATTTCTAATAATTTACTTAATTGAAGGTATTTTTTTATTAAGTTTAAATGAAAATAAACAGTTAAAGTAGGTCTGCATAAACATTATATATTTACAAATATCTTTATTAACGATAACGGTGAAACTTTATTTCAAAAAGTTATAAGGAGATAATACGTTTTGGGCAATTAAAAGAGAGTGTTTGAACTACTAATGATGCTGAAGGTAAAGAGATTTATACGAAGGAAGAAATATTCAAATCTAAAATGCATCGCTTTTTATGATTAAAACAAGATAGTAAAGCGTGTTTTTAAACCCTCTTAACTATTTAATACCTTCAAATATGCGCTTAGCATTTAATTTTGAAGGAAGTTCCGCAGATAAATTTAAGAATGTAATATTCAACGACAGCAAATACCAACCTAAAGAAGCTTATCATAGAAATATTATGCAAATCTCAATGATCAAAAGAAATGCTAATCGATTTTTTTTATTAAACGCCCGTAATAGTCAACTAGATATTTGATGATTAAAAATGGAAATCAAAAATTCTTTCTGTCTTAGCCAGAGGCAATAATTAACGAGGCAGCTCTAATGGTGTTTTTGGAATATTTATCGAAGGTAAAAAACTGAGTTTTTATAAATAGTAAATCTTCTGAAAGTTTTATTTCCTTTTTTGTTCTCATCATGTGAAGTGATTAGAAGTTCTTTCCTAAATGGGTTTATAGTCTTCAGTAAAAAAAGGGAAAAGCACTATCGATACTGTTTATAGGCGGGCAGTAAAACTAATTGCGTCAAATGTGTTTTTATTGTTTCTTGGTTGATAAACGTTGAATATAAAAATGGCTTCCTTTAATTTTTTTCAAGTGAATTTCTCACAATTAGCTTTACGCTTGTTTTAGTTTCTAGCAAAATCATTGATTGCTAAAACTCGTTTAATGCGTTTGAATCTGCATGAAATCGTAAAACAGAATAGGTACAGCTGTGGGAAAAAAAGTTTACCACTAGTGACTTTTTCGCTTGTTATTCATCCTATAGAATCGGACCTTTTTGACTTTGTGGATAAATAACATTCTGATTTGATTGCATGATACAAAATTTGCATATACTGGTCATCTTGATCTTGGTCAAGATGGACACTCTTTGTTTCAAGCTTTGTCAAGTGAAAGAAATATAAATTTTCCAAAACAAACTAATTATCTCAATTTTAAGCTAAAAAATTATTGAATGGAGTTTTTCGTAACTTTAACCATAATTTTTTACCTATTGTCTCCAAACTATCTGGTATGTTTTATAACAATTAGCAACATGTTTGTGCGTTAGTAAATCGTCTCCATATTCACTAAAATGTTTTATAAGTCGACAAGAAAAAAAATACTTTACAGTGGATTAAAAGAATTTTTAAAGACAATATCAAGGATTTTGCTACACAGAAATGTGGAGCTTATAAATGCCTATGTATATCAATAAGTTCAGTAACAACTCAGAAACTCTTTAATTGCAACAAAATGGCTAAAGGTGGGTAAATCACTCGCTTCAGTTAAATGCTGAATAAAAAAAATGAAGCAATAATTTTCAGATTTAAATAATGTTTATTTACAAGGAAAAACTGAATATTCTACAATGGATAAAAATGAGGACTCACTTTGCATGCATAAACATTTTACAAAATGAGCAGAAGCATAAATGTTAGAATGTGTACAAAAATGTATCTTTTTACACATACATCCTACAACTTCGGAATATTAAATTAGCTGAAAGTTTTGGCGAACCAGAATTAATGCATTTTTCTAGTGCTTTTGATTATTATCAATAGCTATCAATAGTTATTTATGATGAACAGCTAAATTATCAGAAAGTGTTACTTCCTTAAAATATTTACCCACTTGAAGTTAAGTTACATTGCTCAGTATTGAACTGTATCATATTTACTTTAAGTTACTGCTTAAAAGAATGCTTTAATGCAATTTTTGACTAACTTAACAATAAGTGGTTAATTACTGAGTCATTTTACTAATCACTGCTATTCCATTAAAGACAATGAACACTATAAAAATGATAGAGACTAATAGAGAGAAGGAGAGAATCTAATAGAGTCAATGAGCACTAAAAAACTGCTATGTTATTAAACATTATGAAAACTTCTATTCTATTAAAACAATGAATGGATATTAATACAATGAAATAAAACACAATAACTAACACTAATATCACCTATAGGTACATTATTTAGTACCACATTAATATATATTTACAGTACAATCTCACACAGCAACATTTCATCTCAACCAACCATGATGCCCCCCATGTTCCTCCATTATATGCGGAACATGTTCCACATGGTGTCCATGATATTCATGATGTTCGTGATGGTGTTCATGGTGCTTATGGTGATGGTGTTTCTTGTTCCTCGACAGCAGCTTGGCGAGAATTCCCGCCGCCAAGAGCGCCTCGATCCCGCCGTGGTCGTGGTGGCCGCCAAGCATGCACTGGGTTGGCTCTATTTGGACGAGTGAGGTTGCCAGTAGCAACCAGAGGCAGAGAGAAATGGTCTTGTAAGGGGAAGGCATTGTAAGGGAGTGCTGGAAATAGGTGAAATTTATCGTTAAAAATATTTTTATTTTAAACCCCCCTCCCCTTCTATTGGTTAATTCTATACTAATAAAAGAAAGAGTCTTTATGTCTGTGGGATCATGAAAGACCTTACTTTGCCTTCAGAAATTCGAAATTTTTAAAGTAGATTCCCTTCAATACCAACGTGTGCACCTCAGGAATAGTTTTTTCATATTTGTTCTATTTTTAAAGAAAGTTCGAACTATCTGAATAAAGTACACCACTTTCGCTCAAATTCGATAACTTTTTTCTCTTTCCAGTTGCCATCGGCTGAAAAAATTAAAATAAACTTTTAGGAAATAGTACATATATACTAGGATCGATTTGAATTTGTTTAGTCCATGCGAAGAACGGGTATTTATTTGCTAGTAAATTAGTAAATATATGTAAAAGGGATTTCCCTTACACAAAAGTTCATACTTATTCTTTAGTAAATTCTAGAAATGTCGAAAGGCTATACGTCCAAAACAATTTCTTATTTCATATTAAATATTCAAAGTATTAAAATGCAAGACTTTACGGCGATTAAGGAGGTCCAAGAAAGGCCGCCAAAGAGCACCACTTTACATGTCAAGATCTAGTTAAGAAGTGGCAATATTTCCTATGGTTGTGTTGGGAGTAGAGTGAAGTAAAAAAAAAAAATTCTGATGGGCTTGAAATTTCTTTTAGAAAGAATGTATTGACGCACCGACAAGGCGGTACTAGGACGTGGTAACGCTGACAAGACATTACCTGAGACATTAAAAAATAACTTAATTTTGGAACATTATAGAGATTTGTGCTATACATTACATATATGAAGAGTACAGGGGTAAAACCGCTTGGTTTTTGTAGAGAGCTTTCCTCAGCAGGCCACTTTGGCGATGGTAGCGAGTAATCGCCTAAACTGGTATAAGGAAACCAGTTTCTTCCTACCGAGATTCACGCGATGCTCGATTCCGACTCTTGGACCAAGCGACGAAGAAAGAGAGAAACCAGTTCTCTTTCACCAATGTCGGCCAAGCAGACACCAATTACGGAACGCCTCCTAATAAATCAGTGGTTCTTCCCCTGTACTCTTTATATATCATTGAAACTTTCCCTTAATGACTACTCTATAAATTGAAATCAGCAGTTAAAAAGATTGTTAACAACGCCCAACTAGCAAAAAGTCAAATATTATTGTCATTACTATTGCCAGAACCAAAACTGTGTCGAATCCAAAGAATCTATTTTTTTGTAATGGCATCATAAATGCATTTGACTGCCAATTGGGCCGCTTGGGTCAAACTGACATTCATAGAATAGATTTAATTTTGCGAGATTTGATTTGGATAACCTTTAAGATCTAGGATCAAATAAAATCTCAGAGTAAGCCTAGGTAAAAACATTTCCTTTTTACCTTTTATCTTAACTATTACCACAAACTGAGGTCTTTAGTGCGATTTATTGTTGATTTGAATTCTATATTACACAAGTTATACTTAGCCTTTAAATAGTGCCTTATAAAATGAGGACCAATCTAGCTTGGGAACTGGGGTGTCAATCTGGCCAATTGGCCATAGCATGTGCTGCAATTTAGAAAAGGTACAACAGGATTTATCTTTGTTTGGTTGTCCTGAGATTGTTTGTTAATGGAGTTACTGAGTTTGGTTTATTATGACAAACTCACAAGAAAAACGATTAAAAAAAACCGGATGTTTCAAATAACTCATGGATCCATATTGTTCTGATTTTGTTTAAAGAAACTAAATCTATCGATATATTTTTTGTTGTTGAAATTCTTTATCATGATAATGATGGACAAATAAATCAAATCATTAAAATTTCGTTTAATTTAAATGTAGATGGCAGCACTAAAATCTATTGTAAATACTAGTGCAGGTGGCAGCACTAAAATAGTTTGATAATACCACTGTAGATGTCAGCACCACAACAGTTTTTAAATAAAATTACAGATGGCAGCACGATAAGAGTTTATAAAAGTAATTGTTTATAGCAGTTTTCAATATTGAAAAGAAAAAAAATTAGGAAAATTTCCTAAAAAATAGGAGTAATACTGAAGGTATTGTTGGAATTTAATCATTATAAGATAACTTTTTTTTAACTTAATTCGACAAATTTAGTTTGATTATCAGTGCGGATAAGTTATTCTACTTTTTATATCAATTAAGCTAGTAATCATTTTATTTTAAAATAATAATTATTGAAAAAATTATTTAAATATACAGTTTTAATTATGAACCAAATAGTTTAAACCAAGGATCCAATAGTTTTCAATCTCAAAATACTTATAGACGCTTGTTTTAAATTTAAGTATTGATCTTAGCAGAGCAGTTTTATTCTCGTTCACTGTCAAATTGAGATCGAATTTTCTACATAGCTGTAAAGAGATCCACAACACACTTGTTCGATTAAAATATTAATAAGATTATTAATATTAATATAACATTTATATTAAATATGAAAATAAATAGATAATGGAAAGATATATAAGGATTGGGGATTTCGAAAGAAGTCTCTGTAGAATTATGAAGTTTCACTTATAGAATTAATTCTGAAGTAGTTGTTAAAATATAATAAAAATAACATAAAAACATAAAATAATTATATTTAAAATATGTTTAATATTCTAGTTAATTGAATTAATATATTTAAATAGATGAAATATAATTATTATTTATTAAAATATACAATAAATTTTAAAGAAAACG
This sequence comes from Hylyphantes graminicola, assembly GCA_023701765.1. NCBI lineage: Eukaryota > Metazoa > Arthropoda > Arachnida > Araneae > Linyphiidae > Hylyphantes > Hylyphantes graminicola. The sequence goes on along the minus strand of CM043117.1, from coordinate 72,358,880 downwards.
AGAAAAATTTCGAACATAAAAAACTTACCCTTTTTTATGATACGTTCGGTTAAAATCAAAAGTGTAACTGCAGCCGTCTTCGAAAATCGTCATATTTTCTTTTATACGGGTTCTTGCGTTTCCGGTTAACAGGAAATCCTCGTAATCCTAGAACATCATCTTCATTTTTGATCCTTTAGCAATTTTCCCGCCTTTACTGGTCACGAATAATATATTTAGAATATTTTTGTTGTAACTTTCACTTCAACCGTAACGTAGTAATGAGTTATGTCGTTCGTGATTGGTCACGAATCGTTTGTGGCGTGTTGTTTTAAATTGATTATTATCGTTTGGTACTTTCCGATTTTTATGCGTTTGACCAAATGTAGTGGGCTATTTTTACAAGTGTAAGAAATTATTAAAATATAAATTAAAGTAGGTTGAAGGTTTTTTTTTTTTTAAAAAAGGCAGGTAAAATGTAAAATTAACTTTTAAAACTGCTTAGTTTTAGAATTTTCTTGGATGAGTCCTGAAAAAGGCTGTGTACAATAGTGAAATGACTCTAATACGAAATTTAGTTCAACGAAATTTCTCGTAAAAAAGATATCCAAACTTATCTATTTCAAAATTTTAATTTTTTTTAGTATTAAATGAAAAAATTACCAAAATAAAACAACAAAAAAATATCGTGATAACCCAGAAAAAAAAAACGATTTTTTTTTATATTAATATGCCATCAACTACAGTTGGCTATACAACGTTGAATAATGTTTTTAATCCATTTTGGTGTACAGAAATAATTCGCTTCCACATTTTTTCGAAAAATTATTAAATGGGGTTGTTTTGCGTCGTGAATGGTAACAGCTCAAACGATTTGTTTTCATTTGTTGCCTGGAATTACTTTTTTCGAAAATTAGCTTTCTAAGATTATTTTTAGTGTGAAGTGGTTATTTCATTATGAAATCGTGGTACGAAGAAAAATTGAAACAAGAGCGTTACATCATCTGAAACATGAGCTACACGAGGGCTATTGGCGACGGGCGTCGTATTTTAGAACCACAGTCAAGTGATGAGCCGACACCTGAATAGGCAACCAACGCAACCGTAAAGGGCGACATCGTACGCAGCGTTTGGACTTAACGTGCACTCCCTTACACGGGGTATTATTCGTCGGACGTTTTGGGCTGCACGGGTCGTTTAAAGGTCGGCAATTATTTTGGCGATGTCCGGACCCGAACCTTGGACACCTTTCGCATGCTAGGCAGAGTCGTATTTCTAAATAGGCTAAGTAGGCTATAGCCTAAAGCGGCAAATTTTTTGGGGCGGCAAATTTTATGAAGCGGTATGAGCGGTATAAAAAAAATGAAAAAAAAAAAGATACTAAGGTTTTTAAAGAAGAAACAAATAATTCACATTAACGTGTAAACAGTAAACTTATGTATAGTACTAATATTTAGTAATGCTGCGAGGGCAATTAGACTCTCCCCCCTGATTTGTAAGTTGAAAGATAAATAGTAGAACAGTTAAAAAAAATCATCTATTATTTTGCTTTCGATTTAGAGTGTACATAGATGATTTTAATATGTAGAAATAAAAAAAATATTGAAGAAAATTATATCTGACGGCAAATCGATCATAGCCTACGGCAAATCTTTAAATCCGGCCCTGATGCTAGGCGAGTGCCTAACCGACTTAGCTCCCCAGCCCGTTAGGTACATTCTTAAAACAAAAGAGTGAAATCCACTCCAGTTGGAGAAGTGCATTTTTGGCACTGTATAGGAGTGAATATATTAACTCAGACTGAGTTAAAATCACTGGTTTGGAGTGATCCTATTGGAGGTTTAACACATAAAGGATCCACTCCATTCGGAGAAGTGCATTTTCAAGACTGGAGGAGTGAAAATTACTCAGATTGAGTTAAATTCGCTCGTTTGTTTTAATAGTGTATTTCATAGGAGTAAGGCGTAACTCATCTGGTAATAAAAAGTGAACTTCAGAAAGCGCACGCTTATCTAAAATATACTGATATACCTTAGGTAAACTTATTAAAATGACTAAAGCAAAAGATGTAATGCATAGGGGACTTTTGCTATTAAATAATCCGTCTTCTATAGAAGGAATTTACTTTTTCAAAATTAGAAACTCCTTTTATTTTACAGTGAAAACATTCTGACAACGTCAAATACTTAATATTTATTCATAGAAAATTTTCCATTTTATAGCTAAGGTAAATCATGGTTAATATTAAAAAAAAATTAGGTTAATGGAAATTGTTTTTAAACAAGGAAAAAAATCACTTTTTCAATAGAAATTATTTGAATATTCATATTTCCCTTGACTTCCATCAGTACTTATACTAAGTGTCTGTGTGATAATCAGGCTTAAGACTTTTTACTCAGGAAGGTACTCATTTCCGTTCAAACTTTACCTCCTTTTAATCTAAGGGAAGTCAGTTGTACATGACTAAGTTGGAGTAAGAGACAAACTGAAAGGGAACGGAACCTCAAGTACGTGCCAACGTAACTGGGGTAAAAACAAAGAATAAACAGTCAGGGAAAAGCCAAAAGCGCGATTGGTCCATTAGTTGGAAACTCTTGTAAGGTAATATTTACATAAAAAATGATTCTAATTTAATTTAACCAAAATACACTTCATTCTGATAAAATTACGAAATTTTTTCAAATAGTATTCAAATCTTTTAGACATTAAATGAAATTAATGCTTTAAACATGTTTTCTGGAAAGATTCTCAAATAATTTATGGAATTCTTTACATCCGCGAAAGGATCTTCTCCATAGCATATTTCTATTTATCCAACTTAGGTTGGCAAGGAGTGTAGTATAGTGAGCATATTAGTTGAACTACTCACCGGAAATCTTGGTTTGTTATGACGTGAAAATGAAAGAAAGTAGCCAACTGAAAAACGTATGGTTTACTTTTAATTTTCTTATTGGTTAAAAAAAAAACACAGACAACGAGGGCAGGAAGGTGCATAAAAACTGTGACAACTGCCCAGACATGCAGCTTACACCAAACCACAGTTTTTAATGCCCGGCAATGACTGCCAATTTGAGAGACATTGGAGTTCTGCCATCATTAATAGATCTTTATGATATTAATATCCAAAAAATGACGAAGCTGTAATCAAAACACATGGTTTCATTTGACTTAACATTCACATTTCGGCAACGTCATAGATACGACAAAAAAAAATTGGTTTCAAATAGTTAATTTTTAAAAGTTAAATTCTCGTCTAGAACTATAACGGTTAAATAACTGTCATTTTCTCTAACTAGTTCTTCATTAAAAACACTTGTGAAAATATTCATTTTTATAATTTATACAGTAAATTTTTTCGTGAAACCTTTCGTGACCATTTGAAAGAATAGTCTATAAATAAAATTAGATGCACTGATAAAATTGAACTATGGTATGATACATATATATTCCAGCTTGTGTGCTTGTTCAGAGAACCGCTTATAAGCTTTCGTCAAGTGGGACAGACACAGAAAGAAATTTTACAGTCACAAAGAAATGAATAACACCTAGACAAATAACAACATTTATTGACTGTCACAAACATCCATGCCTGACCGGGATTCGAACCCGACCCCAGCAGCTCAAAAGGCTAGTACACTAACCATTCAGCCACCGAGGCGGCAAATTGAACTATAACTTTTAAGCTTGACGGACTATCGGATTGGATTGGATTGGTTTACATATATTTTCAGGCTTGTGTGCTTGGTCGCAAGGACCCGCTTATAAACCATCGTCAAGTAGGACAACACAAGACACACACAAACACATATGACAGATGTTGCCATATGTCGCCACCTACACAATTTAGACATGTCCCTGAAGGGGAGGGAAATTTTCTCCATTAACCTGTACCCATGGTGAACTGCGCAATGACCGACCACAGGACTTTCGGACCCAACAGATTTTACGAGCACGTACTCCGCATATACTCGGTAAGTCTTCAGTGGCAACCGGGTCTCGAACTCTCAACCTTCCGATCTGGAGTCCGAGATCCGACGGACTATTGATTTTGTAGTGGTAGTGTAGTGCAATCGTTTCCGGCTGCCTATTTCTAGCCTCAGGGGTGCCTACAGGGGGGGGTCAACGACGCAGACTGCGTCATTGAAATTTTAGGGGGGGGGGGTCGAAAAAAATTAGAAAATTTCCAGTGTAAATGGTTTATTTTATTCTAAGTTACAAATACTAGTTCTTTCTAATCATCACCCCCCCCCCCCCAGACACCAAGGCATTAACCTCCCCCCCCCCTCCAACCTTCAAGAATTAAAAATGGTAACCAAAATCCACAAGAACATTACAGAACGAAGATCATAGATAATCGAATATCGCGTTGGCCTAACGAATCTTTCTGGCATTTATTACCCATAAACAACTCGTCATTTCTTTAAACAAAACATTTGCAGCAGCCATTCTGTCTGTATAAGATATACAATTCGATTAAATGATGACTACCGAATATTTCTTTTTCACCAATGACACTCGTGCAATTTTCCCGCTCGCTTTGAAGTGTTGTTAGAAGGTTTTTTTTTGTTTTTTTGTAGATGTAGATTGTTCATTTTAAAACGGAGGAGGGAGCATCAAAGATATATCTTTATTAAATGCACCGATTTGATCTATTTTAAACTACATGAAGTTAGAATGCACTGCACTATAAATACTCCAAGAGCTTATTTTGAAGTGTTATCGTAGTGATTCCGGTAAGATTTTTGTCGTAATTATATAATTTGAATATATTAATCGTGTTAACCCTCTGAAAAAGAAAATTGGCTGAAATGTAAACTTGTTTTCACTGCTTGAGATTTAAAATTTTAACTGAAAATTTAATTTCTCAATAAAAAAATTATTTTTTCGTAGTAGGTGGTTATAAATGACTCCCCCATGCTTTAAATTTTGGAATTCAATAAAGTTATTAAATTGATAAAACTTTAAAACTATGTGCGTTGCTGGAAAATCAGTCATTTGACGGGTTTATACACCTGTATCCTTCAGAAGGTTAGGCAAATAAAGAAAGGATACTAAAGAATTTTAAATCATACAAATACTATACCGGCGTTACATACGTCTAGCAATTTGCTCTAGCGGTTACCTTGAGAATCTCAAGGTAACCGCTTTATACGTATTTATTCGAAAGCTCACTGAAGTTGGATCTCAAGGCCACCAACCCAACTTTTGTCGGTTTTTTGGCCAAGATCAAAGGAAAGGTTGCCATAAGGAAAATAGCAAACATATTGGCGTGTTATCTCTTTTTTAAGTGATCCTTCGAAAAAGTATGTAAAACATCGAATTGAATTGTATTGAGTTTTCCTTAATTTTTTTATTTAAAGCAGGACGCATTCAATATTTTGATAAAATAAAATTCAATCACATAAATGAATGAAATTCAAAATTTGACACTGTAAAATATGTTGATGATAAAATGCTTTCTATGTTAATAAAAGTATTGAAACTCTTATTTATATCTTACCCGTAATCAATACAATTAATTTTTAAACAAGATTTTGTATTAAAATACTGAAACCTGGTTGGAGTTAATAGCTTAATCAGTTATTTTAATACATATAATTTCTAAATTTTTGGCAGACAATACTGAAAACACTTTTTTATTTGACCTGATTTTAATCAGTAATACTCCGGCATTAAAAGTTTTAAATATAAGTACGGAAAAGGACAGTCATCAAAAAAACAATCCAGAAAAAAATGCACTTTCCTATACACTTTTAAACAAAAAAAATTCCCCGTAAAATATTAGTAATGGGCAGGGACCGGCAGCAAAGATACCAGTCATGCCCCGTTAAAAAACAGTCATGTCCTGTTTTTTTTTTGTTGTTGTTGTTTGTTTTTTCAAACAGTCATGTCCCTTAAAGATGGTATAAACAGTTAAATCACCATCATCCACCATCTTCGACGAAGTTTTTTATATTTTTTTTCTAATTACCTCTAGATAATTATCTAAGCTCTCTAAATGTAAAACACAAGCAGCAATCAAAATTTCGTCATCCATAATCTAGTTGATTTTAAACAATGAATAAAATCGCCGCGCTACAATCTCACTCGCCAAATTCTCGCCAACCAAAGGTCGAATTGCTAGAGGTCAAAGCGCTTCCAACTCTACGTTCAGCGGCCACTAGACGTATGAAATGGCGGTGTGAGAAGTTAATTATATTTGATATTACTACAATAATTATAGTTTCAAATTTTACACTTTCAAACATTTATGGGCACCAAAAATATTGATCTATTATTATAATGAAAATATAGTTTTCTTATTTTTTTAAATTCACCTGAATCTTAACGTGGCTTTTTTTTAATAAAGTCGAGTAAAGACATGAAATTACATAAAATATTTTAGAGTGGCGGGATTTTTTTTAAACAGTTTTACCTCTTAATCTGCAAGAACTAGATGACAGCTTTCAAGAAATTAGATTTTAAAAATATTAACCCCCTTCCCTTCATTAAGCCCCAGAGATATTAATAATTTTTATTATCAATTTCTAGATATTTATTTGGAGAATACTATAAAATTACTTGTTGAGGTTCAAGCTGTCTTAAGACGTAGCCACTTAAACCGCAATGAACGAACGGGGCCTTCTCCTAATTAGTGATCCTATATTGTTGATTTTATTAGAAAATTTTTGCAATTATAACAGAATTGTACTTCTTAATAATTAAACTCACATTATAAGTTATTTAATTGAATAAAACCCTTAATTTCATACATTACGCAAGCCATGTGCTGGCAATTATTTCACATAAACATTTCTTAATCATTGTTATAGCATTTGAAGCAGGCATTATAAATATTCAGAATTTTGTATAACATTTTTTTGAATGAATGAGCTTTGGATAATATTTCTGGCTTAGCATACATGCTGTGAGTGATTGAATTTAGTTAAGTAGTTCAGTTCCGAGTTTTACGGTAAGAATTTTGACTGTTTAATATTTCATTTTAATTGTAGTAATTTAATAATTAGTAACTTATTTTTAACTAAATCTGTAAACTATATCTGTAAACATTATAAAATATTTTTGATTTGTTTAATGATATCGATTGTGTTGCATTGCATCTATAATAATAAAAGAAAGAGTCTGTGTGTATGTCTGTGGATGGCAAAAGACCTACTTAGACTGCTGTAAAATATCCGAAATTTTTAATGTAGATTCCTTTTAATACCTACGTGTGCACCTGAGGCGTAGTTTTTTCATATTTGATTGTGATTTTTAATTAATATAATTAGTTTTTAAAAAAAGGTCATCCACGTGGGAGTGCGGGACCATAACAGGGCTTGAAAATACATGGACCGGGCCGAAATGGGTGCTTGACGCCATTTGCATTAGATATTGAGTGTATTTTCACAAGTAAGCAAAACATGCCACTAAAAGGAAGCAATGCGAAGTTAACGGGTTACCTGTAAGGCGGGACCATACTGCTAGTTAGATAAAAAGCGAAGACAGCATTTTTATGCATTAAGAATTGAGGGAAGGAATTGGAAACTGTTTTTGATTGGATCACGTGTCCGGCTATTTTTATGGATTAAAAAATAATATAATTACATAAATTAAATTTTGAGTGGAATTTGTACCGATTATTTAAATTCCTGCTAACTTTTACTGTAAAGAAAATCTATTTAAAGGAAAATTAAAAGTAAGTTGTAATTCCGTATTGTAAAAGCAAATAAAAAATGTGCTTCCCTTTTTTTTGGGGGGGGGGGGCGGGGGAGGGATTTAAAAACTTCTAGGGGGGGGGGTGCGTCGTTGGCTCTGGGGGGGATCGGCACCTCTGTCTAGCCTCCATAAGGAGCTTTAACACAGCCAATAACGCCTCGGAATTTAGAACCCTGATCAAGTGACGAGGTCGATACCTGAGCGGGCACCCAACGGAACTTCTAGCGACATCGTAAGCTGACGCCGTCGGGACTTTGGACTCCACGGATTTAACGAGCACGTCTGTCACAGTATTCTCGGGCCCATCCGTCACGAGTTGGATTTTATCTACTTTTTCCAGTACAGATATCCGATTTATAGGATGACTAGCAGTAGGTGGGATTCGAACCCCCGCACTCTTGAAAAGGCTGAATCTCGAGGCGGATGCCTTAACCACTTGGCCACGGACGGGCCACTATTGATTTTAGTTCATGTTAAACAGTTTTAAATATGTTCAAATGCTTTAAAAAATCTATATATCTCTTATATGTTTTAAAAAAATAATTTATTGCGTTTCCTGATAACGTTTCTTTATGGTCTGAGGGCAATTAAATATCAGCCCTCAAAAATAAACTAATTCATTGACGTAATATAACGTAGCAGGGTTTTTGCTCTGTATTGATTCAATAAAAAAAAAACTACCAAAATAACTCTGGCTTATTGAATATTTTTACAGATGTGTTTTTATCTGATAAATGTAGCGCTGCCGTACAGGGCTCTATAATTCCTCTTTTTTTTTTTTTGTCATCACTTCGAATATTTGTTGTAAAACTGGTATCAATGTTACAATGTGGTATTATAGAGCAATGTATAAGCCAGCTACATTCGTCAGATAAAAAAAACTTATACAAAAATATTCAATAGAGAGTAATGAGGCGTAGAAAACTGTTTTTTTTTCATTACATTAGCACAGAGAGAATACTTAATGGGAGTCGAAAGAGTGTTTGTGTCAAAAATCTCAATTTGCTGTTTTTCCTTTCTTTTATTTACGTGCATATCTTTAGCTTTAATTTAAGATCAATATTAATCATTTCTGTTTAGTTGGTTCCTTTTTATAAGAATTTTTGAGAAACCTTGAAAATTAGTTCTTACCTATACTTGACTATTCTTTTACGTTTCCTGAAATATAAGGTCTTCCAACAGTTCGGAACATTTTTCTCAGGAACTATAAGAGATATCAACATGTTTTTTATTATTCTTCCTTATTAATAGCTCTTTGATTTTAACAGAGGTATTTTAAATATATCTGCTTAATAATTAACTATGTTGCTTTAATTTTTTGTGTTTTTAATACATAATTTGTAAAAAATCACAGTAAAAGTATTTTTTATGCTTTGAAATATCCTCAGTTTAAATCGAAGAGTATGTAAGGAACAAAATATAAGAAAGTTCATGATGATATCTCATTTGGTTCCTGCGAAAATTTTTCCATAAAGTTAGGACAATTGAATACAGGGGAATAACCGCTTGATTTATTAGGAGTCTTCCCTTAATTGTGTCTGCTTGGCAGACATTGGCGACAGGAAACTAGTTTTTCTTTCGGTTCTTCATTCGTGGTACAAACGTGTGACTCGTGTCCACTGATCTCTGGCGTGAATCAGGGTTGCCGCGGAAGAAAAACAAAGCGAGTAACAGGTTTCTTTACACCAGTTTAGGCGATTTATCGCTATCATCGCTAAAGAGGCCTATTTAGGAGAGCCTTCTATGAAAACAACATAGAGATCTTAATTAAAGTATTAGAGTGGAGACTCACGTGACCTCCAATGCTAACGGCTTGACGAGCATGGAGGCCGCCATATTGTCAAATTCGGCAGAAATTGGGCCAGTGTTGCCAGTACTTTAAGTAGAAAAAAATGTTGCGAAAAAATAAATTTTATTCTAAAATTATCAAAAAATATCATAAAAATAATAGCTGCATTTTGGAATATTTTTATTGGCTTTTAAAAAACTTGAAACGCTTTTATAGTATTTTTATAATATTTATTTTGTAATTTTAGACTTATATTTTATTTTTCCGAGTATTCTTCTTAATGTGGCGGCGGTGGTGACAAGTTACCAGTGTTGCCATCACATAAAGAATGCTACGAAAAAATAAAATTTAATTCTAAAATTACAAAATATATATTATAAAAATACTAGAAAAGCGTTTCAAGTTTTTTGAAAGCTAATAAAAATATTCCAAAATGCAGCTATTATTTTTATGATAATTTTAGAATTAAATTTATTTTTTCGCAACATTTTTTTCTACTTAAAGTACTGGCAACACTGGCTCAATTTCTACCGAATTTGACAATATGGCGGCCTCCATGCTCGTCAAGCCGTTAGCATTGGAGGTCACGTGAGTCTCCACTAGTCCACTCTAATACTTCAATTAAGATCTCTATGGAATTCATGCATTTTTTTTACCCGTACTCTTCAATTGACATGGGCGAGATAGAACCATCCGACTCCTAATTTTGGACACCCAACTACTGTTCCCATTTCATATTATGGTTGACCACGAAATAAATATATTTAACACATACTTAATATAACAAATGACTTTATTCAACCCAGCTCATGATGGTAGCTATTTACATCAGCCCCATCACTTTTTATAACAACAAGGTGGGCATATTTACATATGGTTTTATTCATTTTTAAAACTTAAAACATGGAGGAGCCATTTAAAATCATCTCCTACAGCAATATAATTTTTACAAAAATGTAAGAAAATAAATTTTAAGTTAACATTTTAATAAGTTATGATTCCAATTTTTCCCTTTGAAATTTTAGTTAAAAAAATAATATTTTGTCCCCTGTTTTTTAATATTTCATTCTGGATGAATGATGAAGCTATTTCACATTTTTTAGATTTTTAGAATAAAAAATAAGAAGTTCGGACTGAAAGGACAACAAAAGTACGCAAAGTGCTAACCAAATTATTTTGAGCAGTATAGATGCGCAATCACATCACATTGTTGAATCGTCTTTACAATCCATGATGGTGATGCCCATGGTGAACATGGTGATGATGGTGTCCATGGTACCATAGCAATGAGAGTGCTACTTGAGAAACCTCTTTACCATCCATGATGGTGATGCCCATGAAACATGGTGATGATGGTGTTCATGGTACCACAGCAATGAGAGTGCTACTTGAGAAACCTCTTTACCATCCATGATGGTGATACCCATGGTGAAAATGGTGATGATGGTGTTCATGGTACCATAGCAATGAGAGTTCTACTTGAGAAACCTCCTTACCATCCATGGTGAACATGGTGATGAAGGTGAACATGGTACCATAGCAATGAGAGTGCTACTTGAAAAAACCGCTTTACCATCCATGATGGTGATGCAATTGGTGAACATGGTGATGATGGTGTCCATGGTACCATAGCAACGATGGTGCTACGGATGATCTTCCTCCTAATCCTCTTTACCATTAATGATGGTGCAATTAGCAATGATGGTACCACTGGTGAATCATCTTTACCATCCATTCTGGTGAATCATCTTTACCGTCCATGGTGGTGATGCCCATGATGGTGTCCATGATGATGGTGGTGCTGCCTGAGTAGCTTCGCAATAAGTCCGGCTGCCAGGAGGACTTCTATCCCGCTATTGCCCCCGCCTCTTTGGCGCAAGGCCATCTCTTGGGACGGTCCGGGCACAATTAGTAGACCGAGAATGGCAACGAAGACGAAGGTGGTTAGACACTTGGCGGAGACCATTGTAAGAGCTGCGGAAAGAATGTAATTGAATTTTTGTTTTTATGTTTGACGTGTATTAAAATCTTTACTTTGTAGATTCATTCATATTTTAGCCTTGGAAAATTGCGATAAGCAACGTTGCATTAACGAATGCTTTTTAAAGTTTAAAAAGGGTCATTTAAAGGTAATGCATTGGCTTTGAAATCACAACTTTTGCAAAATAATTGCTTTGCCATGTAATTCCCACCGGGTAAGGGAATCGTCATAACATCAATTAAAAACAAAATTGAAAAGTAACAGCAGGTTATTTAATTATTAATTGATGAGGTTTTAAAATTGCCATCTGGTTGTATACTTTAAGCATTTTAAATCTTAAAAAACATAAAATATTGGAACTCGATTACATTTTCGTTTCAAATTTGTTTCATGTCGATTCTATGTTGATTCCTAGACCTGGAGAAAAAGGGTTAACATGGCAAACCAACACTTTTGTGGAATTTATGATTCCAAAACAGATGCATTAGCTCTATGAGACTGACAATCCGTCTTGCTAATTTGGCTTGTCGAAATAAAAAAGAAATTGAGTTTAAAACTATTATTTGTCTGTCAGTTCACAAATGTGACGACACCTAACTAGGTTATCCGATCTCGTGTTGCCAACACTTTAATTAGAAAAATACTACGAAAAAATTCCATTTAATTCTAAAATTACAAAAAAATATCATAAAAATGTAAGCTGCATTTTCGAAGTTTTTAGTGACTTAAAAAAAATCTTGAAACGCTTTTATAGTATTTTGATAGTATTTTTTTTTGTAATTTTTGAATTAAATGGAATTTTTTTGTAGGTATTTTTCTCCTTAATGTGGTGATAACACTGGTCTCTTACCACCACATTAAGGAGAAAAACTCTAAGAAAAAGTACCAATTAATTCAGAAATTACAAAAAAAAATTTATTAAAAATATTTCATATTTCATAATTTATATTCCATATTGTAATGTATCATCATCGTATATATATTTTCATGATTTTTTTAAAAAATTTTAGAATTAAACTAAACTTAACTCCTCGGCGTAACAGCTCATTACTGGCCAAGGCCTGCATTTACACCATTGCCACAACTGCAAACTCCAAATTATGAGTTAAACTGCCAAATGCAGTGGCACCGATTTTTCAGTAAAGGTAATTATTAATATTTTTTTAGTAGATTACTTCTCCCGCGTAATCAATAGCAATTATATCAACTAATTAGCAATTCCAAACATAAGTTCGTTCTAATTTTGGTTCTGTTGCCATTTCTTATTCGAAGTTTTGATTTTCAGTCAAATTTTTTTCGAGAAATTTTGGTTCTGTTGCCATTTCTTATTCGAAGTTTTGATTTTCAGTCAAATTTTTTTCGCAGAAAAGTTCTACCATCTTCACATAACAAGTGCTACGATCTGCAATTCTGACTATTTAATCACACATTACTTATTTATCATACATTATATAAAATTTTAATGTTTTATTAAGTTTATAGATAAGAATAAGAGCCCCTGCTTTTACAAACGGAAAAAAACTGCAAACTCCAAATTATGAGTTAAACTGCCAAATGCATTGGAATTTTGCATTAAAGTTTTTTTTTTTAAAATTATACTTATAGATAAACGTTGCCATAGAAAATTTGTGCAAAGTTAATTTTAACGCAATTGCAAGCATATTTTCAATTTAAGCTGTATTTTATTAAATTTTTATTTAAATATAACTAAAAAGAAGTTTTTATCCCGCAAAAGTATGAATTCGAAGCATACCTTTATATTAAATGAGTATACACAACGAAACCATAAATAACTATGATTTTTTAAGTAATGTTATACTTTATGTAATCCCTCTACTAAATTACACACGAAAAACCATTTTTTAAGGTTATCTATTAAAAAAGGCAATGCATAGATTTTTATAGTTTGCTTTTGTTAAATTAATAAATTCTTTCTGCAAAAAAAAAAAAAAAAAAAAAATGACATAATCATGCAAATACACCTTTTTCCCCTAATACAATTATCTTTTTTCATCGTCAAAGTTGGATTATAAACACAGCCATGCTACAAAAATAATTGTTCTTGTGAAAACAAAAATCACGGGGGTCCTTGGGTACATTTTAACAGACGTGTCCGATAAATCTGTGTCCTAGATCACGACGGCGAGAGATAGCGTACAAAATCGCTCAAAGTTCTGGTGAGCCCCATCTCAGTTGCTGACTTTGTCACTTGACCAAGGTTCTGAATTTACTGGCGTACTTAGTGTAGTTTTGAAGCTACTCAAGGAGGCTAGAAATAGACAGCCTAAAATGTTCCGATCAAACGAAGAATAAATTTTAGGTGGAAGGTTTATAACCTAGTTAGGTTTATAGGCGGGTCTCTGACCCAGCACACAAGTCTGAAAATATATGTCTATCAACCAACCAACCAACCTAAATTTTATTTGAAGTAGGGGAGAGTGTTGTACCTTGGGACAATTTTTACATTTTAATTTTTTTCTTCGATAATTACAGTCAAAATAAAAGTTTAAAAGCAGCATTTTGACGCACCAATATATTCCCTTATAATATATATTTTTAAATTCTGGCAGCTTCAAATTAAAAAATTGCAACTCATTTACAGTAGAGAGGATAAACTGTCCCAAGGTACAATATGATCTTGTACCTTGGGACATACTTTATAATTCAGTCAATAGTCATACACTTGAACTAATTTGTGTCAGGAAACAAACTTTAATTTTTTTTCAAGGAGATACACAAAAAAAACTTCATGGAATTAAAAATATTTATCATATGTAGCCAGAATTATATTTTCAAACTTGAATCATTATAAAATATATCCAAAACAAAGCTGAGTTGTATTTTACATGTTTTGTGGAATTGCTCTCAAAATAAATAATAAAGATATTTTTATTTATCCAAATTATTAAGAATCATAAATATGTTGTACCCTGGGACCTGTCCCAAGGTACAATACGCTTTACTGTCCCAAGGTACAATAGACTACATGATTTGAATAAAAGCAAGATAGTGGCCAATCTAAATGCATTATCATTATTTTCCCACAACCAAAATATTTTAAAATCTTCTCTTTTATGAAGAAAATAAAATGCAGGTGACTTTTTGTAAAAGTACAAAGGTAAAAAATTATATTAGAATGAGAAAAATATTTACTTTGGGGTAATGAAATATTATTTTTTGTCACCAATTCATCAATTCAATGACGCTAGTTTTAAATTTTATTATGGTGATCTTAGAAATTGAAAGTGTCCCAAGGTATAACACTTTCCCCTAAAAATAAATTTAGGTTTAAATGTTAGATTTGGAATTTTCGGAAGTCCTTTTGGGAAAACGCTTCAGCTGAATCCTCTCAATCAAAGTTTTTTTTAAACAAAATCTTTTTTAAAAAAAGAGCTTACGAAATGAAAATTCCAAACCTAACATTTTCTAAAACAAAAATGCAGAATCACAATTAAAAAAACTTACCTTTTTGAAAGAAAGTCAAACTAGAATAATGTTTCACAAATAGACTGTCTTTGACCACACTTTCCAAGCTCTTTTATAAGCGAGTGCCAAGTTCAATTTGATAGACCGCCCACTTCTTATGTCAGGCCGCATCGCTGTGTCCATTTTTTTTTGTTCCATCGGTCACTGGCGCAGACCGGAAAGACCAATCCCAATTATTTCATTATTTCCTTAAATAACCCAGGATCGTGTCCGTTTTTTTTTGATAGCCCTGAATGCCAAACCGCATTGCTTTTTCCTTATCATTAGAATTATGTAATGACTAGCTGTTGACTCGGTGTCGCACGGGTTGGAGAAAAAAAAACAGTAATGTAAACTCAAAAGATGTAAAATTACATGTGTTTATTACTATTATTATATTTAAGAAGGGCACGAAAATTACTCCTACATAAAAGACTGAAAAACTCTGAAAGACTGTCCTTAAAAAACGCTATAAAATTGACAGATAAAGTCGTAGTAATTTTGCGAGGAAAATATACAGCTACCAATACACCCATTTAGCTCTGGCGCAAAGACCTTCGCACAACCAACCACCTAATGAAAAAAATTGCTCATTTAGTGCGTTTTTTGAAGTAACTTGGCAAGTTTGGCAAAGTATTTGGCGAAAAAAGGAAGACATGAAATCCTAATATGCAGCTTTAGTGCAATGGCCTTCAAAAACCAACATAGTTCAGTATTAGCTTAACTATGCATTTAAATAATTAGGGGAGACCGGGTCTAGTTGATACACTTTTTACTTTCTGATTTTTGTAATTTTTTTCTGTCAATATTTTGAAACAAACTAAGTGTAGTTAGTAACTATAACTGTTTGGCTAACGCTTGATATTTTTATAATCTAAATAGAATTGAATTTTCACTGACAAAAAAAATGTTTTTTAAAATGTTGCAATGTGTATCAACTTAACCCGATCTGGGTCAAGTTGATACGGCATTGGGTCAAGTTGATACGCATATGAGTAAGCTGAGACAGTGCTATGAAATATTTAAATGTATCTAATAAAAAATACAGTAATTACAAAAAGTGTTTTATTTTACAATATAAATAGGTTTTTAACTTTATATGATACAAAGTTTTACATGATCGGGCCTACATTGATTGTAACTGATTACTCCGAGTCTGAGAAATTGGGATCTGATTGACAATTGAAACACGTGTAAAATGGATTGTCTTCAGCACATGCGATGTATGCCCACTTCTTACAGGATGTTGTATACATTGTATCCAGTCCTGGCCAGGCTTTGACGTTGAATATGTTTTGAAGCACACCAAACAAAAAGACTCTTCGCCTTCATCAGAGTCCGATTCTTCTTTTTCAATTTTTCTTCGTTTCTCTCTTTTATTTTTAACTTCTTTTGTCAGGTTTTCTGTTCTTTTCTGTTCTTCCATTCTTGGTAATATTGCCCCCTAATGATTTAAACTTTAAACAATTTTAACTTTTATTTTCTTCTTAAAATATATCTGCTAGGCTCCTGCTCAAGTTCGTCAGTCAATATTTGTCGATGTTTAGCATAACCGATTTTTACAACCTCGTCAGTAGCCTCTGGCATTTCAAGTTTTTTTTCCTTTTTTGTCTTGAACCTGTAAATAGCCATTGTGTCTATATTAAAGATTTTGGCCGCTTCCCTAATAGACATTCTGCCATTTCTAATCTCTTCATAAGCTCTTCCAAAAATATCAATTAGTATTTCGCATCTTGTAGTTTCTCGGTATCTATAAATAAATGCAACATATGAAAATTCGTGTGGGTTTAGTTGATACACCGTATCAACTTGACCCAACCGTCGCCATTACACTAAACCACAAAATACGGGAAATCAATAACAGCTAGAACAAAGTCTACTAGGTTACATTCTTACCTTTATAGCATGTAACGATGTGATACTATTGCTAACACAATCCACTAACAAGTAAACTTTCGATAACATTTCAAATACAGGGGTAAAAATTTACTTTTAAAGCTCAAAACCAGTATTTAATTCACAACTCATAGAACAAAGCAACCTCCTCTAAGTGCTCACGCGTGTTTGCTGAGGACGAACCGGCCGTCCAGTCAAGCGAGTACCCACTTAATTGCGCCTGCGCATTACGGAGTTATTTTGACTGTATCAACTTGACCCTGTATCAACTAGACCCGGTCTCCCCTATAATTCAATTCAAATAAACCCAATAAAATCGAAGAATGAAGGCTGGTTGGTTTACGTCACTTGAAAAGTATCAATTATTTTTCAAATTATGAATTTAGTTTCTGAATTTTATGGCAACAGAATGAAAAAAAAAATTTCAATTTCAATTATTTTCTCAAAAGTTTTATTTAAATTTTCCTAGGAAGCTACCTGATATATGGTTGGCTGTCCTGGTCATTATGTCTTGGTGTTTATTCACTGGCGAACGCAGCTCCTTGAACGTTCATTCACTGGTTGGCCAATTCGAAATCTTAATTTCTAGAAACAAATCCCTCCAAACCGAGTAGAAAAAGGGCTGTGGGGCGCCCTGTGGTTACAGTCTCGATCTCCGGATCGGAAGGTCCCGCGATCGAATCCTGGTCGCTGAAAACCCACCGAGTATATGCGGAGTACGTGCTCGTTAAATCTGTTGGGTCCGAAAGTCCAGTACTTCCCTCCAATTCAGGGACATGTCTAAATTGTGGAGGTGGCGCGCGATAGATGGCAGCATCTGTCACGTATGTGTGTGACTGCGTGTGTGTGTTGCGTGTATCTTACTTGAAGAAGGTTTAAAAGCGGATCTCTGACCAAGCACACAAGCCTGAAAATATATACGTATACCAACCAACCAACCGCGTAGAAAACACAAAATCTCCATTTCAGATTTTCGTCCCTTTCGGAATACTTTCATTGCCTTTAATATCATATTACGGATTAAAGAGCAATAAATTTTTGAGTTTTTGTTTATGCGGCTCATGTTGGAAATGTTATTGGTGTTTTTTGGGTATTTTATACAACGATAATCAAAAGTAAGTAGCTTACTCTTAAAGTGTGACTTGATGTGTGTGTTTCTAAGTTCTCTAACTCTTTAATGCTCTACCCTAAATATCAACTCTAATTTTATTCTGTTACAATATTTCAATCTCCTATGTGTAGGTCTGTGACGTTATTAAATTCGAAAAAAAACCCTACAGTTTTTCACCTTTTTAAACCATCTTTTTTAATATGCTATATTATTTAGTAATTAATATTCACACAAATTATACTTAATACATAACATTATATGAGGTAACATTTAAAATATATTTAGTACGCTCTTAGAACGGCCCTTAGTGAAGTAAATAGTGCATAAAAACTTCCTATTAATTAACCAAATAGGAAGTAAATTATCCGTCATGATACAATTCTCTACTTCAAATTATGAAGACGCTGATTGTTGGACAATGGACTATTTCGGAAATAATTATTGCATCAATTATGTTATTGCACATTTTCCTTATTCCATACTCTTTGAAAGATGAATGACGACTTTTTGATTACCTACTTTTTCGACGGAGATAGTTTGTTTTTAAAATTTTAAGCCAATTTTTTATTGTAAGTTTAACCATCTAATGCATACTGTTGCCTTTTGGCAACAAGTAGCATAATGCACTTTATTCTATTAAAGTGAAGCTCCCTCTCGACAAATTTGTGTTTTTTCGTCGATTACATTCTATTTTGAAGTTTTAGTTACTAATAATCTTCATAGATAACAGTACTAAAAGTGTATTCAAAATTAAAGAGTGAGGTTATTATAACTGTTGTGAAATTGCGTTTTTGGCAGTATTCAAAGTATAATAATATTAGTACACTTAATCCAAATAAATTGTTTTGAAAAATTAATTACAGTTAAAGATGGTTATTTTGAAATATATTTAGTGGTTTCTAGTCATTATTATCAAAATTGGAATTTTGTAGTTGGTTTTTGTCGTATGGCAAAAAAAAAAAAATTATAAATTGTAATTATTTAAATTCTAGTGCAGTTATTTTTTTTTCAGTATTTTTCCCATAATGTATGAGTATAAGATACATATATATATTTTCGGGATGAAAAAAAAATCATGCATTAGAGGGTTAAGACGCGTTAATCATGCAACGGTACATTGCAAAAAGTCTAGCACTCGGCTGCACCATAGTAATGGTTCCTAGTAGGTGCAAGGACTGTGTGGTGAAATCTATAATAATAAAAGAAAGAGTCTGTCTGTGTGTCTGTCTGTCTGTCTGTGTGTATCTGTGGATCGCAAAAGACCCTTTTAGACTGCTCTAAAAAATTCGAAATTTTTAATATAGATTCCTTTTAATACCTATGTGTGCACCTGAGGCTTAGATTTTTCATATTTGATTGAAATTTTTAATTAATATAATTAGTTTAAAAAAAAACGTCATCCACGTGGGATTGCGGGACCATAACAGGGCTTGAAAATACATGGTCCGGGCCAAAACGGGGGCTTAACGCCATCCTCTATTAGTTTGATTGAGATATGCGCTCGCCCTAGGGCTGCTTCATCCTCTATTAGTTTGTTTGAGATATGCACTCGCCCTAGGGCTGCTTCATCCTCTATTAGTGTTTGCTCTTTTAGGTGCGCATGCGCCAACACGAATTTAATTTTGTTTTAATTTTGAGTGTATTTTCACAAGGTAAGTAGGGTAGGGTATTTTACATATATATTCCGACTTGTGTGCTTGCTCAGTGAGCCGCTTATAAGTCTTCGTCAAGTAAGACAGACACAGAAAGATTTTTTACTGTCACAAAGAGAGGAAATACACCCAGGGCGAAGGCGGGAATCGAACCCGCGCCCGTTACAGCACGCAGACTGCTGGCCTGCGATGCTTACCACTCGGCCATCCGGGCCCCACACAAGGTAAGTATGCCTCTAAAAGGAAGCAATGCGAAGTTAACGGGTTCCCAGTAAGGCGGGATCATACTGCTAGTGTTTTACTATTTTTTCGATATTCGGTTGAACCATACCTCTTTGTTTTTTTATTTCCAAAACGTGAAAAAATGATTCAATCGAATACTAAAAATATAGTGTATCATTTCCCCACACAGCCCTTGTAGCTACTAGGAACCCCTATTATGGTGAAACCCAAAAAATTTAACAGTGTAATGTTCATCGTATTTCTGGTGTTGGAAGATCAAAATGGCAATGTTAAGCAGTTGGATCTTTAATTCAGATGTGACGGAAGCGAAAACCGTACTAATGGTTTTACCTGCTGTTTTCAATCAAACAGTGACAATGGTAAATGCTGGTGTTGTGTTAATTTACAGCAAATATTTTTTTTTTTGAAAATTCAAATTCACTTAACATTGTCATTACTTAACCCATAAATGACGATTGGCAAAAACATTTGCTACGCGAAAACAAACTTTCTTCTTTATTGTTTATAGAAATAAACAAAGTTTGACAAATAAAGACCATACCCCCAAACAATATCGGTAACAAATTCAGTTAAACAAAAAACATATTTGAAAAACTTATTTTTCAACGTTTGTATTCGGAAATTAAAGTGTTAGTGGTATTAACGAAGTCGTAGTCAATGAGTAATTTAACCTTCTTCATGATACACAATTAGATTGAAGTATCACCTTGTTTTCACTGCATGCGATTAAAAATTAAAATTTGAAATAGAAATTGAATTTCTTTAAATTTAATTACATTTTTTCTATATCAAATGACTCCAAGATGTACTTTAAAATTTAAAACTATTAAAAATTATAAAATTTATAACTTTTGAGCCTGTAGCTTTTAAAACATGACATCATTTTTTTTATTTTATTTAAAAAGCGAAAACAATGATTGGCATAAAACTTGTGTACATTTGATACTTTTGTATAAGAAGAAATGCTAAAATTGAAGATTTTCTTTTAATTAGTTTTTTATTCATACAAAAAATATTGAACTTTTATTTTATTTAAAAAGCGAAAACAATGATTGGCATAAAACTTGTGTACATTTGATACTTTTGTATAAGAAGAAATGCTAAAATTGAAGATTTTCTTTTAATTAGTTTTTTATTCATACAAAAAATATTGAACTTTCATATGATTGTTTATCTGGAACACTCACATACAAACATATAGAACGTAACAGAATCAAGCATATTACTTTAATAACAAAATGCTATGTTATTATACGTCTCTAAGTATACATGCTACAAAAAGGAATGCACAATATGGTACACATTAACATTCCGAATTGAGTATAAAAATAGCTCATTAGTTATTCAAATATAAATAATGTACAAATAATAATGTGTTTTATATGCAGATTTCAACATTCAACACACGAAATACATGGTGTCCGTAAAAGAATGATTGAGTTTCAAATTGTAATAGTATCTGTTGTAATCGTTCGACAGTTGTGGTTGAAGGTGACGAATAAAGAATAACTCCAACAGTTTCACATATGCGCTTGTACCGCTACAAAATTTTCACTGTTGCAGTGTCATCTATTCCATTACTCCGGACTTGCTGCAGGCAGTATGGGAAGAATTGTATTTTCGCTTGGATGTGTGCCGTATCGCTAAAGGCGCACACATTGAGCAATTATAAGAAAATTCATGCTAGTTTAACTTCAATTTCATGTATGATTTGTTATATTTAGTATAAAATAAACTCCTGTAATATACCATTAAAACTCGGACATTCTCTTAAGGAAACCCTGTATTTTAATATGGTAATCATCATCCAATGGACGACTAGAGCGATCATAGCCACTTCCCAGCAACGTCAAACTATTTTCTTAACTATAAAGAAGCCTACAACTAAACTCTCCATACTGATCGTTCTTTCTATATACACATATGTCATTCATTTAAAAAAAAACTAATAGAATTTCAGACACTAAAGCGATTCGACAAGGTCTGTGATTTCTATAGGGTTTCACCCCCAAAAGCTATTTTCAGTTGCTTCTTATGGCTATGTAAACCAATGGATAAAAATGATTTATTCACAGAATGTGTGTTTAGCTGCTTGGGTATCAATATTTTTCGAAAACTGAACATTCTCGTTTATAATATGAAATCTAGTGTGGAGGAAAACTGTAAAATAAAGTTTCAAATTGAGTTCTACAAAGGTCCACGTATGCGGATCACAGGAGTAAAAGGATGAAGTGATCATGCCCATGCACTCATTACATAATCCCCCACTGAGGCGGTAATTTTTTATATTGCTGACACTTTGATGTTTTCCATGAACACATTTGTTATTTTCTCAAATTCACATTACCTACAATGAGAGCATACGCACTCCCATACTCATATCATAATCACCTATGCCCATTCCATATGCCACACTTTTTAATCCATATTGACTACCAACTACACCAAATCCACCACTCATCATTCCATAACTTCCTATAATATGTCCACCACTCATGTGAATGACAGGCATGGGCACAAAAACGGTATTTAGTCCCCCGAGTCTCATGATGGTACTACTGCTGGAACTTAGAAGTTTAACCATGATCACAAATACTTTCCGCCAACCCAAGTTGTGTTCTCAAATCGCATTGCCCATACCGTGCGCATGCCCATGCTCATACTCATTCATTCCATATTAACCACCACTCATACCATATCCGCCACTCATCAACAGGCTTATCACTCATGTGAATGACAGGCATGGGCACACATATTCAATTCCATTCCAAGCCTTATGTTGGAAACACTGCTGGAGTTTAGAATTTTGGCCCTGATCTCTGCGACTATTTCATATCACATTGCCCATACTGTGCTCATATCCACCCATACTCATTCCATAACCACCCATGGAATTTCCATATCCACCTTCATTTACTCCATATTGACACCACCACTATTGAGACTTAGTGATGCTAACTTTAGCCACAGCAAAGTAATCTATAGTACTGATATTTTACACCAACACAGATTGTTTCGTCCATTCACATTGCCCATACAGTGCGCATACCCATGCCCATACTCATGCCATAACCACCCATGCCCATACCCATTCCATATCCACCCCCACCCCCACCATTCATTCCATATCCACCGCCACCACCATTCATTCCATATTGACCACCACCCATTCCATATCCGCCACCCATCATCCCATAGCCTCCCATAACAGGTCCACTACTCATGTGAATGACCGGCATGGGCACAAAAATGCGATTCATTCCTCCGAGTCTCATGCCGGATCCACTGTTGCCGGAGCTTAACAGCTTGGCCATGATGCCGGCGACTATCATGGCTTCCATGGCACTGCTGGCTGCCCCTTTTCCCTTGTTCCCGCCACCGAACATGACCATGCTTCCCAGGGATCTGTCCATCATCTTTTTGGATGTGGCCTGTGTTGGTGGGAACATGGTGGATGAGATTGACAAGAATATGATGAAGCAGGTTTTGTAGAATGATACTTTCATTGTTCGTTGTCAGTCGGAGGAATTCAAGTTCGGTCGGAGGAGTCAGTTCGGTCAGTCGGAGGAATCAAGATTGTTGGAAAAAGCTGGTTGTATGCCTGCAAAAAATTAGTGCGTTTATTACTCTCAATAATCTCAGAATGCCAAATAAACAAAAACGTTGGTTTCACGTGTGTTGAAAACAGCCGGATTTAAGCGTTTGGCTAAGAATAGGCTAAAGTTTACTGATGGCCTCTTCTATTGCTCATCTCTGTCTGTGCAAAGGGTATTACGGGACAATGAGCAGTTTGTCTCAACCCCATAAGTGATCCTGTGTTAGGTGTCACCCTCAACACCGACCCCGAAGAATGCCATACTATCTAACGCGACTCAATCATTAAGAGACTATCAATTTAAGAGATGCCATTCCAACAGACTACCAACCAGGCTATCCTATACCCAAAGCTCATTTCTGTTTTATAAAACAAAATAATATTTTTTTTAAAAATTAAAATAATTTTAGTTCAGATTAAATCCAATTTGTAAAAGCTTTTAAAATATTTCATAATTAAGCTCTTTTACCTAGGGTGTGTTTTACTCTACAGTTTTTTTTAGAACTACTATCCTTTCGTACCAGATATTTTTCACAGTGTGTTTATACCATTATATTTGATTTGAATGTTACTCGGTCAAGTATCAACTTATTTCAACTTGTGTCCATCAACAAATAGTGTGGCTTGGCAAGTCAATTCTTTGGCTTACAAGTAACATGGCAAAACTTAGGTACAATGTTAGTGGAATTGCAAAAAGTAATCGTTGATTGATGGACTAAATTAACAATCTTGAATCCTCAAATTAAAAAAAAGTTATTGTTTTTGGTTAAATATTTTTTTAAAGAAAATACTTTACTTTATGTGACAGCGAATTAAGTTTTTAGTCTTGTCAAGGGAAACTTATTCTTAGCTTAAGAATATCACCATAGTTTGAGAATTATTCAAAATTTCAGATTTGTTATATGCTTCGTTACATTTATTGGTAAATTACTATTCGAAATTTATATCAAACATTTATTGTACAAAAAGTTACGTAACGAAATAAGGTCCATTAGTTATGGTCGAATACATATGGTTTATATTAACTGGTGAAGTGAAATGGCATATGATTATACGTTTCTTGTCTATAAGTTCAATAACTAGCTATAAATACATTTGTTTATATTATGGTATGTTTCTCTTTTAGACTTTTCATTATTTGAACTTAAAAAATTAAAAAAAAAAAACCTTTTTGGTAAAGTTAACGTGAAATTCCAGTCATAAATTTTGCTGTACAGATTATTACTGTACAGAGGAAACTTTGCGTTTTTTTAAATTGGAAATCTCTCTTATGTTACGAGAACGTTAAAAACTATTTATAACTCACATGATAATAATATTCTAAGTTGTTTAATATAAAATTTTGTTTAAAAATACTAAAAAAATAATAACAAGGTGCAAAAAAATTTCACTTTTTTATATGATATTCATTCATAAATCGCTTCGAAAATGAAGCTTTACGTGCTTACGTCACAGACAGTGGCGAAAATGAGGTTTTCGGCACTAGTGCGGTAAAGTAAATAAGAGTATATGATTGGTAGAAAAACAAAAAGATGTCATGAATATCTCCATGTTAACCAAATGGTCATGAAACTCACTTATTTCTTTTGGTTCATTACTTTTACATTTTCTAATATCTCCATGGAAACTACAAGTTCTACAAAAGTTATTAAAGGAAATTAAATAAGAGAAAAGTAAGAACACAAATTTCACGCTTTTGCACGTTATTATAAAAAATATTGTAAGCAAGCTCGTGCAAAATAACAATTTATTAAGCTCTTGTCATTATTTCACTCGGTCGTACCTCGCTCGTGAAATAAAAGACATTCGCTCAATTTAGTGTTATTTTCGACACTTGTTGCTTAAATAACTACTATTAATGAATTATAAGTTCCGCTCAAGTTTGAAAATGATGTATAAATAAAAAAATAATTTGCTTGAGTTAAAAATGATAATCAACAATTGCATATGCAGCTATTTTAGTTATAAACAATGCTAAATGAAATTTAATTGGATTAACACATTAAATAGAAAGTTTATATCAGAGTTTTTTTTTATGAGCAAAGTAGCTGTAAGAACTATTTTAAACAAATAATTTTAATGCTGAATTTTTTAAAGAATTTGTTTTGCAATTAAAAAAAATTGACTACTAAAATTTGAAATACGGTGTCTTATTCATACCTTGTACATCATATATAACTGAAAATGATATTAGAAATCAATATTACATTCTCACCTGTTAATAGTCGTGGTATCCAGTGATAATCTCAAACATTCCTTTGGTTCTCCAAACTAAACTTTACATTCAAGTATCATTTACCTGAATGATTTGGAAAACAAATTTCATCTCTTATTTATAATAATTCTATTCCAACAAAAATGTGACTATTTGATATGTTTCTTAGCAATAAACAAGTCATCTTTGACATTATTCATGGGTTCCTATTTTCTGCTCTGTCACATTCAATATCCAATGAATATTATAAAGGAAAACAAAAGTTATATTTTTGAATATAATACTTGCCATATTTATATTCATTTTTGTCATGAATCAATAGGATTTATTTTAATCGAACATTTTTACGTTCTATCGCGTGTATATTGGGTGTTTAGGCATTGTTGGTGCAAAAGCGGTGTGACAAATGTTAGTCTTACGTGAATAATCAAATGTTTAAAAATAAACAGGTGCTTCAACTTAAAGTTATGAATTATTTTTTTTAAATAAATAATCGTGGCAATTGTGTCTTTCACAAAATTGGGTTTAAAAGTTATTTTTCGCAATAGAGGGACTAAGTATGAAAGAGCAATGGATTGGTAGAAAATTCTTTATATGAGCGTAAATCGTAATCAAAATTATTTAAAGCATTACAAAAAGTATCTTAAAAACTCATGGATTGATAAAAATAAAAATCGTGGGATAACTTTATTTTTAAATAGTTCAATTGTTTAGTTTCCAATGCGGTTGTTTCTCGTCGTGGATGGCAACAGCTCCAACTGTTTGTTTTAATTTGTTGCCTGGAATTACTTAAGTTTTGGTATTCGAAAATGAGTTTATTAAGAATATTTTACTTATTGTTTTTTTTAATTGCTAACTTCTTGCTGTGTTTTGACTTCTAAACAGGTTTGTTGAAGAATGCTTGCATAGAAAGAAAAAAAATATTTTCATTTACAGGGTGGTTATAAAATAACGCTCCCTATTCGGAGTGGTCTGTAGCTTGAATGAATAATTCAAATGCATCAAAAATTGAGACACTTGCTACTCAAGAAGGGGGAAAAAAGAATGGAATCATAAAAAAGACAGAATCCTAAAGAATAATCATTAAAAAAATAATCATTAAAAACATACTCGTCTTTTGACCAGAATCTAAATTACGAGGCGTCGTCAATTATGGCCAATTACTGCCAACACAGCTAATTACGCCTCGTAATTTAGAACCCTGGTTAAGAGACGAGTTTATTACGAAAAAGAATGGAATTATAACACAGAAACTCGTCTCTTGACCAAGGTTATAATTACGATGAGTACACAATTATGGCTAATAACGGCCAACGCATCCAATAACGCCTCGTAGTTTAGAACCCTGGTCAAGAGACGAGTTTGTTTTTTATGATTCCATTCTTTTCCCCCCTTCTTGATTAGTAAGTGTCTCAAAGTTTTTTTGGATTTGGATTATTCATTCAAGCTACAGACCACTCCGAATAGGGAGCGTTATTTTATAACCACCCTGTGTATCGGTCCATTTGAGAGTGAAACGGAAGCAACCAGTCAAGTCTCAGTACGTAAAACCGAAGCAACCTATGAAATCCATTAGAATACAAATGAAAACAAGGGCGTTACATCACACGAAACATTCTCATTTCTAAATCCAATCTAAGAAATACTATTTCAAAGGTGATTATAAAAAATACCGTATGACAACGTGTGAAAAATAGCCTTTTTTAAGACACATGAATTTATTTCACTTCCACTACCTTGTGAAATAACTTTTTTAACAGTTTAAAAACAGCCCTTCATATAGCACAATGATGCAAAAACAACCATTTAAATTCAATATTTGAGGTTTTAATAATGTTAAAGTTTTCCTAAACTGCGAATGGGCATTTAATTCCCTCTTGGACATGT
The DNA here is from genome assembly GCA_023701765.1 of Hylyphantes graminicola. Taxonomy (NCBI): domain Eukaryota; kingdom Metazoa; phylum Arthropoda; class Arachnida; order Araneae; family Linyphiidae; genus Hylyphantes; species Hylyphantes graminicola. Next base: position 72,331,369 of record CM043117.1, on the reverse strand, counting down.
TTAAAGGAAGATGAACATTCTATTGTTCTCTATTCATTCCATTGTAAAAATCTATTTTCTCTATTCATTCTATTGTAAAAATCTATTGTTCTCTATTCATTCTATTGTAAAAATCTATTGTTCTCTATTCATTCTATTGTAAAAATCTATTGTTTTCCATTACGTTTGAAATGTAGTAGTTTTTTTTATGTAAAACTGCCTTTCGACACAATTCACATTTATTTAAATGACATAGTTTAAATATCTAAATATGCAAACGTAATGGGATATTTAACTTTCAATTTTTATGTTTTATATAAAAAAGTATACCATAACCTTATTGCGTTTTAGAATCATAAATAATGCAATGGGCTTGTTTTTAAACTTTGTCAAAGAAAATAAAAGAACCTATGAAATCGCAGTTCGGAGGGGGTGACCCTTTTTTAAACCAATGAGCTGTTTCAGCAGTTTTTCAAAGAAAACTTAACAACAAATGAAATCGTAGTGTAGAGCGCTTGACGCTATAAGAAATATTCCCATTATATAAAAGTTTTTTTTTTGTGGAGATTATTAAAAAAATTTGCGTAACTTTTATTATTTATTATCAGATGGTACATTTACAAAAAACGTATATATAAATAATTATTATTGGCAGATTTACCAGTTCAAAGTTTAAATTTAATGTTTTTAATAAACTCTAAAAAAAGGAGATAAATTCTTTATTAAAATAGATTTATTCACTTAAAAAAATAATGCATAAAAATATTTTTAAATGAACACATCAAACAACTGTTTTTTAAATCAGTATTTTATAACTAATTTAAATACACTTTGTGAAAATCAAACTATAAAATTATTTTTTAATAACTTTATTCTTTGGTTAAAATAATAAAAAGCAAATCACAAAGCATTACAGTCCTTTTCCCATTATATATTGGACAAGTTTTAGAAATACACAACTCCATAAATTGGGATGCATAAAATAAATAAATACAACTAAAATTAAAATGAATCAGGAATAAAAAATATGCTTAAAAAATAAATTAAATTTTATTCTACAACCAAACTTGGTTACAGCGTTAAAAACGTCATAAACTTTCCGAGTCTTGTATTTCCCATAGATTTTAATGTTATAATATTTTATTTATAACGATACAATTTAATTTATCTGTTAAAACGCAATAAAATGCGTAAATATAATATCCAAATGCCAATGAAAAAAAAAAACTATTTTCTCTGCCACATTTCTCCGGCTGTATTCAATATTTTTTCAAGCTGCTTTTTTTAAATAATAAATATAGATAACTTACAGGCCTCTATAATCCCCTATTTAAAATTGCTTTGAATACTTTTTGTAAAATTATTTATCCAATTTTTTAAAAATAAATTCGAACTAATTTCAAAAAGTGGGATTGTCGGGACGTGTAAGTTAGCTACATTTAGCACATAAAAAAATCGGTTTGCAAAAGAATTCAATATAGAAGGTGTATATATAAGTCATTAAGATTTTTTTTTTCACTTTTAAATTTCGTAGCTTTACATCATTTGGCGAATATAACAAAATTTGACTAAACCATCGATGTTCTCAAAAAGGAATTATTTTTTTCGAAATTGAGAGCCCTTTTAAACAGCGTGGCTGAAACATAGAATCGTCGATTATCGTCTTCAGTGATGGTGATGTACCTGATCTCAAAAATACGGCCATGTACGATCTCAAATTTGAAAAACAAATGTTCTCAAGTTAGACGAGAAAGTATTCGGATCTATTATGAACCAACGATGTTCTCAAAATTGAGAACATTATTTTCAAAATTGAGAACACATTATTTTTGAAATTGATAACATTATTTTCAAAATTGAGAACACATTATTTTTGAAATTGATAACATTATTTTCAAAATTGAGAACACATTATTTTTTTAATTTAGAACACGTTATTTTCAAAATTAAGAACTCATTTTTAACAGCTTGGTTAAAACGAATGATTTTTCATTATCGTCTCCCATGATGGTGATGTCCATGATGATCATGATGTCCATGATGATGGTGTCCATGATGATGACCATGATGGTGATGATGTGACTCGTGGTGATGGCCCTGTTGACCTAGCAGCCCGGCGATGAGTCCTGCTGCCAACATTTCCACTAAACCACCGCCATGATGATGATAGTATCCCTCCGCGGGCGGAATGAGACATCCTGACAGCAGGAGGGATGCGGCCAACAAGATCAGAAACTTACGCATTTTTCTGGGGAGATATAACAATTTGTAAATATTTATCGATAAAAATGTATTTAAATGTATTTCACTAATTTGTTCCGTCTTTTATTTAAATGTTTTGCAATATGATTGCTTGCAATATTAAGAAATTGTTTCTGATTTGATAAATTTCTGATTTGACAGAAATTTGTTTCACACTTTCGTATTCATTGAAACACTAAATAATTTTACCAAAAAAAGTTTTAAAAGTTTAGTGGAAAGTTTGATGTTAGTAATGTAATGCAATGCAATCGTTTCCGGATGCCTATTTCTAGCTTCCTTTAGGAGTTTTAAGGGGGAATGGGCGTGCAGGACCGGGGGTCTCCAAACTCAAGTGCCTCAATGTTAATCCAATGGGGAAAAAATTATTTTCTTTGCCACATTTCTCCGGCTGTATTGAATATTTTTACAAGCGGATTTTTTTATGTGATAAATGTAGCTGACTTACAGGTCCCGACAATCCCACTTTTTGAAATTAGTACGAATATTTTTTTTAATATTCAATAAATTATTTTACACAAAATATTCGAAGCAATTTCAAAAAGTGGGAAGATAGAGACCTGTAAGTCAGCTACATTTATCACATAAAAAAATCCGCTTGTAAAAATATTCAATACAGCCGGAGAAATGTGGCAAAGAAAATAATTTTTCCCCATTGGATTAACATTGAGGCACTTGAGTTTGGAGACCCCCGGTCCTGCACGCCCATTCCCCCTTAACGCAGCCATGATGTTAGTGTATGGGGATGTTTCACGTCGTATATGAAAAAGCTCAAATCGTTTGTTGTCATTTGTGGAATGGAATTACTTATGCTTTGGTATTCGAAAATCAGTTTTCTAAGAATATTTTTGTAATTTATTTTAATGCCAACTTCTTGTTGTGCTGTTGTTTGTTCAAAAAGTTTCATAGAAAGAAAAAATTTCTTGTCATCTATATCGTACATTTTGAGGATGAAACCGAAACAACCAATGAAATGCAGAACAGATAAAAAATGAAAACAAGAGTCTTCCTAAACATTCCCATTGCAAATTGAATTACGAAAATTCAAACTTTTCTTTTGAATATTCATATGAATAGAATCATAAGGAAAAGCTAATTTTCAAAACAATTAAAGATACACTTTAAAACTTTTGTTTAATATAATAAATTGAAAGAGCATTTTTTTGCATTGAAATTCATTAAATAATTAAATTTTCAGATAAAATCCCTAAATATTGAGTTTTTTTAAATTTTATATTGGAAAGAGAGTGCGATTAGTTCAAGGAATTGGTAATATTAAATTAAATGTTTATTAATATCAAACAAGCAATTAATAATTAGCATACTATTGAATGAAATTATGTTTAAAATATATAAAATGGTAATCTCGGTACACTGAGTATGATTAAGCATATCTGATAATAATAAGTATCAATTAGTATGATCTTATGAGTTTAATAAAGATGCTTTAATTTTAAGATACCAATAAATCATATTATATAAACAAAGTAGGTGTGACAACTTATACTCTATAATAAATTTTAATAAGGAAATCTTATAATAGTATTTTTTAAAACTTATTATTGCACTGGTCACACGACAACAACAAAAACAATAACAACATCCTTTTAAAACAAAAAAGAAGTAACACTTAATTTTAAAAGCTAAAGTCAATTTTTTACTATTAGAGGCTAAATGACGGTTACGATAAACTTAATAAGTTGTTAAACAATACTTGTCAAAATTAAGTTGAGTTGCGTCGAATCATAGAGCTACGTCACAATAGAGCTCTATAGAGCACAATCGAGACACAATGAACGGCAGGCTTCATAATTTATAACCGTAATAAAGGGACGAGACGACACCTTAGTAGGCACCCAACGCAACTATGAAGGGCGATATCGAGGGTGGATATTCAAAATTGAAAAAAAAAAAAAACTTGAAAGAAAACAAAGCAAAATATTTATATTTATTAATACTAAACATCTCTAAAATTATTGCAGGAATAACAAAAATAAAGGGATATTCGAAACAAAAAAAATGCATAAAAAAACACCACTTACTTGCAATTCACTAAACACACTGTAACTATATCGTAATAATATCCAAGAATGAAGCTTGTCGATTAACTCCCGACGTTTTATACAAGTTCCATTTTAACTAAATTGTCACAGGTTACCATTAAATTTAACACCCTACAAAACCGATTTTCCGTTGGTAACCAGTGAAGGGAAAATCTTAATTAGTAAGCATCATCTTGTACAAGGAGAAAATATTGTGTCATCACATTTCCTACAAGACAGCCCGTTGAGTTCCCTAGGGAATTTAACACTTAAAAGGGTCTTGATCCCAAACTAAATTTCCGTTAATAATTGAAGAGCTTAGTTTGAGAACGTGGTAAGTGACAAAAAGGTAAAAGGAAGACACTGAGCTTTCGAGTTTTTAGTTTGCGCTTAAATCCGTTAAAATTGGTACTTGCAAACGGTAAAAATATTATTGAATTTAAGTTTATGGAATAGGGTGAACTTATTATCTTTAAATTATGGAATAATATGTTTATTGGACACAAAAATATCCATTTTTTCAAAAATGTCACTTACTACGTTTTTAAACTAAGTTCTTCAATTCTGTCGGCTAGACGGGCTTAAATGACCCGTGTCAAAAGTGCATTTCCTTGATTTTGTGTTTTCTATGGGTTTTAGTTAATTGTCAGGACTTTGTGCGTTGGTGGGCGTTCTTGGTTTGTATTAAAGGGATCATAGACACATTTAATAATATGTTACAGGGATTTTAAGCATTTAAATCGCATATATTAGTTTTAGATGATTTCCGCTTTTCGTTATTCGATGGAGAACTGTCCGTGTTGGGTTAAAAACGTTGTAATGGTTGATGGCTAGGTTAGGTAGGGGTAGATACATATATGTTCCAGCTTGTGTTCTTGATCAGAGACTCGTTTTATAAGACTTCGCCAAGTAAAACACACATAAAGAATTTTTACTGTCACTGAGAGAAATGAAATGCACCCACCCAGGGCGAAGGCGGGAATCACAGAGCGCAGACTGCTAGTGTGATGGTCCAAACCACTCGGCCATCCGGGCTCCTAGGTTTGGATGAATGCCTCAGGCTGTTTATTTCCGACTGTCTATTTCTAGATTGCATTTTACTAGTCATCAGTAGCAGTTATTAGCTGCAGATCCACTTCGGCAACCTGTCAACCATCGGAGAATATCAGGGCTTCTAATTGCAGTCACCTGTCTATTTCTAGAATAACAAGGAGCTTTATCACAGTCAAATTACACCTCATTTATTTGCACTTCAATCAAGTGACGAGGTCGGCACCAGGGCTGGCATCCAATTGGACTTCGAGCGACATCGTCCCGCCTTCGCCCTGAGTGTACTTTCTTTCTGTGTGACAGTAAAAAAATTCTGTGTCTGTCTTACTTGATAAAGGCTTATAAGCGGGTCTCTGATCAAGCGCACAAGTCGGATTATACATGTACAGCTGTGGAAATAAAAAAGTACCCACTTGAGGTTATTTCCTCCGTTATTCATCCTAAAGAATCGGACCTTTTTGACATTGTGAACAATCAACATTCTGAGTTAATTGCATGACACAAAATTTGCATAAGGGGCCATCTTCATATTAAAAATGTTACTAACTTTAAAATTTCCAATAGCAAGACCCCTTTTTGAATCCATATTTCAAATCTCTGACCTATGTTAATACGAAATGCCAAATTTTGTTACTTTTTAAGCATTATTAGAGGAGTTAAAGACGTGCAAAGTTTAGGTCCCATAATGTTAAATGAGTTGCACATAAAAAACTATCCCGATCTATAAATAATTAAGATAATGAAACGAATGTTTTACTGAAAAGAAATTTTAATAACCCAAACAAAATGCATTCAATATTGGGGTATTTAAAACAATTTTTAAATTTTTAAATAATTATTATATTGATTTTTTAAAAAAATATGAGTGGAAACCCCTTAATATTTTTAAAGAAATAAATTTAAGACAAGAAGTTTAAGCGAAATCCCAATTTTTTGAAAGGTTTATTCATAATTTTCTGAGTAAATCACAAAATACTTTATAATTACCCTTTAGGGGACTGTGTATAAGATTACGTGTGTAATTGATAAATTAAGACGACTTTGCATGCATGCTTGCTTGTCATTTTAGAGATGGACCCGAAAAGGTCCACAAGTGATTCGATTGAATAACTCGTCAAATATTCATCCAAATGTAACAAAAACTTAGATTTAAGGGTTTTCAAGAGTGCTTAAAATTTCTAAGTTATTAAATCGCATATATTAGTTTTAGATGATTTCCGCTTTTCGTTATTCGATGGAGAACTGTCCGTGTTGGGTTAAAAACGTTGTAATGGTTGATGGCTAGGTTAGGTAGGGGTAGATACATATATGTTCCAGCTTGTGTTCTTGATCAGAGACTCGTTTTATAAGACTTCGCCAAGTAAAACACACATAAAGAATTTTTACTGTCACTGAGAGAAATGAAATGCACCCACCCAGGGCGAAGGCGGGAATCACAGAGCGCAGACTGCTAGTGTGATGGTCCAAACCACTCGGCCATCCGGGCTCCTAGGTTTGGATGAATGCCTCAGGCTGTTTATTTCCGACTGTCTATTTCTAGATTGCATTTTACTAGTCATCAGTAGCAGTTATTAGCTGCAGATCCACTTCGGCAACCTGTCAACCATCGGAGAATATCAGGGCTTCTAATTGCAGTCACCTGTCTATTTCTAGAATAACAAGGAGCTTTATCACAGTCAAATTACACCTCATTTATTTGCACTTCAATCAAGTGACGAGGTCGGCACCAGGGCTGGCATCCAATTGGACTTCGAGCGACATCGTCCCGCCTTCGCCCTGAGTGTACTTTCTTTCTGTGTGACAGTAAAAAAAATTCTGTGTCTGTCTTACTTGATAAAGGCTTATAAGCGGGTCTCTGATCAAGCGCACAAGTCGGATTATACATGTACAGCTGTGGAAATAAAAAAGTACCCACTTGAGGTTATTTCCTCCGTTATTCATCCTAAAGAATCGGACCTTTTTGACATTGTGAACAATCAACATTCTGAGTTAATTGCATGACACAAAATTTGCATAAGGGGCCATCTTCATATTAAAAATGTTACTAACTTTAAAATTTCCAATAGCAAGACCCCTTTTTGAATCCATATTTCAAATCTCTGACCTATGTTAATACGAAATGCCAAATTTTGTTACTTTTTAAGCATTATTAGAGGAGTTAAAGACGTGCAAAGTTTAGGTCCCATAATGTTAAATGAGTTGCACATAAAAAACTATCCCGATCTATAAATAATTAAGATAATGAAACGAATGTTTTACTGAAAAGAAATTTTAATAACCCAAACAAAATGCATTCAATATTGGGGTATTTAAAACAATTTTTAAATTTTTAAATAATTATTATATTGATTTTTTAAAAAAATATGAGTGGAAACCCCTTAATATTTTTAAAGAAATAAATTTAAGACAAGAAGTTTAAGCGAAATCCCAATTTTTTGAAAGGTTTATTCATAATTTTCTGAGTAAATCACAAAATACTTTATAATTACCCTTTAGGGGACTGTGTATAAGATTACGTGTGTAATTGATAAATTAAGACGACTTTGCATGCATGCTTGCTTGTCATTTTAGAGATGGACCCGAAAAGGTCCACAAGTGATTCGATTGAATAACTCGTCAAATATTCATCCAAATGTAACAAAAACTTAGATTTAAGGGTTTTCAAGAGTGCTTAAAATTTCTAAGTTATTAAATCGCATATATTAGTTTTAGATGATTTCCGCTTTTCGTTATTCGATGGAGAACTGTCCGTGTTGGGTTAAAAACGTTGTAATGGTTGATGGCTAGGTTAGGTAGGGGTAGATACATATATGTTCCAGCTTGTGTTCTTGATCAGAGACTCGTTTTATAAGACTTCGCCAAGTAAAACACACATAAAGAATTTTTACTGTCACTGAGAGAAATGAAATGCACCCACCCAGGGCGAAGGCGGGAATCACAGAGCGCAGACTGCTAGTGTGATGGTCCAAACCACTCGGCCATCCGGGCTCCTAGGTTTGGATGAATGCCTCAGGCTGTTTATTTCCGACTGTCTATTTCTAGATTGCATTTTACTAGTCATCAGTAGCAGTTATTAGCTGCAGATCCACTTCGGCAACCTGTCAACCATCGGAGAATATCAGGGCTTCTAATTGCAGTCACCTGTCTATTTCTAGAATAACAAGGAGCTTTATCACAGTCAAATTACACCTCATTTATTTGCACTTCAATCAAGTGACGAGGTCGGCACCAGGGCTGGCATCCAATTGGACTTCGAGCGACATCGTCCCGCCTTCGCCCTGAGTGTACTTTCTTTCTGTGTGACAGTAAAAAAAATTCTGTGTCTGTCTTACTTGATAAAGGCTTATAAGCGGGTCTCTGATCAAGCGCACAAGTCGGATTATACATGTACAGCTGTGGAAATAAAAAAGTACCCACTTGAGGTTATTTCCTCCGTTATTCATCCTAAAGAATCGGACCTTTTTGACATTGTGAACAATCAACATTCTGAGTTAATTGCATGACACAAAATTTGCATAAGGGGCCATCTTCATATTAAAAATGTTACTAACTTTAAAATTTCCAATAGCAAGACCCCTTTTTGAATCCATATTTCAAATCTCTGACCTATGTTAATACGAAATGCCAAATTTTGTTACTTTTTAAGCATTATTAGAGGAGTTAAAGACGTGCAAAGTTTAGGTCCCATAATGTTAAATGAGTTGCACATAAAAAACTATCCCGATCTATAAATAATTAAGATAATGAAACGAATGTTTTACTGAAAAGAAATTTTAATAACCCAAACAAAATGCATTCAATATTGGGGTATTTAAAACAATTTTTAAATTTTTAAATAATTATTATATTGATTTTTTAAAAAAATATGAGTGGAAACCCCTTAATATTTTTAAAGAAATAAATTTAAGACAAGAAGTTTAAGCGAAATCCCAATTTTTTGAAAGGTTTATTCATAATTTTCTGAGTAAATCACAAAATACTTTATAATTACCCTTTAGGGGACTGTGTATAAGATTACGTGTGTAATTGATAAATTAAGACGACTTTGCATGCATGCTTGCTTGTCATTTTAGAGATGGACCCGAAAAGGTCCACAAGTGATTCGATTGAATAACTCGTCAAATATTCATCCAAATGTAACAAAAACTTAGATTTAAGGGTTTTCAAGAGTGCTTAAAATTTCTAAGTTATTAAATCGCATATATTAGTTTTAGATGATTTCCGCTTTTCGTTATTCGATGGAGAACTGTCCGTGTTGGGTTAAAAACGTTGTAATGGTTGATGGCTAGGTTAGGTAGGGGTAGATACATATATGTTCCAGCTTGTGTTCTTGATCAGAGACTCGTTTTATAAGACTTCGCCAAGTAAAACACACATAAAGAATTTTTACTGTCACTGAGAGAAATGAAATGCACCCACCCAGGGCGAAGGCGGGAATCACAGAGCGCAGACTGCTAGTGTGATGGTCCAAACCACTCGGCCATCCGGGCTCCTAGGTTTGGATGATGAATGCCTCAGGCTGTTTATTTCCGACTGTCTATTTCTAGATTGCATTTTACTAGTCATCAGTAGCAGTTATTAGCTGCAGATCCACTTCGGCAACCTGTCAACCATCGGAGAATATCAGGGCTTCTAATTGCAGTCACCTGTCTATTTCTAGAATAACAAGGAGCTTTATCACAGTCAAATTACACCTCATTTATTTGCACTTCAATCAAGTGACGAGGTCGGCACCAGGGCTGGCATCCAATTGGACTTCGAGCGACATCGTCCCGCCTTCGCCCTGAGTGTACTTTCTTTCTGTGTGACAGTAAAAAAAATTCTGTGTCTGTCTTACTTGATAAAGGCTTATAAGCGGGTCTCTGATTAAGCGCACAAGTCGGATTATACATGTACAGCTGTGGAAATAAAAAAGTACCCACTTGAGGTTATTTCCTCCGTTATTCATCCTAAAGAATCGGACCTTTTTGACATTGTGAACAATCAACATTCTGAGTTAATTGCATGACACAAAATTTGCATAAGGGGCCATCTTCATATTAAAAATGTTACTAACTTTAAAATTTCCAATAGCAAGACCCCTTTTTGAATCCATATTTCAAATCTCTGACCTATGTTAATACGAAATGCCAAATTTTGTTACTTTTTAAGCATTATTAGAGGAGTTAAAGACGTGCAAAGTTTAGGTCCCATAATGTTAAATGAGTTGCACATAAAAAACTATCCCGATCTATAAATAATTAAGATAATGAAACGAATGTTTTACTGAAAAGAAATTTTAATAACCCAAACAAAATGCATTCAATATTGGGGTATTTAAAACAATTTTTAAATTTTTAAATAATTATTATATTGATTTTTTAAAAAAATATGAGTGGAAACCCCTTAATATTTTTAAAGAAATAAATTTAAGACAAGAAGTTTAAGCGAAATCCCAATTTTTTGAAAGGTTTATTCATAATTTTCTGAGTAAATCACAAAATACTTTATAATTACCCTTTAGGGGACTGTGTATAAGATTACGTGTGTAATTGATAAATTAAGACGACTTTGCATGCATGCTTGCTTGTCATTTTAGAGATGGACCCGAAAAGGTCCACAAGTGATTCGATTGAATAACTCGTCAAATATTCATCCAAATGTAACAAAAACTTAGATTTAAGGGTTTTCAAGAGTGCTTAAAATTTCTAAGTTATTAAATCGCATATATTAGTTTTAGATGATTTCCGCTTTTCGTTATTCGATGGAGAACTGTCCGTGTTGGGTTAAAAACGTTGTAATGGTTGATGGCTAGGTTAGGTAGGGGTAGATACATATATGTTCCAGCTTGTGTTCTTGATCAGAGACTCGTTTTATAAGACTTCGCCAAGTAAAACACACATAAAGAATTTTTACTGTCACTGAGAGAAATGAAATGCACCCACCCAGGGCGAAGGCGGGAATCACAGAGCGCAGACTGCTAGTGTGATGGTCCAAACCACTCGGCCATCCGGGCTCCTAGGTTTGGATGAATGCCTCAGGCTGTTTATTTCCGACTGTCTATTTCTAGATTGCATTTTACTAGTCATCAGTAGCAGTTATTAGCTGCAGATCCACTTCGGCAACCTGTCAACCATCGGAGAATATCAGGGCTTCTAATTGCAGTCACCTGTCTATTTCTAGAATAACAAGGAGCTTTATCACAGTCAAATTACACCTCATTTATTTGCACTTCAATCAAGTGACGAGGTCGGCACCAGGGCTGGCATCCAATTGGACTTCGAGCGACATCGTCCCGCCTTCGCCCTGAGTGTACTTTCTTTCTGTGTGACAGTAAAAAAAATTCTGTGTCTGTCTTACTTGATAAAGGCTTATAAGCGGGTCTCTGATCAAGCGCACAAGTCGGATTATACATGTACAGCTGTGGAAATAAAAAAGTACCCACTTGAGGTTATTTCCTCCGTTATTCATCCTAAAGAATCGGACCTTTTTGACATTGTGAACAATCAACATTCTGAGTTAATTGCATGACACAAAATTTGCATAAGGGGCCATCTTCATATTAAAAATGTTACTAACTTTAAAATTTCCAATAGCAAGACCCCTTTTTGAATCCATATTTCAAATCTCTGACCTATGTTAATACGAAATGCCAAATTTTGTTACTTTTTAAGCATTATTAGAGGAGTTAAAGACGTGCAAAGTTTAGGTCCCATAATGTTAAATGAGTTGCACATAAAAAACTATCCCGATCTATAAATAATTAAGATAATGAAACGAATGTTTTACTGAAAAGAAATTTTAATAACCCAAACAAAATGCATTCAATATTGGGGTATTTAAAACAATTTTTAAATTTTTAAATAATTATTATATTGATTTTTTAAAAAAATATGAGTGGAAACCCCTTAATATTTTTAAAGAAATAAATTTAAGACAAGAAGTTTAAGCGAAATCCCAATTTTTTGAAAGGTTTATTCATAATTTTCTGAGTAAATCACAAAATACTTTATAATTACCCTTTAGGGGACTGTGTATAAGATTACGTGTGTAATTGATAAATTAAGACGACTTTGCATGCATGCTTGCTTGTCATTTTAGAGATGGACCCGAAAAGGTCCACAAGTGATTCGATTGAATAACTCGTCAAATATTCATCCAAATGTAACAAAAACTTAGATTTAAGGGTTTTCAAGAGTGCTTAAAATTTCTAAGTTATTAAATCGCATATATTAGTTTTAGATGATTTCCGCTTTTCGTTATTCGATGGAGAACTGTCCGTGTTGGGTTAAAAACGTTGTAATGGTTGATGGCTAGGTTAGGTAGGGGTAGATACATATATGTTCCAGCTTGTGTTCTTGATCAGAGACTCGTTTTATAAGACTTCGCCAAGTAAAACACACATAAAGAATTTTTACTGTCACTGAGAGAAATGAAATGCACCCACCCAGGGCGAAGGCGGGAATCACAGAGCGCAGACTGCTAGTGTGATGGTCCAAACCACTCGGCCATCCGGGCTCCTAGGTTTGGATGAATGCCTCAGGCTGTTTATTTCCGACTGTCTATTTCTAGATTGCATTTTACTAGTCATCAGTAGCAGTTATTAGCTGCAGATCCACTTCGGCAACCTGTCAACCATCGGAGAATATCAGGGCTTCTAATTGCAGTCACCTGTCTATTTCTAGAATAACAAGGAGCTTTATCACAGTCAAATTACACCTCATTTATTTGCACTTCAATCAAGTGACGAGGTCGGCACCAGGGCTGGCATCCAATTGGACTTCGAGCGACATCGTCCCGCCTTCGCCCTGAGTGTACTTTCTTTCTGTGTGACAGTAAAAAAAATTCTGTGTCTGTCTTACTTGATAAAGGCTTATAAGCGGGTCTCTGATCAAGCGCACAAGTCGGATTATACATGTACAGCTGTGGAAATAAAAAAGTACCCACTTGAGGTTATTTCCTCCGTTATTCATCCTAAAGAATCGGACCTTTTTGACATTGTGAACAATCAACATTCTGAGTTAATTGCATGACACAAAATTTGCATAAGGGGCCATCTTCATATTAAAAATGTTACTAACTTTAAAATTTCCAATAGCAAGACCCCTTTTTGAATCCATATTTCAAATCTCTGACCTATGTTAATACGAAATGCCAAATTTTGTTACTTTTTAAGCATTATTAGAGGAGTTAAAGACGTGCAAAGTTTAGGTCCCATAATGTTAAATGAGTTGCACATAAAAAACTATCCCGATCTATAAATAATTAAGATAATGAAACGAATGTTTTACTGAAAAGAAATTTTAATAACCCAAACAAAATGCATTCAATATTGGGGTATTTAAAACAATTTTTAAATTTTTAAATAATTATTATATTGATTTTTTAAAAAAATATGAGTGGAAACCCCTTAATATTTTTAAAGAAATAAATTTAAGACAAGAAGTTTAAGCGAAATCCCAATTTTTTGAAAGGTTTATTCATAATTTTCTGAGTAAATCACAAAATACTTTATAATTACCCTTTAGGGGACTGTGTATAAGATTACGTGTGTAATTGATAAATTAAGACGACTTTGCATGCATGCTTGCTTGTCATTTTAGAGATGGACCCGAAAAGGTCCACAAGTGATTCGATTGAATAACTCGTCAAATATTCATCCAAATGTAACAAAAACTTAGATTTAAGGGTTTTCAAGAGTGCTTAAAATTTCTAAGTTATTAAATCGCATATATTAGTTTTAGATGATTTCCGCTTTTCGTTATTCGATGGAGAACTGTCCGTGTTGGGTTAAAAACGTTGTAATGGTTGATGGCTAGGTTAGGTAGGGGTAGATACATATATGTTCCAGCTTGTGTTCTTGATCAGAGACTCGTTTTATAAGACTTCGCCAAGTAAAACACACATAAAGAATTTTTACTGTCACTGAGAGAAATGAAATGCACCCACCCAGGGCGAAGGCGGGAATCACAGAGCGCAGACTGCTAGTGTGATGGTCCAAACCACTCGGCCATCCGGGCTCCTAGGTTTGGATGAATGCCTCAGGCTGTTTATTTCCGACTGTCTATTTCTAGATTGCATTTTACTAGTCATCAGTAGCAGTTATTAGCTGCAGATCCACTTCGGCAACCTGTCAACCATCGGAGAATATCAGGGCTTCTAATTGCAGTCACCTGTCTATTTCTAGAATAACAAGGAGCTTTATCACAGTCAAATTACACCTCATTTATTTGCACTTCAATCAAGTGACGAGGTCGGCACCAGGGCTGGCATCCAATTGGACTTCGAGCGACATCGTCCCGCCTTCGCCCTGAGTGTACTTTCTTTCTGTGTGACAGTAAAAAAAATTCTGTGTCTGTCTTACTTGATAAAGGCTTATAAGCGGGTCTCTGATCAAGCGCACAAGTCGGATTATACATGTACAGCTGTGGAAATAAAAAAGTACCCACTTGAGGTTATTTCCTCCGTTATTCATCCTAAAGAATCGGACCTTTTTGACATTGTGAACAATCAACATTCTGAGTTAATTGCATGACACAAAATTTGCATAAGGGGCCATCTTCATATTAAAAATGTTACTAACTTTAAAATTTCCAATAGCAAGACCCCTTTTTGAATCCATATTTCAAATCTCTGACCTATGTTAATACGAAATGCCAAATTTTGTTACTTTTTAAGCATTATTAGAGGAGTTAAAGACGTGCAAAGTTTAGGTCCCATAATGTTAAATGAGTTGCACATAAAAAACTATCCCGATCTATAAATAATTAAGATAATGAAACGAATGTTTTACTGAAAAGAAATTTTAATAACCCAAACAAAATGCATTCAATATTGGGGTATTTAAAACAATTTTTAAATTTTTAAATAATTATTATATTGATTTTTTAAAAAAATATGAGTGGAAACCCCTTAATATTTTTAAAGAAATAAATTTAAGACAAGAAGTTTAAGCGAAATCCCAATTTTTTGAAAGGTTTATTCATAATTTTCTGAGTAAATCACAAAATACTTTATAATTACCCTTTAGGGGACTGTGTATAAGATTACGTGTGTAATTGATAAATTAAGACGACTTTGCATGCATGCTTGCTTGTCATTTTAGAGATGGACCCGAAAAGGTCCACAAGTGATTCGATTGAATAACTCGTCAAATATTCATCCAAATGTAACAAAAACTTAGATTTAAGGGTTTTCAAGAGTGCTTAAAATTTCTAAGTTATTAAAATTGGGTGTTGCTATTGGAAATTTCAAAGATCATAATATTTTTAATATGAAGACGGCCCCTTATGAAAATTTTGTATCGTGCAATTAACTCAGAATGTTAATTGTACACAATCTCAAAAAGGTCCGATTCTATAGGGTGACTAACGGATGAAATAACCTCAAGTGGGTACTTTTTTATTTCCACAGCTGTACCTACCCTATCCTATGAAATGCCGATGCTATGACTACTTAGCACTTTAACTAATAACTTAGTAGTTATAAAGCATAAATAGCAATTTTCGATTGAGTTTGCAGAGTTTAGGTAAATAGAATAATTTTTTTTCAATTGATAAGAGAATTAGTTTTGAAGATTGGGGGCTATTGGGACGTAGGGGTATTGGGAAAAGAGGCAAAAGCGGAGAAATGTAAGCTTTTTTATAAGTATTTCGACTCTACAGCATTGTAATAGTTAGACTTTTCATTTTAGCAACCAAAGACTATCCATTAAAAGCATGTGTTGAAAGGAAAGAAGAATTGTTGTTTTGGAGAACCCAAAGTAAGCTAGCAGCTTATCTTTAATTGCACTTTTAAAGTATTAAATAAAAACTTTGTATGAATCAAACTATAGTTTTAGTTATAGAAAATATATCACAGTTAAAGATAGTATATGTTAAATACTGTTTTGAAACACACGTTGTTCTGTGTTAGATCACTTATAAATAATAACACGGTGGGGTCGAATGCGACAGAAACAGTGGGGTCAAATGGGACATGAATAAACATTGCTTTATATGCTTCTCTTGGAAAAATCTATGTCAATCTCGTATATCTTATTCAGTCAAGTCGCCAAAAAATTTTAAAAACTCTAATTTTAAACTTTTTGAACCTTTTTTTCGTCTTATAATAAGTGAAAGTTCAATTAGTTCTATTGGTAGTAAAACATTTTCCCACATTTCAATACAATTTCATTAACTACATGTGACCAGATCTTGGTAAGGATAAATGATTTGTTAGAAACGTTTGCTAGGAAGTTAACTATTCTTTATTACGATGACATACACAACAATGAATACAACAATCGAGAATAAGTGTTTGTAAGGAAATTAAGGTAGGCAAATACCCAATATTCTAAAAAAAATTTCTATTACTTTAAACGTTTCCAAATTGGGCATAGTGATTTCAAATATAATGAACAATGCTTTTTAAGCAATTTTTTTATTTAGATGTATTTGATTTATTTTAAAAGGTGTTTTTCTACTAAAAAAGGGAGTTTACGCTAACACTTCTAGCATAAAAAGTTTTACATTAATTTATCTGAAATTTGTTACAGATGCTATTTCAATATATGTCTGTGCTATAAGCCTCTAATATCTGGTGTAAATATGGTAGTTTTTTTTAATGTCCAAGCGTAAGAAAATCGGAAAAATCTTTTTTTAGTTATTCCATAACATTTTTCTTAATAACTTCTTTCCTTGTAATTTGTATGTAACTCTAGATGGTCATTGCATGTATCAGTTCAAAACGAAGAATTTAACACATAATTAATGCTTATAGGAGGACAATTCAATGTGGTAGACTTGTTAGATTAAACCTCTTGTTTACTTGAAGAACATCGTTTAAAATAAATCATATTTAAATAAAAAAAATATGCCTAAATAGCATTGTTCCTTTTATTTGAAATCACTATGCCAAATTTAGAAAAGATTAAAGTATTAGTACACATTTGAATATTTTGGGCAATTTTGGGTATTCGTCTACCTTAAGTAATTTCAAACTCGAAAAATTGAATTATTTTAGCCCTTTTGGAAGGTCCCGGTTGAGGTTCATCCATATATGGATCGTCGTATTAGGAAGCCTATCAACATCAAAGGGGATGGTGAGAGGGCTAAATTAATTTAAGTCTTTGCTTAAAATTACTGAATTTCCTTACAAATAAACTTATATTAAGTATTGTTGTATTCATTATGGTGTGTCTCATTTTCTTTTTTTTTAACATACCAACGTAAAAGTACGGGGCTTAGATCGTATATAATCCGATTAAAAAATGCATTAGTTCGAATGAGCGAGGTTAGAAAAAAATGACAAATTTTGAATTTATTAATCTCGGAAACTACTGGATCTACACAGGCAGTTTTAGTATCATATTGTAGAAAAGTCAGTGTACTTTAAAACTTTTTTTAAGGGATTCTTCAAAAACTAGTCCTTTAGTGTTATAATCGCCAAAATTTGAAAAAAAATGATTTTTTCACGGTTTATTCGAAGTTGCGTTCTGCGCTCGAGGTCGAAAACTTGGATTATTCATTAGGCCAACATCATAAACAAGTGTGCAAAAATTCAGAACACCGGATTTCACGCATACTAAAGATGTATAAAGTTACTGGACTATAATAATACAACTCTTTTATTAATCCAATCACACAATAATTAACAACATTCAACTATAATTAGTGTTTAATTGCAATTCAGTCACCCTAGACATTTTTTTATTGTCTTAATTTGGTATCAAATTATACGGTCATGCTCGGATTCTCCAAATTAAGCTTCCTTGAACTTTTTTTATAAGTCTTAGAAACTCTGCAGTTGCGAATCAAGATTCAGCTAGAACAATAATACTCAATATTGACTTGAAACATTAAGTAACGCATATTTTTTCTGATTAGAGGTTTCGAACCTTTATCATCGTTAAGCACTCTTCACCTTTATCATCATTTATAACGTTTGCCTTTACCATCATTAAACATATTACCATCCTTAATATACTTATTTTATCTGGTTATAATCTATGAATTATTTCTATATTAGCATCACCATTCAATAATTCCTCATCATAAAAATTGATCAATAGTTCCTCATCATCAAAAGTGATCAATAATTCTTCACCATCAAAATGTTCTCAATTATCCATTCCTCATCATTCATTATTGCATTTATTCTTCATTATCATCAAAATCAATGTTTATAATTTTATTCATAATTATCATTTAACCATGCTTCGGTAATATTAAATATGTTATTGGTCATTCGAATTATTCATCATCGACATTATCATTTATTATCATTCCATTTATTCACTATGGAAATGCAATTATTTTCTATCACATTTCAATTTTAGAAATTAGCTTAGTTCTACTTATGATCATAACAAATATTGAAAATTTCCATCATCCTCAATTATCGTTATTCATTCGAAAAGGTATTCATCATAATGATTATTTATTATAATCATTATTCTTCACTCCATTAATTCTATTTATCCATCTACCCCTCTTTATTTATCATTTTATATTTCATTCACAGTTATTCAGCCATCATCATTTATCAATTTATTTATCCATTCATTCCACATCACTATTTATCCATTTTTATAATTCTTCTTATTATCAAGGTAATCCTCACATTATCATTAACCATTCATTCATCGTCATCATTAAGTCATTCATTATAATTGTACAATTTTATAACTAATGATTGACTAATATTTTTGTACAAAATTCTCATCCAACAATCACTCTTCATTATCATTCATCCAATCATTCATCTCCCTCTTTAGACAATAATCTTTATCGCACTTCATGAATCCTCTATCTTTCATACCCTTCCTTATCTACCTATTTATTCATCATCATCGATAAATCCTTCATTACCATTATTATTTGCTTACAGCTATAATCCTTAACCCATTTCCTATCACTCATCATCAATATTACTCATTTATTAGTTTAGCGTCATCAAAATTTATTCATCTTCATCCTCATTAATACCTTTGTCTTTGGCTTTCATCTATTTCAGCTGTTCCCAAACCCCCAAGTGGGCGATTTGTGTTATCAAGGGGGCAAAAAATACTTGAGTGGAGATCAGGGGGCGATGAGTATTCAAAGGGGGGAAATTAAAATAATTTTGCACTTTTCTAAAACCATTCTCTAACCATAACCAAACAAGCCAAATTTTAATTTCAACTCTCTTAAATTATCTAGAAACCAGTAAAAATATCTTAGTTAATTATGTAAATTTTATTAATTAAAATGTATGTTAAAATATGAGTTTTATGTTTTTTCTATTTTATTTAAAAGTGACAAGATAAAACTTCTTTGGTTGTTTTATAGACTCTAGTAAGTGTTACAAAACTGTTTTATAGTTACACTTTATCTAGAATTATGATTAGACATAACATGAAAATAAAAAGGGGCGATGGATGTTATCAACCCAAAGAACGAGGAGATGACCCAGAAAAGGTTGAGAACCACTGATCTATTCATAATCATTATCATTCATCTTTTAATTCGTCACTATCAATCCACTTATTCTTCATTAAAACTTTTTAAGTTCATATTACTTCATCCTTTCATCATACTTCAGTTTTTCATCATCTTCATCATAATGCATTACGTCAGTTACCCTAATTGATAATATCCATTCATCATCATGAGAGCACATGATTCCAATCTTTAATTTTCATTTTTATCATAACATCAACTCCCTTTATTCGTCATCGTAATCATTACGATTTGTTCATAAGTCATCATGTAAAAAAATTTTTTTTTTTATTTACTCATTTTTCACTTACCTATTTCATTGCTATTCATCTACCATCATTTATAATCTTTATAATCCTAATATCATCTTTCATTCATCATTATTTATACATTCAATCAGTCTCCCACTCCATTCACAGCAACGATATTCATGATCATACATTCATTATCATCATGTATTTATTCCATTCTTTCATCAATAACAAATTTATCAGTTCTTCCCCTTCCTCGTCACTTCTATTCATTCATCATAGTCATTTGTTAGTTTATTATTATTCACACACTTATTGTCATTCATGTTTGTTAATCAAAATCCTCATTAATTAATCTTTAAACATATTTTTTATACTTAGGCACTGAAAGCTCTCGCGCTAAATACGATGCTACATTTACCACAAAAATTTAATGAGTTATGAGGGCTGAAACTATAAACTAATTTTCAAGTATATAAAAAAACATTGAACTATAGGTTATTGCAACCAGAACCGCAATATTTTTACTTGTTTCAGCATTAACTCTAATTAAATTTAGCAACAACTGGAAAAAACTATATTTAGTATTACATATCAGTAAATATTCTACCTTTCAACGATAATGTTTTTTTTTTTTTGTGTCGGGGACTAATTCGGGGACAGTTCTTCAAGCTCGGATTGCCTGATGGTCGGAAATCATCCTTGTCCAGGAAATTCTGAAAATATTCGTGGAAATAAAATGGGAAGGCGAGAAACTTCTTTCGGCTTCGGGCGCTTTTGCGTGTGCGTTTCCTACTTCCCTGGAGTCGTCTCGATTCTGTGATTCTCGACCAACTGTCAAGAATTACAGTCGAAAATCTGATGTTGTCAAGAGTCATTTAACACATTCGCTGCCACTATATCATCGATAGAGGCTTCATCGATAGAGGCTGATAAAGTAGAAGAACATCCTGTTTTTTAAACCTGTTCGTTACAATCGAAATAAACAAAATATTCTTCAGTTTCGAAAAAGTACAAATCTTAGTTCGAGGTCGTAAAATTGCAAGGCTATGTTGAATTAACGTTGCTAACTAAAGCTACACGACAGCCGACAGCTAGTCGTAAAAATACGAGGAAATTTTCCTGGCTTTTTCCAACCGGATAATTCATAACCTGTTACTAATTATTGAATTAAAAGCCAATTGCCAGATTTGCTTCAGTGATTAACTTTTCGACTATAAAATCATCATTAAATTTTCATAATTCATATTTTTTGGTTAGTTTTTGTTTGAAAAAAATACAAAAATAAAAAAATAATAAAGACTATTTGCAATTTTTTTATAGCTAGATTGCTGAATAACGAACTGAATCACTTTACGAAATGCAGCATGTCTGGTGTCTGGTCGCCCTACCCTTGATTAAGGATTTTTTTCCTCGTAATTTTAAATAATATGCCCTCTTTCAAATCACCAAGTATTATTCCAAGCACAGAAGGATCGGTTGCAAAAGTTACAAACGAACTTGAACTCATAAGAACGGTTGGCGAAATGGTACTATGAATTTCATCAGAATGTGCTGTTATCGGTGAATCGGAACCACGCGACTCCCTAAGGAGTCAGTGGCATCCAACTTGTTAACCTCCTTGCCAACCTAAGTTGGGTAAATAGAAATATGCTATGGAGAAGATCCTTCCGCGGATGTAAAGAGTCCTGTAAATTATTTGTGAATCCATCCCGAAAACATGTTTAAAACATTAATTTAATTTAGGGTGTAACAGATTTCAATATTATTTGAGAAAGTGTGGCAATTTTATCAGAATGAAAAGCGTATTTTTGTTAAATTGTATCCAGATCATTTTGTATGTAAATATTACCTTACAAGAGTTTCCAGCTAACGGACCAATCGTGCTTTCCCCCCTGCCTTTTTACTCTTTGTTTTTACCCAAATTAGGCTGGCACGGAGTTTAGTTGTAACGTGACTTTATTTTGCATCAACGATGTTGAAAGCAGTGTTAGAAATTTAAAAAAGAAGTTAGGGATGACCAGACATCCCAATATTTTCAAACGCATGACATTTCAATGTTTTTAGTATTTCTTATACTATGCAATCTTCTTAGCTTGACAACGATATATTAAAATTAAAGTTTCAGGTACTAGAGGTATTTTTAATATATTTTTTTAAATGTTGTTTAGGTTAAATTCCCTTATGTTTCATAAGTAAGAAACCGCTATTGTTTACTTTAAACGTTAATAGTATCTCAAAACTTACTTTTTCAATATGCGAGTTTATCGATCTGAATTTTTAAAAAGTATTCAGAAAGTTGGTTTCTAAAATTCGCTGGAGGGATTTAAGTATAACTATATTAAATTTTTTCCCTTTTTAATATTATTAATGTTTCTTTAGGTCAAAAATATGTAGTTTCACTTAAAAATTTATAATTAAAAAACTAAACACATTTTTTAAAAATGACTTATGACATATGACTTTCTTGGTGGGGGGCAAGTTCGCCGAACACTGCGACCTTAGGTCTATTGTATTCACTTCTTAAAAATGTTTCCAGTAAAGTATAGTTAAACATCCATTTAATTACTAGTAAAAATTTCATTAAAGTAGAATAAAAAAATTATGAGAAAAAGGTACATAAAAAGGGTAATTTTAACATGGGCTCCCATGGAGGGCTCCATTCCTCCGTAAGAAGAAATTTGTGCTACTAATTGAAAAAAACTACTAGCTAATGCACACTATCTGGGAGCATTTTTGAGAAAAGTATTGGAGTAAAATGCTTGTTTTCATGTTATTTATGCGTTGCCGCTGGCGCAAGCGTTAAGATGCTAGCCTTTGGAGCTGATGGGGCCGGGTTCGAATCCCGGTCAGGCATGGATGTTTGTGACCGTCAATAAATGTTGTTATTTGTCTAAGTGTTTGTGTCGTCTCTTTCTTTGTGTGTCTCTTGTGCTTGTAGAAACTCTTTCTGTGTCTGTCCCACTTGACGAAAGCTTATACACTCTTAAAACAAAGGAGTGAAATCCACACCTGTAGGGAAATTGCATTTTCGACACTGGAAAGGAGTGAATATTAACTCAGAGTGAGTTAAAATCACTCGTTTGAAGTGATCTTGTCGCATATTCAACATACAAAGGATCCACTGCTGCAGGAGAAGTGCATTTTCAACACTGGAGAAGTGAAAACTAACTCAGACTGAGTTGAAATCGCTCGTTTGTTTTAAGAGTGTGAGCGGTTCTCTGAACAAGCACACAAGCTGGAATATATATGTACCTACCGTACCATACCATTTATGCGTACACTCTTAAAACGAAGGAGAGATTTTTACTCTGTCTGAGTTAATTTTCACTCTTCCAGTCTAGAAAATGCACTTCCCCGAAAGGAGTGGATCCTTTGTGTGTTAAACTTCCGACAGGATCACTCCAAAGGAGTGATTCTAACTCAGTCTGAGTTAATAGTCACTACTTTCCAGTGTCGAAAATGCACTTCTCCTACTGGAGTGGATTTCACTCTTTTGTTTTAAGAGTGTAAGATTGCCACAGTTGCGTACATATGGAATCCCATGAGTTTCACCATTTTAGGAGAGCTGGAGTTCCTAAATTTTAATAAGTACAATTGATGATTATGGCATCGTATGAACCGCCAGAGTTTTAGGATTTAAAGATAGCGCAGGTATATAGAAAATTTCGACAAATTTAAGATTGTTGAAGATTTGCGATTTTAAATCTTTTAGAAACCATTTTTTGATCGAGTTGGTCGAAAAATGTAATGACAAAAGTTACTACGGTGCTTTAATTGAGGTGTCACTTAATTTTGAACACTAACATTCCACATAAAATATATATTATCTATTCTATTTACATAAACTATCATAAAATGCTATGTGTATACTATAAACTATATATTCTATATAAACTATGTATGTCCATGCTTTTACTTTCAATTTCCTAATATTGTAAGATGCCATAGTATTTTTTAGGTTTTAAATTATAACTGCATTTAAAAGCTAAATTAATTTAAAAAAGTTAACCATTAAATTTAACCTTGCAGGAAACATAGATTTTTCGGGCGTTAAACACCTTATTCTGAGCATCAATTTTACTGGACTTCGGGCAATATCAAGAATAATAATTCTTAGCAGAGTCTACTCTTAAATGTATATTTCTTAACAAAAAAAATTATGTATATGATTTCACTAGACCCTTAAAAATAAAAATAAAAAATCGTCTTTTCTCTTGTATTACGTTGCAAAAATAGGAAGTCAGTCACTTATTATACGTCACAAAACCACGTTTTAGTTTCCCTGTCACTTGCGAACCTTTCCATGATTTACATCACGATTTCGCATCATGTGGTTACGCATGAAGAGATTTTGTTTATAAACATATCAGAATATATAGAGTAACCCGTCTTTCCGTGGAGGTTGCTTCTTCAGTCGTTCTTTGGTCTCGCTCTGATTAAAATGGAACGTTTTTTTTCTTTTTTCTTTTTCAAGAATACAGAAATGGAAAGTTAGTTTTTTTATCGACCCAAAGTAGTAGAGAATAAGTAACATTTTTGACCGGATAATTTTGATATGATTATGTCGGTATAAATTAACAAATATTTATAAAACATTAATATAAAAAAAACAGCAATATGAATAAAAATATTAACGTAAATTAAAACAGTAATGCAAACAAAAACAGTTACTGAAAACTATACTACTATACCGAAAATATGGTGAAACTTTTACTACACTGCCAGTAGATTTTGAGTGATATCTATTTAAAGTAAAAAAATCATCGAAAACACGATCAAGGAGAAAAGCAGCTTTGAAGTTTTTAAACGTGGCTGGCCAACACAGATGTCATGACACAAGTAACTACACATCTCGCGTTCGATTGCAGATATAAATAAAATTTTTGTGTTTTAAACTATTCCAAAATATTTGTGTTATTTTTTAAGAATTTTTTTGATTTTTTGGAAGATTTGGTGTCCTATACTACCTTATGCTTAATATACTTTGAATACAAGTTACTTAGCTATTTTTCCAAGCTAAACACTGTAATTAACACAATGATCTAGATAGCATTATTTTATTATTAAGTGAAAAATTAAAATGTAATTATAGAATAAATCAGTAAAAAAAAATTCCAATTTAGTCAATTGTTTTTTAAAATTAACTTTTGAGCAGTGGTTTCTTAAAACTGTGACCTTACACACGATAACTGGTGTTAATAGGTGTCTTTTTAAACATAAAACTTTGTAACAACACTTTCCATACAACGCTTTATTTACAACACATAAATTACAATTCATAGTGTGGCAAAGCCTTTGATGTGAATAACAACAATGATGAATGATGATAATGTATAGTCAATTAGTCATATTATGTGAGATTTACAAAACATGAACACTTACAGTTAAAATTTCTATGTATTCTACAGGGTGAGGCAAACAAAAGTGGCCCCGGTCTAGGGATAGGAATACGTTGAAATGCTTGGCAAGAAAAACTCTTGAAGCCGCCTGAAACCTGTTTTTGCATTGGTTGGATCGGATTAGCTTCACATTAGAGCTACTCATAGACTAGTGGCTAGTTCAGGTCTTAGTTCGTATTGTATGAGGACGTCAATGCGAATTTTGTGTCTTGCAATCAATTTAGAATGTTTTGTATTACCAAAAACAAAAAGGTCCGATTCTCAAGGATAAATAACGACCGAAACAATCAAATAATCACTAGTGGGAACTTTTATTGATCAGCTCTACAAACCTTGTTTATATTTCATTTCAACTAGCTTCTAAAACAGTGGCGTAGTTGCCGGCAAATAAGTCGCCAAGCGTTTGTTTGCTCTTAATATCGAAGCGATCAATAGCTTCAGCTAGCAAACCTGTTTTTGTATTGGTTTTAGACTTGGCAACATTTCTGTCGTATTCTTATCTCTAGACCAAGGCCACTTTTGTTTGCCTCACCCTGTACATTTACAATTACAAAATATTCTTAACTGAAATTAAACAAAGCATCATAACACAGAAGGTGCCATTATCCACTATAATGTGTAATCAACGCAGGTACGAACTGTTACTTTAGTATTCACCATGATGTTCACTACCATGCAAGGGCAAAAACATATGTTGTACAAGATGGTGAACAACTTTGGATTCATGCCCTGGAAATATAAAAACACTTTTAGTTAAAGATTCATAGCCGACTCGGCGGCTGAATTGTTAGTGTGCTAGCTAATTTTTTTCATCGTCTGAAATTAATTTCAGAAATCTCCTAAACTTAATTGCAAAATTTCCAATGTCTAACTGGTTTTTAGTTTACCTTTTATAACATTATAATAGGATGGATGGATGTTTGGGTTTTATGGCGCAAGGGCATCTAAGGCCATACTGCGCCACATTATAATAGGTAAACGTATACAACATTTTTTTGGGATGAACTCGGCGCAACAGCCCGTTAGTGGGCTAAGGCCTGCCGTGGCAATTTCAGCCAACGTGACCACGGGCTCTGGGATGTCCCAGGTTAGGTTTTCAATCTGTCGCTGAACCCCCAGTGTTTAGTTCACAAACATGTCTCATTTTATCGGCCCACAAAAAGGGTCGAAAGGATGAGTCAACCTCGTCCACACTCGTCTACATTCCTTTAACCCTTTACGATCTGAGCTAAACACTATTTTGGGTATAAAAGAGAATGTTCAAGCTCTTCAAAAATATTGGTACCTACGCAGGTGACTTGTATCAGTCGATTATTTGTATAAAAAAATTACGTAGTTCTTACGGAGTTGCTGGCATTGATGCCGTGTAAGGATAGGCGAATACCCAATATTCTAAAATTTTGACTATTAGTTTAATCTTTTCCAAATTTGGCATAGTGATTTCAAACACAATGAACAATGCCTTTTATGCAATTTTTTTTTATTTAAATATAACTAATTTATATTTGACGGTGTTTTTCAACTAAAAAAAGGGGTTTACGCTATCCACTTCTAGTATAAAAATTTTTACATTAATTTACCAGAATTTTTTTACATTTGTTATTTCAATATATATGTGTGCTATAAACCGCTAACATCTGGTTTAAATATACTACTATAACTTCTTTTCTTGTAATTTGTATGTAATTCTAGGGGGTCATTGCATGTACAGTTTAAAACGAAGAATTTAACACATAATGTTTATGGGAAGAAAATTCAATGTGGTAGACTTGTTAGCGTAAACTCTTTTTTTTAGTTGAAAAACACCGTTTAAAATGAATAATTATATTTAAATAACAAAAAATTCCAAAATAGCTTTGTTCATTATATTTGAAATCACTGTGCCAAATATGGAAAAGATTAAAGTAATAGTAAAAATGTAATTTTGGGGAATTTTGGGTATTCGCCTACCGTAAGGCAACTTTTTCGATAAAACTCTTGGCATTTAGTCTCATAACCTTAAATCATCGCCTTCTGAAGGGGTAAAGGATTATCATGAGTGAAATTTATATTTACCGTTTTGGTGCTTGGTTTGCAGCAATTTGGCGATGGCTCCGGCAGCCAAGAGCGCCGCCACACCTTCCATGTTGTTGCGACCTCTTCTTTTGAACATGATAGAGTTTCCGTGGCCCATAGAAGAAGAAGGCGCAGTCAACACCAAGAGAAGAGCGAGTACTTGGATCAGCAGTCGATTCCAGGATACCATGTTGATATTAACAAGAATTGATGTCCTTTTTGGATAATAATAATAATAATCTTTAATATTACAGAGAAAAAAGAAGCTACAAAGAAACAATATAAAAATACTATGACAAGCCAAAGGGAAAAAATCCCGTACAGGCGAACAAAAAACATATATAGTTAAAATCGAACAAAAACAAACATAGAAATAAATAAGAGAACATTATGGCACATAGATATGATTGCTATTCTTCAAGTTAAAGTGAACACTAAAATTTAATACGAAAAATACTCTGAGAAACTCATTAAGAATACCCAGTGCTGGATTAAAAGACCCAGGGCCCTAGGGACTTGACATTTGGAGCCCCCCACCATCTCGAAGCTATTTAGGAAATTAAACAGACTAGTACAAAACATATAATTTTTAATTGACTTTAATAAGCGGGTAAAAGAGACGAGTTTATTTTTTATGATTCCATTCTTTTTTCCTTGATGTGTAAGTGTCTCGATGTTTGTTGCATTCTCCGAATAGCGAGCGTTATTTTTGAACCACCCGGTACTTTCTGGGGTTTTACCCTCTGCTTGTGCATAAAGAACATCAGAATAATTCAGTATGTTACTATAGTTATTCGATAAAATTTATAAAATCACATAGCCACACAGCGAACTTTCTTTGCGACTTTTCGCAAATGTGGCAATTTTTGAGGACGGCTGGCGATAGGTTTTCGGAGTTTGACGATTTTATCTTTTTAAACCTTTCAGTCCCAAAAATTTGCTACACTGCAGAAACATCTGATATTCACAAAATAAACTTATTTTAGTTCAAAAATAAGAGTTCCATAAGAAAAAAAACCTTTTAATTTTTTATATGGTTTTTGAATTGACACCAAAATTGTTTAACTGTGGAAAACAACAAAATAAAACAAAATACATTACCTTAAAACACTTCGAGTTATATATTTTAAGGTATCTGGTCCACATTATTAAAAACAAATTAATAATTATTTTAACCGAAATAGTTTAAATTGTGTTTTGAATATGTGGAACTGAAGTGAACTTTTCAAAAATCAAGTGAAACTATTGTTAGCTACTTTCTAAATAAAAAAATAGTGGTTCTGACTTCTCTTGAGATTTGTGTAAAATATTGTCGAATCGAACAAAGTGTGAAGAATCGAATGATGTGTGTTTGGATGTCATATCGGGACATAAACATTTGAAAAAAAATATTGAAAGTGATGATTCCAAATGGCATCACTCACTGGGACTGAAAGGGTTAAAGGCCACCCTCCTGACTGGGCTCCTAGGCCCAGGCTTGTAGGCCTAAACAAAAGTAATTCCGTGCAAAACTAAAAACAAGACCGTCAGAGCAGATTGCCTGCCATTCACATACATATAACAACCACGTTAAGTTTTAAAAAGTTTAGTGCTGCCATCTTAAGTTTGAGTGAGAAAGTGACATCGACATTAAATTAATTTTTAATAAAAAAACGACAATAAATATATTCTTTTATGCTGACGTACTTGGAATATTATGCTGTAAATCCATTTGTTCAAAAAGTGTTCAAATTAATGAAGCAGGGTAAATTTTTGTTTCTATGTGATGCAAGTGTAACTTAAAATTTTTAACCATAGTGTTTTTAACTTTAACCTCTTTGCGACCTGACGTCCCCATTTGGGGATATTTTTTTAAACTCCCCCACTAACAATTAAAGTGTTAATTAGCTCCGAAATTGACTTGGTCCGATATAAGAAGATTCAAATATCAGTTTTCAGCCTTTGATTGCAGGTATCAGTCATTTATTTCTATAAAAAATGAAGTAGAACGAGGGTCAATACAAATATTAGAGTTCTTAAAAAAATATTTTTTTCCAAACTTTTCAATAAGTTATTTTAAAGGCGTTTTGCATTAAAAAACAATGTTAAAATGATATGTAAACTACAAATTAGTGATACAGCCTTTTGATTTGCATTTATAGCACAAAAATCTGTATTTTTAGAGTTTATGGCGTGTCCCTAAGTAACTATAAACATAATTTTTTTAAAAATTAAAAAAAAACTTACTTTTTAGTATATATTTGTATGAAAAGTTTGTTTAGATTAAGAATGTGAGTGTAGAATTTTGCTCGGGTCTTAAGAGGTTAATTCTATATAAGGCATGTCAATGAAAAAAAATAGTCATTGAAAAAAACTGTAGTTATTGTGCGGTCTGTGTTTGAAATCGGAGAGAGAATTTTAGGAACAATTTGGGGAATTTTTTAAAAACCTTCCCACAAGCAATTAACAAGTTAATTAGCTATGAAATTGACCTGGTCCGATAGAAGAAGATTCAAATATCAGTTTTCAGCCTTTGATTGCAGGTATAAGTCATTAATTTGTTATAATAAATAAAGTTGAACAAGGGTCAATACGATATTAGAGTAAAATTTATTTTAAATCCTTTTTCAAACTTTTCAAAAAGTTCTATTAGTAGTTAATTTTAAAGTCATTTTGCATTAAAAACAATGTTAAAATAATCTTTTAACTGCAAATAAATAATGCGGCCTTTTTTGTTGCATTTATAACACAAAAAATTTGTATTTTTAGAATTTAAGGCGTGTCCCTAAATAACTATTAAACATATTTTTTTTTACAATTTCTTTTCAAAACATACTTTTTAGAATATATTTGTTTGAAAAGTATGTTGAGATTTAGAATATCGCTCGCGTCGTAAGAGGTTAAACTTTTAATGCGAATGATGCTACAAGGCGTCGATAACTGAAATTCGAAAATGCTATACCAATGGTATATTGCATGGCAACAAAACTCGATGCAGCGAAAGAAGTTAGTTTTTTTTCTAACATAGCAGACAGTAATAAAGATCAACTTACCCTATGATCCTCTAATCACTCTATTGCTGTCCAACTCAACTTATGGAGCCTTAACTGGCCACACCCTTTATATACCAACAACATAATGCTGCAATTAGTTTTACTGGAACATTTTTCAAACACATGTAGGAAGTTGAAAGTGAAACTGACCAACAATTCGGATTGGGATCCGTCAATATGTAATGCATACGAAGTTTTAAAATTAGCTCGTCCAGTTACGAAACATTCGCTAAACCGATTTTAATAGCTGGATGCCTTGGTTTCGATAAATTGTAAGTGGCATTTTTCAAAATAAAAATAGTTTAACCTCTCTTAAGAGCCGACCCGGCGTCGGACCGGTTAGAGAGCTAGCCTTTGGTGCCCCTGGCTCCGGCTTCGAATCCCGATAGGGCACGGATGTTTATGTTTGTCGAGTATATGCGGAGTACGTGCTCGCTAAATATGTTGGGTCTGAAATTTTACAAATAGTTTTTTATTTATTCAAAAAAAAAAGTCAAAATTTAGAACTTTTTTTAAGCCCTACTCCTCCTTCAATTTTAAGAATAACTTCACCAAACTATTATGGTTTCTTTTTAGTACTATTTTTTCAAGAACTGTGCATGGGTTTTAAAATGTGAGCGACAGTTAAAAAGTTATATGCATTTACAGTGAAAATCACAAAAAAATACACAAAAAATACAAATTATTGAATTCAACATTTAAAAAAAATAACTATACATAGAAGACCTTATTCCATGCACAATTTTGTGCATAATATCTGTAAGAACACATCTAAAAAATTTCAAAATTCTAACTTAATTAGCAAAAAAAGCCTAGGGATTTATTAAACGCAAGAATTGAAAAACGTGAAACAGAGAAAAAAAGGTTGAAAGCAGACGAAATAAGTATTCAAACTTATAGGAATGACTCCAGAAAATATGTAATAACTTTTTTTCTACAAAAGATATCATTATGAAACTTTCAGTAAATGTTCAGAGAGATATTGTAAATAATAAGAAAAGTAAAAGCTGAAAAATTATTATTTTGACCAATTTTTGGGTACTGTGTCCCAGCAGACGAAATACGTATTCAAACGTATAGGAATGACTCCAGAAAATATTTAGTAACTTTTTTCTACACAAGATATCATTATGAAACTTTCAGTAAATGTTTAGAAGAATATTGTAAATAATAAAAAGTAAAAACTGAAAAATCGACATTTTGACCAATTTTTGGGTAATGCGTCCCCCTTGGGGGACCGGAGCCCCCATTGATGCCCATGTTAAAATGGTCATTTTTATGTACCTTTTTCTCAGGAACTACTTGTTGGATTAATTTAAAACTTTACAAACTTAAAGTTCAAACACTTTTACACATTTTGTCATATGCTTTTAGAAATAAACAAAATAATTTTTAATTTATGAATTTTCGAAAATTTGTTATCACATTTTCATAAAAAAATCAACAAAATTATTTTTTAAAAAAAAGTAATAAATATTTCTTTAAAAGCATATGATAGAAAGTGTAAAAATACCTAATGTATATGTGAAAAAAAATCTAAGCAAAATATTCAGTAGTTACTGAGAAAAAGGTACATTTGTCCTAAAATATGCATTTTGAGAAAAATGCGTTTAAAGTACAATATTTAGTAGTTCTATATGCAGAAAGTATTTTTTAAAAAATAATAAAAAATACTTCTAATAGGCATATTGCCTACCAAATTATACCATTTTGTAGGTTACATTTCAAATATTATTCCACTCTAAAAATCTCAAAATGTGCTTTTTGGAAAATTTTCGAGTTTGGTCCCCCTTTAATCTAAACATAGTTTTCATACAATTATGCTAAAAAGTATATGTTTTGCAAGGAAATTTTTAAAAACAGTATGTTTAATAGTACTTAGGGATACGTCTTAAACACTAAAAATATTTTTTTTGTGCAAAAAAAAGACCGTATCACTTATTTGTAGTGAACCCTATGGTTCTAAAATACGTCGCCCGTCGTCAATAGCCCTCGTGTATCTCTAGTGCGACGATAATTCAAACATAACCTAACCTAATCGGGAAGAAAGGATGAGTCTATCTAGCCCTATCCGGGATTTGATCCCCGCACCTGTGGCGTGGCAATGCCCACTAAGCTACTGGGCTTCATAGCTAATACACCTCGTATTTTAGAAACCCGAGTGAGTGAGAAACGTATCAGTTAAAACTTTCACAAAATTATTGCTTCTACAAGAGCGACATTCAGAGAAAAAGTTTGTTTGTCAGGAAGTTGTTTCTTCCTCAGATAGAACAATCGCAACAACTTGGACGAAGAATACGATTAGGGATGTGATCTTATGTATAGATCCATTTTTAACCCATTCAGTCCAAATGAAAATTTGGCATCATCATTTTAGAAAAAAATTCTGATCGTCGATAGCCATTTATGATATCAAAAAGCACACCATTAGATTTTTCCAACTTTTTCTTTTTGAAAATATTTATTATCAATCCCAATAGATATCATCTCTATTATTTTTTTAAAAATATGATCAGAAACATGATGATGCCAAATGGCATCACTGGGTCTGAAAGGGTTAAGTAAGAGCTGTTCGTAGGTACAAATAAATTGAAATATACGAGATGTCAATGCTTACTCTCCACAAGCTTTAATTCGTTCAAATTAAGAAAATGATTGTAAGCTTAAAATAAACGTAAATTCATAAATAAAACCACTGTTTCGTATTGCATTGCTGCAGTACTTTCTTAACCACTTTGTAACCTTTAGGAGCTTTTGGCACAGTCAATAACGCCTCGTAATTTATAGCACTGGTCAAGTGACGAGGTTAATACCTGAGCGGGCACCCAACGGAACTTCGAGCGACATCGTGCGCTGACGCCGTCGGGACTTTGGACTCCACAGATTTAATGAGCACTTCTGTAACAGTGTACTCGGGCCCATCCGTCACAAGTTGGATTTTTCTACTTTTTTCCAGTACAGATTTGGAACTCTTATCTTGCAAATAGAGTTTTTATGTAAGTCTACTTAAGGAAAGAGGTTTTTAAACACTCTATAAATTGCATTTCTTTTGGAGGTAATAGCCAGATATAAATAAATATTAGGTGTTAAACTTTCTTGTTTGAATTTGAGAAGGTTGCTTTTACTATAAACTACAATTTGACTTAAACTTCCTTGTTCGATGTAAGTTCAACTTTAAAAAACCATTTCTTTAACTATCAAAATTATGGTTAGGTTAGGATTGAAATATCGTCGCACTTGTGCTACACGAGGGCTATTGGAAACGGATGTAGTATTTTAGAACCACAGTCAAGTGACGAACCGGTACCTGAATAGGTACCCAACGCAACCGTTAAGGGCGACATCGTACGTAGCGTTAGGACTTTGAAGGATTTTAATATTTAACGTGCACTCCCTTACATGGGGTATTATTTGCCGGACATTTTTGACTGCACGGTGCGTTTATAGGTCGGCAGTTATTTTGGCGATGCCCGGACCCGAACATGGGACCTTTCGCATGCTAGGCGAGTGCCTAACCGATTGGGCTCCCCAGCCCCTATGAAAATTAATTGTTCGATATAAGCATGCTGAGGAATGCTTTTTAGAAATTGATTACGCAGCTAAAAAATATTTTAAATTAATAAAATACATCAAATTAATTATATTGCGACTAGTTCAGATTTTCATAAATACTTTTTATTACATTTTTGACTTCAGCATTTACACTTCTGAGTATATTTCATTGGCATGAAATAATATTAAAGTTTCATTCTTCCCGTTCTCGTGCTGACTAATGACCAAACACACGCATTTCCGGTTATCTCAGCTGTGTGGTGTTTATTGTAATAAGGCTATATCCCAAAAACTGATTTGAACGGGAGTTACATGATGAGTTAATTGCTGATTATGTATAGAAGTTATTAAAAGATTTGATATTAATACAGTTGCATTTTTTCGTTTCAGAAAATAATAATTAAGTGGTATGATCTGGTCTGTCCCACATAGAACAATAATTTAAAATTTTTTTCAACTGGTACGAAACTATTACTAAAAAATCTTATGTAAAAAGGATACAATTAAATATTAATTTTCAATGATAAGTTTTGAAACATTTTCGCAATATCTCAGAAGATAAACATTGGCTCTTAAAAACTTTACAGATTAATTCAATTAAAACAAGAAATGGGTAAATGTCGATTTCAAATTTAACCTTCATTTTTATAAGTGTGTAACTTAAGGTAGGCGAATACCCAAAATTTCCCTAAATTCTAAAATTTTTACTATTACTTTCATTTTTTCCAAATTTGGCATAGTGAATTCAAATATAATAAATAATGCTATTTAGGCTTTATTTTTTTATTTAAATATAATTCATTTATTTTAAACGGTGTTTTTCTACTAAAAAAAGAGGTTTACGCCAACAAGTCTACCACATTGAATTTTCATCCGATGAACATTTATTATGTGTTAAATTCTTCGTTTTGAACTGATACATGCAATGACTCTCTAGAGTTACATACAAATTACAAGAAAAAAAGTTATTAAGAAAAATTTTATAAATTAACCACAAAAAAAGGATTTTTTCGATTAATTTACACTTGGACATTTTAAAAAAAAAACTTGTATACTTACACCAGATGTTAGAGGTTCATGGCACAGATATATATTGAAATAGCATTTGTGAAAAATTTCTGGTAAATTAATGTAAAACTTTTTATGCTAGAAGTGTTAGCGTAAACCCCTTTTTTAGTTGAAAGACAACGTTTAAAATAAATCAATTACATTTAAATAAAAAAAATTGCCCAAAAAGCATTGTTCGTTATATTTGAAATCACTATGCCAAATTTGGAAAAGATTAAAGTAATAGTAAAATTTTTAGAATTTTTGGTATTCGCCTACCTTAAGTATTTACTTGTTGACTCTTCTGCGTAACAAACCGCGATGTCATTTCCCCCTCTTCATCTCAATCTCAGCTCTCACATTCAGAGCTTATTTTCTAATTATTTCAATAATTTAAAGTAACACGACATTTTAATTCCATTTTATACACTTAACTTTTTATCTTTTTACATTAATAATGTTTAATTCTATGAGTTCTCATCTATGAGGCAAAACCGCGCAGAGTAAAATCCGAAGACTATTTCCCTCCGGTTTCACTTTACCTGTGAGTTTACAACATAAACTACGGCTTGTTACTACTCCATATGTTACTCCACAGCATTACTCCGTGAACTGCAGGCAGCACTTGCTGGCCACCTGTTTTACGAAGTAAATTCCTTATTTGTGTAACATTACTCCGTGACCTTGGTGCAACGTTGCAACCAAGGTTTTACAGAGCATACTTCAGTTCATGTTATTTTTGAAATGAAACAAGTCACCATTCACTATTCATCACTACTACAAATTACACTGCTCAAACCCAGACTCTTAACACTTTAAAGACGGGCGTCGACTGACCCATAGACTAAGACCACTCTAAGTTTGAAACTCTCATTGGAGAATTTCTACATTGAAATTGACATAGAAACAAGCGCTCCCCCCTTTGTGTCTAAGGGAACTAATGTAATAGTTTCTGGCTGCCTATTTGCAGCCACCTTTAGGAGCTTTAACAGAGCCAATTACACCTCGTAATTTGGAACCCTTATTAAGTGACGATAGGCATCTATTTTTGATGGACAACTTATTTTCGACTTTATTTTTGAATATGTACAGCTACTCATTGACTTTAATATCCCTCGTAGGCCCATCCTCAAGATATTTGACAGTGTGCTTCTTTTTTCTCCATAAATTAACCTACAGACTGACTACGCTTGTCATTTTAGACATGGTCCCCCAAATTTCCACAAGTGATTCGATTGAATAACTCGTCAAATATTCATCCAAATGTATCAAAAACTTAGATTTAGGGGTTTTCGAAGGTTTTTCACATTTCTAAGTTATTAAAATTGGGTGTTGCTATTGAAAATTTTAAAGTTCGTAACATTTTTAATATTAAGACGGACCCTTATGCAAATTTTGTGTCATGCAATTAACTCAAAATGTTATTTGTTCACATAGTCAAAAAGGTCCGATGTAAAAGGATGACTAACGGTTGAAATGATCACTAGTGGGTAACTTTTTTTCCACAGCTGTACATTCCGAAGAAACAGTAACCCTACAATCGGAAAGTACAATTATGCCAATCAACAAATCACTCTTTAATAGTGTTTTAGTTTCTTTCGACACTTTAGAAGAGCTAGGCATTGAATTAAGTTGCTGGTCTAGAAGAATTTTAGTCGATGGGTCAGTCGACGCCCGTCTTTAAAGTGTTAAATAATCAGATATTTTTTTTAAATAGCGGATTCGTGCCCTTGCTAAGTCGTCGGATTTTCTGGATGGGAAAACCCTGGGCACGCATGTCATATGATTATGTGGCATGTAAAAGGTCCCTGGAGGACCCATTTGGCTTGGGTTCCCTTCGCGAAATTGAATCTCGGCATATTTTAACATCCACAGAGCTCAAACTCCACGTGTTCTGTGCGTCGAAATTGGTAGCTAGAGCTGCCTATAGATGGTGCTACAAAAAAAATGGCTCTCAGTTCTGGGGAATATGCCGAGACTGCGAAGGCTCGACCGTCAATACTGCAACCCCTTTAGAAAATAATAATAATCGGATATAAGAGGTTGGGGTCAGCTTTCATGCGTAGATCATTCATCTAGAGCAGGGGTTCCCAACCGGTGGTACGCGTACCACTGGTGGTACGCGGGACAATTTCAGGTGGTACGCGTGAGTGATGTGAGCAACATGATGCTATTACTAGCATCTGTACGCATGAGCAGTGAGCAATCAAACACTATTCATTATTTTTAACATTAACATTATTTTAAAGAGAATTCTTTAATTAACTTATGAATTGTATGTAAAACCGAGTACCCTTTGCTGTTCTGGCAAGCTCTGCTATTTTTGATGTCATTTGTTACTTATGTGTGAGACTGGATTTCTTGAACTCTTGTACATAAAAAATAAACATAAAAGCAGAATAAATGTTGAAGAGAACTTAAGAATGAAGTTAGGGTCCATTACTCCGGATATTGATATTTTAATCACAGGGAAACAGCATCAAGTTTCGCACTAAAGACTATGAAAGTACATTTTGTATGCTGATGAATTTTTTGCTGAATTTCTACTAATTTTTAAGACTTATAGGTAATAAATAAAACTGTAAATTTATACCATTTTAATCTTTTTATTTCCGCTTTATAATAAGCATGTTAAAAATAAACAATTATTTAACAATTAAGTATGGAGCTTTCTTCGGGAATTTAATTCAAAAATCCTTTTAACACTTTTAAAAGAGCAAATTAAAATATTTAGGTCTGGTGGTACGCCAAAATTTCTCAAAAAGTCAAGTGGTACGCAGATGCAAAAAGGTTGGGAACCCCTGATCTAGAGTTATGACATCTGTCGGATGATACTGACGAACTTTTTTTAAAATTTATTTTATTTCCAGCAGCAGCACTTGAAATTACATGATTCACTGGTACAATAACATCTAATATATAACAGTAGAATGGTTCGTGATATAATCCATTTCTGCACCACTCAAGTTGGCCGACGAGTAGTGGTAGAAGAGCAGAAAAAAAAGGGGGGGGTGACTATAATTCAGCTGCAGCTGTCAGGTAGTCGCTTGACAAATCCATTCTGCTGTTTAGTACCGCCGATGCCAAACGTTGTAACTTTAGCCCAAAAGCATACAACCTACATATTAGCTAAACATGGACACGATAACAGCAACAACACCTGACTTTCTTCTTAAATATTTTTTTACTCACAGGTCAAGGCAACGGTTAGCCACTAATAGAAAAAGGCAAAAGAAAAAAATACGAGTGTATTTAATGCAAAGTTATTAGCTTGAAAAGTTACACACAAAAGTTACAATCCATTATCAAAGTTAGGCTACTATTATAACGAATGTTGTCAATTTGTGCTATTTGTGCTAAGCAAAAGATAAGTGTATGTAAGAACCGTTCCTATAAAGGTGAAAATCAAGTTTCTTTTATACTGAATGACATTTCCACCAGCCAGGACCATATCTGCCTTTTGGAACATGAGTATATTAATCCTCTCGTTTTCTGCTGCCATCCCTAAGAAAATTCGTCCCTCTATTTTGATGATAAAAGCATTTTTGAAATCGGACATCTCAATCGGAACTCGACCAGCCACCCAGATAAGGGAAGCTAAGGCAATGGTAGAAAGCAGTCCATAGTGTATCATGTCGATTACTGTTATAATATTCAATGCAGCACCTTGAACCACCATGTTACCTATGGCGCTGCAGGAATTGAAGAAACTGGAGATGCATAGGAACAAGGAGGCAACTGAAAACGCTTCTTGCAACTGGTTCAAACATTTCGAAATTTTAGCTCTTGATTTCAGAATTTCAATTTGAGCCGAGTAGGTGAAGCTCGCCGGTGGATATTTCTGGATGATGTTTGTCAAGTGTTTGATATTTTCGCAGCATTGGTGGCACAGTCTGCAGAACAGCAGTGTCATTAAATTGGGGAAGATTGGGAACATAATGAATTGAAGAACACTGTGAATAAAAACTGCGAGGCATCTAATCGGTGTGTCGTGTATGACCGTTTGATATGTGTAAAGGGTGAAGTCTTCAAGCGATGCTGAAGTTATTGATAAGGACAGTGAAGACATTAAAGACAATCCCCAAATACTGCAGAACAAAAAATTGCTTATCTTTACACATGGTCCAAGTTTGGTGGTAGTTAGAATTTTCTTTGCTAAAACTGTTAAAGGTTTTCTTTTTCGACTCAGAGCTAACCAAAGTGATATGCTGGAAAAGTAGATGACCGAGTTAGATAATGGTAGTAACCAATCTAAAATTGGTGATACTATGGTAGACATAATCATGAAGTCGATAAAAGTAAGCGCCATGTAAATTGAAAACACTGCATATTTAATTTGAGCACTTGAATTACTTCCAAGCTCTCCGACTAGACCAATTAGGTTTAAAAAGTGCAATAAGAAATCATTTTTACTAAACCATAATTTTGTACTATTTAATGGCAGCATAGTGGTTGTTTGGTGCAGAAATCCAAATAACCCTGATTACATTCTACTATAGATATGTCGACACAGTTGACTAAGAATTTTACGTAAAACTCTACTGCTTACCACATAATTTGTCTACACAAAACTTTATGAAGTATGTAAACGTTCATGCATTTTAAATCAAACTTTTCAGTTTGACATCACAAGTTATATTGTCTTTGATATATCTCTGCCAGTTGTCGAAGATATAACAGTAGAGTTCTACTGGCAGAATTCTACTGATAAAGCCTACTGTTTACCGAAGTATTGGTCCATGCACAATCTTTACGAAGTTTGTAAACATTGATACATTTTCAATCAAACTTTTCAGTTGGACATCACAAGTTATATTGTCTTTGATATATCTCTGCCAGTTGTCAGAGATACAACAATAGAGCTCTACTGGCAGAATTCTACTGATAAGGCTTACTGTTTATCGCACAAATGGTCCATGCACATAAACTATATGAAGTTTGTAAACGTCCATGCATTTTTAATCAAACTTTTCAGTTTGACATCACAAGTTAGATTCGTTTTTGATATATCTGTGCCAGTTGTCGAAGATACAGCAATAGAACTCTACTGGCAGAATTCTACTAATGAAGCCTACTGTTTAAAGCAGAATTGGTCCTTGCACAATCTTTATGAAGTTTTTAAACATTGATAAATTTTCAATCAAACTTTTCAGTTTGACATCTCAAGTTAGATTCGTCTTTGATATATCTGTGCCAGTTGTCGATTTTACAACAATAGAGCATACTGGCAGAACTCTACTGATAAGGCCCACTGTTTACCGCGGAATTGGTCCGCAAAGCTTTATGAAGTTTGTAAACGTCCATTCATTTTTAATCAAACTTTTCAGTTTGACATCACAAGTTAGATTCGTCTTTGATATGTCTGTGCCAGTTATCGAAGATACAGCAATAGAACTCTACTGGCATAATTCTACAGATAAATCCTACTGTTTACCGCAGAAATTGGTCCATGCCAAAACTTTATGAAGTTTGGAAACATTGATACATTTTGTTCAAACTTTTCAGTTTAACATCACATTTATATTCTTCTTTCATATATATGTGCCCGTTGCCGAAGGCCAAACAATTGATATTGATATAAAAGTTTAAATTTTTCTTTGATATTCGCAGCATTGCCGAAGAGAATTTTATTTACGCCGTAAGCCTATTCAGTATGTTACTAGTTTTTGCTGTTGTTTCTACTAATATATCCGAATTTAATCACTTTTATTGGATTTCTTTTTAAAAATGCGGTTTTAATTTTTTCAAGTGACACCGAACATGTAGGATTCTATATTCACCTTACGCATTATTTTATGCGTTGTTGAAAGTACTGTTGCTACATAACATCCACCAGACAAATATCATCAATCAAAACTCATCACTCATCAACCTCAATAAAGCCTCAAGAATTAAATCGATGAATCAACATCATTTATTCTCCCCTTGAATAGAGTAGGGGTATTCTGCCATGGGCAGGTAAACTGCAGTAAACGCAACAATGAGTTGTACCATTTTTGATCTGAAATAAAAAAAATTCCAGAATGTTTTCTTAATTGTTAGACTAATTGAAAGCTTACAACAATGGTCCAAGTCATTATGGAAGTTACTGCAATTTAACTGCTGTTAAATGACTTTTTCAAAAAAAAAAAATTGTACAATACATGCAATAGATTAATTTCAAGCACACATCAAAATGAGTTGTTCTTTCCTTTCTAATTTCATTTATTAAAAAATAAATCGATTCTTTTTAGGTAATTTCTATTGCGTCGAATATCAAAACGAATTTCACACAGTCTTTAGAGAAAGGGTACTTTTTAATCACTCAAAAATACTTTTATGTTAAAAGATATTGATTAGGATGGTAACAATTAAGCTAAAAGGTTTCATAAAGGGCGAACTACCGTTATTGATTAGTTTCATTATAATACGTAGCATTTAGAGGGAAAATATTGTGTACATAGCTTCTTTCACCATAGTAATTGATTTTAGAAATGTGTTCTCGCAATTATAGAATGACAGAAACCTCTAGTAATATTTGATATTTACTTTAACTTATCCAATATAAAATATAAGGTAATGATGGTATTTTATTGCCGTGTACGCTAATGGTGACTGGTGCACGCTAAATCTGTCGTGGTCACAAAGTCCTCCAAGTTCCCATACCAAATCAATACGACAAGTCAATTCTGGGGATTCTCTAGTTGGCCTCTGTCTCTGAAACTAGATGGATTCACTTACGGTCGATAGTGCTGCCCTCTATCGCGTTGCTTTTGAACAAGGGAACTTGAACAGTAAACCCAACAGAGGCGGCGTGGTAGTAGTGCAGCTGACTGAAGTGTAGGGGAGAGTGTTGTACCTTGGGACACTGACAATTTCTAAGAATCTATTGGCAATATTCATACATTGTTTATTTCTAATAGTAGCCTTAACCAACAGACATCATCATAATAAAATTTAACACTAGCATCATTGAATGGATGAATTGGTGACAAAAAAACATTTCATTACCCCAAAGTAAATATTTTTCTCAATATAATATAATTTTTTACCTTTGTACTTTTACAACAAGTCAACTGCACTTTATTTTCTTCATAAAAGAAAAGATTTTAAAATATTTTGGTTATGAGAAAATAATGATAATGCATTTAGATTGGCCACTATCTTGCTTTTATTTAAACCATGTAGTGTATTGTACCTTGGGACAATAGAGCTTATTGTACCTTGTTACAGGTCCCAAGGTACAACATATTCATGATTCTTAATAATTTGGATAAATAAAAATATCTTTATTATTTATTTTAAGAGCAATTAAACAAAGTAAATTACAACTTGTTTTGGATATATTTTATAATGATTGAAGTTTGAAAATATAATTCTGGCAACACCTGATAAATCTTTTTCCTTCCATGAAGTTTTATTTGTGTATTTCCTTGGAAAATAAAATAAAGTTTGTTTCCTGACACAAATTAGTTCAAGTGTATGACTATTGACTGAATTATAAAGTATGTCCCAAGGTACAACATCATATTGTACCTTGGGACAGTTTATCCTCTCTACTTTAAATGAGTGGCAATTTTTTAATTTCAGCTGCCAGAATTTAAAAAAATATATTATAGAGGAATATATTGGTGTGTTGAAATGCTGCTTTTAAATTTTTACTTTGACTATACTTATCGATGAAAAAAAATTAAAATATAAAAATTGTCCCAAGCTACAACACTCTCTCCTCCGAACAAGAGGAACTCACGATGTAGACTTGAACGTGAGAGGCGTGGTAGTGGTGCCACCTTCTGACCCTCCGTGCCGCATGAGGTTGAAATGGACTCTTCGGCTCGGTGTAGAGGGTGGCTCCTATTGCCGCATCACTACACTCTTAAAACAAACGAGCGAATTTAACTCTGTCTGAGTTAATTTTCACACCTCCAGTCTTGAAAATGCACTTCCCCGAAAGGAGTGTGGATCCTTTGCGTGTTAAACCTCCATAGGATCACTCCAAACCAGTGATTTTAACACAGTCTGAGTTAATATTCACTCCTTTCCAGTGTCGAAAATGCACTTCTCCTACTGGAGTGGATTTCATTGTTTTGTTTTAAGAGTGTACAGGGATTTGGAGTTGGCTGGTTGGCACAAAATGCCTCAAAAGGCAGAGGTGCCTTAGCCTCCACAAGCCACCCTCACAAAGACAAGTATTTTAATGGAGGGAAAAAATTAGAAATGGACATTTGAATGGAATTATTCAAAAATATCTGACGTCATAATGAGGTTCGAGCAGAGGATCGAGAAATCCACGCATGCACAGATGGTTGAAGTTATAGAACTTTTAAGGGGTCATAGGAGTCTTAAAAATGTGCAAAGAAGGTACTACAAAGCATAGTTTGATCTTTCATGTCATTTTTTAACTACTCAATGCATAAGAATAATTTTTCAATATGTAATTTTACAAGATTCATTTAATATAAAACAAATCTGAAAGTTTATGAAACATTAGCCAAAACTAAAATAAACGATATTAAACATAGAGCTATTTGAACACATTTGGATTAGGCTTGCGCGGCAAATTTTGAGGACAAAATTGAAAAAAATGACCAAGAAAATGACTTTATATTATACAAATAAGTACAAACAAAGACTTATACCTAAATTCTCAGCTCAATTTTAATTAGAAGTTATTTTAAGAACTTTTTTCTAAAAAAATTAATAAAAATTTTAAAATTTTGATTTTAAATTTTTTAAAAATAATTTCGAATTAAAATTGAGCTGAGAATTTAGGTATAAGTCTTTGTTTGTACATATTTGTACAATATAAAGTCATTTTCGTGGTCATTTTTTCAATTTTGACCTCAAAATTTGCCGCGCAATCCTAATGTGTTCAAATAGCTTTATATTTATTATAATTTATTTTAGTTTTGGCTAAAATTTCATAAATTTTGAAATTTGTTTTATTTTAAATAAATCTAATAGAATTACATATAAAAAATTATACTTATATATTGAGTAGTTAAAAAATGACATGAAAGATCAAACTCTGCCTTGTAGTACCTTCTTTGCACATTTTTAAGACTCCTATGATCCCTTAAGATTTGAAGTTTGGGAAATCACCTTAGGGCATATATTTACTTTAACTGTTGTATATATTATGGGTGTGAATGACATGAAGTGTTATCCCCTCCTCCTAGTGGTTTTATAATTTTTTTTATCTATTTTGGCATCATCGTACTTAAATTAGAATGCTACAAAAAGCAAAACAAATTCTCATAAATAAACTGCGATAAAAATGATAGTATAGCAAGTTTGCACTCTACCATAAAGATATTTCAATTTAAAAAAAGAGACGCACACTAAAGTTTACATACAAAAGTAATTTTTATTGCATTGAAATATTTTACATGAATGCTACTCACTATATACAGTGCAATGTGAATGATTTCACCATTATTACTTATGACAAGTATTATAATGAAATATGAAAATCTGCAAATAATGTGTACAATGAGAGTGCGATAAATTGCAAAACTTCTAAGACAATTGATTAATGACTACTTCTACAATGATTACAACGACTGTTTTCAAGATAACGTCACACATTCTGCATTCACCAAGGTTTAAATATGAAGCAAATAAACATCAGATTTCTTCCTGAATCTCTTTCTACTGATCTATGTAGTTTGTTACTCGATTGACTGCTAAAATGTCAAAAAATGTGTGCCAAAACAATGATAGAAAATATTGCTTTCACGTTTG
This sequence comes from Hylyphantes graminicola, assembly GCA_023701765.1. Classification (NCBI taxonomy): domain Eukaryota; kingdom Metazoa; phylum Arthropoda; class Arachnida; order Araneae; family Linyphiidae; genus Hylyphantes; species Hylyphantes graminicola. The sequence goes on along the minus strand of CM043117.1, from coordinate 72,286,539 downwards.
ATTGCAAAGTTGACCTTGAGCAGTCACATTTACTGACTACCTACATCGATGATTTCTACAGTAGAATTTCACTGTGGTATGAGACGCCATCTTTAAAACAACGCTTGGCGACGGATGTTTTGGTTGAAATAATTTTCACGCCAGAAATTTCTTTCCAGCCATTTTGTTCTTGGTTCTAATGAATGAGATATTACATTTGTACTTAGGAATTTCTTCCAATGGAATCCTCGAATGCGAGACGCCATTTTGAAAAATCCTCTTGGCGATGTTTCTTTAGCCGTTGAATCCGCCATTGCCCTCTTGCAGCAGCTTGGCAATTATTCCGGCCACCAACATCTGGAGGACGCCATTGTTGTTTTGCTGGCCGTGAAGGTGAGGCATGGCGGATACGTGGTCCACTGCCACGAGTCCGAGGACCATGCAGGCGAAGGCGATGCAGAGGAACTTAGTTGAGAACGACATGTTTAATCTGAAAAATAATACAAAAAAAGATTAGCTTTATCTATATATGTTGTTGTTATCGTGTCCACATAAAGATATTACTAGGGCCAAAAACGTGGATGGATAGAATCCCCAGGTCATGGGCCTGGAGACTATAAAGTACGTATTGTGGTAGTGCACCAAGCCAAAAAGATAAGCAATTGCTAGGCAGTCAAACAAATGGTCTGGCGTTAATTGGATTTCTGGACAATTTCTGCGGTATGGGTAGGATCTTGAGGTGTTATCTGGAGCTCTTTATCTACATAGAATTGCTTATTATAAACAGCATAACTCAGTAGCACGACAGCCTTTAGTGGGCATTGGCCAATTTCAGCTCTCGCTTTACCAAGGACTCTGAGATGCATGTGGCACGATCACTTCTTCAAGCTTACGCGGAATTCTCCAGATAAACAACATACTCAAGACAATGCTTTATTTAGATCAGTGGTTCTCAACCTTTTGTAGGTGGCGACCAACGCCACAAATTAATTTCGCGACCCTCCCCTCCGTCCTTCACATACAGTACTCTTTATTAACTATATTTGTGTGTGTGTGTGGGAAATTGTTTTTTTTTTATTTGAAGACATTACCCCCCCACACACCAATTAAATTAACAACAGTATAATTTTCAATACCAAGCTCCATTAACAACTAATAACTAATGATGACAGATGACACCACTAAATGACATATCCATTGCTACTCCATGATAAATTGATGGAACTTTCATCAGGCAGCATTTTAAAATTGGAGTTCGCAAGTGAAAAAATTCGTAAATTTTGGTTGTCGAGAAGGCCTGAATACTATGGTTTGGTATCTGAAGGAGTATCATACCCTTTGCCATGTCCTATATTTATCTTTTCGAACTTGGCTTCTCGACCATGTTGAACTTAAAAACTACTTGGAAAATGACTTGATTATGTATGTGACAAGAATCGAACCATACATTCAAAATAGTGTTAAATCAAAACAAGCACAAGTTTCTCATTAGCTTGTTGCAACTTAAACCGTACTAGAATTAAAATTAAGTATTAATAACATAAAGAAGTTGAAATGTAAATTAAAAAAGATCTAAAGTAAAATAATATGTGCTGATTCTTTTCTTCAATTCTAGTTGTAAACTTATTGTATAAACGTTACTTAAATATATATTTTTTTATTTTTAAAAAAAACTTTTGCAACCCCCCCTAGGATCCCTTCAGAACCCCCCCAGGGGGTCGTGACCCACCGGTTGAGAACCACTGATTTAGATCAACAAGAAAGACCTCGCTAGTATGACGTCACATGACTGTAAAACTTTTGTGTGTAACGTTACTCCATAAAACTGGTAGCAACATGACCTCACCTAGTTTATGGTGCAAGGTTTGACTATAAAAGAGGTATTTAGGTATTATTCTGTCGGCCATTTACGCTAAACCAAATATTATCAAACGGCAAAAATATATACATATATGGTAATTATCATATTTATTAGAAATCATTATTTATTTATTTATTTATCCGTAATTATTATTTATTTATTTATTAGTTATAACTACTTATTTAATTATTAGTAATTATTATTATGATTTGATAATTTTATTTTGGTTGCAATGTTTATTTTTGATATTTCAAAGTATAATTTGATAAACTAGCGCCAAAGGATTTAGAGAGCTTTAGCAAGTCGACGGAATAATCCCAAAGTATAAAAAAGTAAGATTTCACCCCATAAAAAGGGTAAACTATCAACATATAAGACGTAAGTTATCGCCAAAAATGGAAAAGAAGAGAAAATCTTGCACCAAAAAGAGTAAGCTTTACTTACAAAAAAGCCAAATATGAGTGGTAGCATTCCTATTTTGTGGAAAACTTTTACCTTCTGGGAGTTAAACCCGGATAAATGGCATATTTTATGCACCAGAATGCATCTAACAATCAGCATAAATTTCGAATTTTGTAAATAGTGTTTGCTATTTATTTTTTTTATAAATCCATAATATTTGCTTTTTTTTAATAAAAAACTTCACATTTTGAAAGTGAGAAACTAAATTAAGATAGTTGAACAATTAATGAAAATTGCTAAACCGAGCTGTTTGTTAGTTGATGAGATTGCGTGTTTACTTTTCGAAAAACCAAAATAAATATTGAAAAGAGTGAAAAATGAAAGTGCAACACCTTTTTCAGTAGTTTTAAATAAGTGTGGGAAAATAACCTTTTGTAATTACTATTTTTCCAAAACTTCGTTTAAGATACTTAGAAATCATATCCCAATTTTATTCAATAAAGTTTTAATAATATATATATTCATTTATTAAAAAAAGCTAAGTCGGAATTTAAAAATTTGAATTTGTACTAGAAATGCAAAGTAATTTTAAGCTAATTAAAAGAGGATCGTGATTAAATGTTATTGACTTAGTAAACAGATTTTTTTTAAACTTTTATATTATCAAGAAAACCTTGTCATCAAAATTGTTCTAAAAATTAATTAAATGTGCAATAAACAAAATTTTTTTTTACCAAATTTAAAAATTATTCTTCTTAATTATACTAAATTTTTAAAAAATTCTAAACTCGTGATTATTAAAACTTATAATATAAAAAAATTCCTAAAACGGTTTTGAAAGCAAAAATATTTCATCATAAATCATATTCCCTTTTCATCCTAAAATTTATATAATAATTGAATTTCACCACACAAAAAATTGAATAAAATGTATCTTTAAGTAAATATTTATATATTACAATCAGACTACATTCAGTAACAAACTTTTGAACTTTTGAGATTCATTCAAAACGTGACTGACTTAGTAAGTGCAGACAATGGAGTCCAAACAACAAAACATTTGCTTATTCAATATTTTTTCTAAGCTTAAAAAAAAAAAAACTATGTACGACATCACTCAAAATTCATTAAAAAATACAGTTTAAGAGAAAATTATGAAAAAAGTAAATAAACTTGAAACAGCAACAGAAGAAATAATTTTAAGATTAAAAATTTACAAGATGTACAACAAAATTCTGCAAATTTTTGTTTATAGAACTTGAACACATAAATATTTAGAATCAAATTCTATTTTCATTCTAGAAAATTTGAAATAAACAATGTTTAATTAATTAAAAATGCTATTGAACTTTTTAGATTTTTTAAAAATATTAATTGATATTAAAATTAAATATTTAAGAAAAGAATAAAAATTAAATTATTTTATATTAATAAACCTTTAAATTACCTTCAGACGACTTTCACAAACTGACAAACTTTCGAACTTGAGATTGAAAATGCAAAACGTGACTGACTTAGTAAACACGGACAATTTCCCTTATATACCCCAAACAACAAACTCAAATTTTTTCTAAAGTTTTTGAGGAAACCCTTTGGGCCACATGAAACAAGGGCCGGCCATAACCACATCCGGAATTCATTAAAAAGTTATTGATTTTTGATTGCCGACCCAATTTCCGACCCCGTCGTAATAATGTCACGGAGACATGCAAAATGGCCCACTAAGGGGAAGTCGGGTTTCAATGTTAGCGTAATGCTTTCGCATGCTGGAACTTCCTCGACATGCTCTCTAACGTTGCATTGGGGATGCTTCGGATGAGTTCTTTGGGAGAACAGTTGTTCAGAAAGCTTGCTCTTCGCTACTAAACTAAGCTCCTCGGCGCAACAGCCCCTTACTACTAGATACTAGCAATACCACCTGATTAGAAGGCCGGCGAACCAAATGCTTGACGTCATATTAGTGGACCGATTTTTTGGTTTCGAACAATGATTATTCGTGACTGGATCTTGTATTTGAATACATTTTTAAGATAAGATGAATGAAGATGCGACGTCATCTTACGATACGACGTTATTGGTCAACAAATCGGAATTGGTCTACTAGTGTGACGTTGTGTTGCTTAGTTCATCGGCCTTCTAATCTAGTGGTATTGATGCTAGAGGGGCTGGGGAGCCCAGTCGGTGAGGCACTCGCCTAGCATGCGAAAAGTCCCAGGTTATTTTGGCGATGCCCGGACCCGAACGTGGGACTTTTCGCATGCTAGGGGAGTGCCTAACCTACTAGGCTCCCCATCCCCTCTAGTATCTGGGTACAAACGGGTTGTTGCGCCGAGGAGTTAAGTTAAGTACCGAAATGCAAGCTTTCTAAAAAACTGTTGAGCGCACGTTAAATATGCTCCAAAGTCAAAAGCTGCGTACGATGTCGCCCTTAACGGTTGAGTTGGGGTTCTATTCAGGTGTCGGCTCGTCACTTGACTGTGATTCTAAAATACGGCGCTCATCGCCAATAGCCCTCGTGTAGCTCTAGTGCGATGATAATTCAAACTAAACGCTTTTGTATATAATAGTTCATTCTTTGTAAACTTGAGCAAATATGGAAGAATTGCAAATTGTGCACATTCTATTAACATAAATGCAAAATTAAAGTTTGTTACTTTCTCAAGTGCAATCAACGAGTTCTACAGTAGGGAAGAGGGACGACTCGTACTGAGCTGCCATCGGCAATCATGGTCACTACGGAGCCTGAATAGAGTGGTAAAAGAGCTAGTTAATTTATAATTTTGATACTGAGAAAGGAAGTACACCAAGGGCAAAGGTGGAAATCGAACCCGCATCCGTTACAGCGCGCGGACTGCTAGCATTATGGCCTGCGATACAAACCACTCGGCCATCGTGATCAACATGCCACTCTATATTGTCTCCGTGTTGGTCTATGCTGCTGTTGCCAGGTTCAGTATCTACACTCTTAAAACAAACACTCCCAATTTACCTCAGTCTGAGTGGATTTCACTCCTCCAGACTGGAAAATGCACTTCTCCTTTTGGAGTGGATCCTTTGTGTGTTAAACCTCCGACAGGATCACTCCAAACGAGTGATTTCAACTCAGTCTGAGAAAATATGCATGCCTTTAGGGTGTCGAAAATGCACTTCTCCAACTGGAGTGGATTTCACTCTTTTGTTTTAAGAGTGTACCCTACTATGGTACCGCCGCGTACGATGTCGCCCTTAAAGGTTGCGCTGGGTGCCTATTCAGGTGTTGGCTCGACACCTGACTGTGGTTCTAAAATATGACGCCCGTCGCCAATGGCCCGCGTGTAGTTCTAGTGCAACGATAATTCAAACCTAACCTAACCTAACCTACTATGGTACTCTTTGTGTACAGTACGAAAATATACAAAGAAACGTACCTATAAGTCTGCTGTGCAAATTAAAGCTTACGTGACTTAAGGGCTCTGGAGTGCTAGGTATATGTCCGGTTAAGGTTGTCCTGGTCAGCCTCAAGCGGAACTTCCAGTGTTTAGTTCCCAAGAGAAAATGCTTGTTAATCATTTTAACCTCGCCCAATCCAGGATTCCATCCGATCTGTGGCGTGGCAATGCGGATCACTACCACCGAGCCACTACTCTTCGCTACACTGTAAAAAATAACTGTAAAATTAAGAGCATTTGCCCTTCAATTTTTGTAGGAATCACTTCGTGGGGCCCAAATATGGGGGGCGTGGGCCTAACGGGCCTTATGGCCTTAAATTTTTAGGGCCCACACCATTTAGCAAAAAAGAAACTGAAACTTCGGGCCCAAAAATATGGGGGACCCTAGACCTGCTCCCAACGGACCTCATAGAAGATCAGGCCCTCGTAATGTGGTAGCTCAAAACCATGGAAGTGGTTAAAACGATCACCTTGGTAATTCTTGAAGATCTTTACCTAACTGCACAGATGAACTTCGTGCTCGGCACCCTTCCCATATCCTAGGAAGTCACTTCCTCACGAGGAAAGTTCTGCTCCAGAGACTCTCGTTAGACTTGAATCACTGGAAAAACCCAAATCAGGGAAAGCATTACTCCCTAAGTCACGTGAGTTTGGAAGATGTGCGTAAGATAGCGTTATCACTTTCGCTTCGCCGAGTTCCGTTGGAATAACTTATTTATAAAACATGAAATCGTTTATTTTATTTTCTATATGTGCTATACGATACGAAGATGAACACTTTCAAAAAATGTAATCAAGGTTCTTGTTCATTTTTTAGTAAATAATAAGCGACTCAGTGGCTGAGAGGTATTACGTGTCCGCCTCAGATTTTTCAGTATATGCTCAGTTTATCTCGCTGAGGTCGTTGTTCTGCTTATGGGAAATGTCCGTTCCAATGAGTGCACAACACTCAGTAAGATGTTAGATAATCATATGTCACTCGAATGTTGTTCTTTAAGGGGTCATAGGAGTCTTAAAAATGTGCAAAGAAGGTACTACAAAGCATAGTTTAATCTTTCATGTCATTTTTTAACTACTCAATATATAAGTATAACTTTTTTGTATGTTATTTTACAAGATTTATTTATTATAAAACAAATTTTAAAACTTATGAAACTTTAGCCAAAACTAAAATAAATGATATTAAACAAAAAGCTATTTGAACACTTTGGGATTAGGCTTGCGCGGCAAATTCTGAGGTCAAAATTGAAATAATGAGAAAGAAAATGACTTTATATTGTACAAATATGTACAAACAAAGACTTATACCTAAATTCACAGCTCAATTTTAATAAGAAATTATTTAAAAAAAGTTTTTAATTAACATTTTAAATTTTTTATTAATTTTTTTAGAAAAAAGTTCTTAAAATAATTTCTAATTAAAATTGAGCTGAGAATTTAGGCATAAGTCCTTGTTACAATATAAAGTCATTTTCATGGTCATTTTTTCAATTTTGACCTCACAATTTGCCGCGCAAGCCTAATCCCAAAGTGTTCAAATAGCTTTATGTTTAATATCATTTATTTTAGTTTTGGCTAAAGTTTCATAAATTTTAAAAGTTGTTTTATATTAAATAAATCTTGTAGAATTACATATAAAAAAATTATACTTATATATTGAGTAGTTAAAAAATTACATGAAAGATCAAACTATGCTTTGTAGTTCTTTCTTTGCACATTTTTAAGACTCCTATGACCCCTTAAGGGTCTTAAGGTTTTAGAAAGAGGGAAACTGGACATCGGGCAACACGTCCAAATAGCCACTAACAATGGTGTAATTACTTTCCTATTTTTATTTTCTTCTGTATATGTAATTATACAAATGAAACAGAGGTAGGAAAAATAAACAATAACTACAAAATTACAATTTATAAGTATCTTGACGCCAGGCTCTATAAGTGGTAAAATAACTCGGTAAGGAAAAAAATCTAAATGTGATTGTTTAGAGGACATAGTTATTTTTTTGTGTGTGGTTTAAAATGGAAAAAAAGTAACAAGGATGTTTTCATCTGAAAACTCATCATAAATACGTTCTGTGCATATATTATCGCACTGTGTTTGAAAATGTAACAAAATCGAATATTTAGTTAATATCAATAAAATAAAAAAAAGTTTTTAATTCGTTCACTTGCACAAGTGTGTAATGAATGTAAAGCAATCTGTATTAGTTTTTCAAAATTGATAGTTCATTCTAACATAGTTTTCTGACAAAAGCTTTCATTTTTTTTTGTTTAATTTGTCTTTTCCCAAAAAACCTACAATTTGAGGCGAAAAATCTCGAAAAAAATATTGATGAAAATTTTTTTTGAATTTGAGTTTCAATTACAAACTACATTGAAAACGCAGCATTGCTCTAGATCATAAAATTAATATTAATAATTCTGACAATAAGTCTAAATTTAATAATTTTTCATTTAGAAAAGTTTTAACCCCAAAAATTAACATAAAAGTATTTTATTGATTAGTTACACTATAAAAAAATGTCAGCTTTACTTTATTATATAAGTTCAAGACAAAATAAATTGTTACTATAATTTATTTCACTTATATTTAATCAATTTATGCTTATGTAATTAAAACGTCATGTCCACGGATATAAAAATCATGTCCGTGGGCCAAAAACTATGGACATGATGGTTCACAGACATGATGAAATCATAAATTAAAGCTCAGAAACAGAAAATTTTCGGCTTAAGAGAATGAAGCATGGAAACTTAGTTTAAATAACTAACTTATTTCTACAAGTAATAAATCATAAGTTCAAATCAATGGTTTACCTTTTTGTACTTGCTGTTTAATGTAATGTTTGTAATGCTGCTTTAACTAAAAAAAAACAATATTTATTTCAAAGAGTTGTAAATTAATTTAGATTAACTAACCAAAACCGATTTGATATTTTTTTTTATTCCGTGCAAAGAATGAGTATATATTTGATAGTAATTAATATTTTAAAGCCTAATTACAAACATCCCCCCAAAAATATATATATTAAAATAAAAAATACAGCAAATAAGTACATGCTTCAATTTTTTAAGTAAGTATTAAATAAGTAGGGGAGAGTGGGGATAATGGGACGCAGGGCTAAAGGACAAGGGGCCAAAAGCGGAAAAAAATATACTTTTTTACAATTATTTTTGCACTGAAGAATTGTAACTGTTAGACTTCACATTTTAACAACCAAAGATTGGCCTTTAAAAGCATGTGTTGAAGTGGAGAAAATAAATTTTTGTTTTAGAGAATCCAAAGTTAGGTTAAACGTGCATCTTTTTTTCACTTTTGAAGTATTAAAATTAAATAAAAACTTTCTATGAATTAAACTATAGTTTTAAGTAGATTGCGTAACATAGATTAAGATATTATACGCCAAATACTGTGGTGAAATACACGTTCTTCTGTGTTTGACCATTTATATAAAAAATGTGGGGTGTAATGGAACAGAAACTATATTGTCAAGTCAAATAGGACACGAAGAAACCTAGCCTTGTATTCTTTATCTTGAAGAATCTATATAAATCTCCAATATAGTATTCAGTCTAGTTGCAAACAACGTTTTTTGATATTTAATTAAACACTTTTTGAACTTTATAGGGAGATTACTATAGGAAGATAGTCATAAAACATAATGCATGAAACAAATGTCTAACCCTCTAAGGGATACAAATAAGACTACTGAATTCTTAGTAAGCGGGTGTCTGATCAAGCACACAAGCCGAGTAGTAGTAGTAGTAACTTTTTATAAGACTACAAATCTGTTACCAGATAGTCAGTTTCCCCAGCAAACACACTCATTTTTTTTTAAAGATTTATGTTTTTACTAAAATTTAATATTTCAAGCATGGAGGTGTCTTGTTACCATTTACTATATAAATATCATTTAAAAAATTTGATTTAAATTTAACTAAATTTAAAAATTTCAAGCATGGAGGTGTCCTTTATAACCCTTCGCTATAGAAATATCATTTAAAAATTTTGAAGAAATTAAGTTTCAGTTAAAAAGTAAAGTTTTAATGAAAAGAAGTTTGCATTCAGCAAATGTTTTTATCCCGCAGAGGGATAAACAAGTTAATTAAGGGGTCACAGGAGTCTTAAAAATGTGCAAAGAAGATACTACAAAGCATAGTTTGATCTTTCATGTCATTTTTTAACAACTCAATAAATGAGTAGAATTTTTTTATATGTAATTCTAAAGGATTTATTTATTATAAAACAAATTTTAATATTTATGAAACTTTAGCCAAAACTAAAATTAATGATATTAAACATAAAGCTATTTTAACACATTGTGATTAGGCTTGCGCGGCAAATTGTGAGGTCAAAATTGAAAAAATGACCAAGAAAATGACTTTATATTGTACAAAAATGTACAAACAAAGACTTATACCTAAATTCTCAGCTCAATTTTAATTAGAAATTATTTTAAGAACTTTTTCTAAAAAAATTAATAAAAATTTAAAAAAAATTATTTTAATTTTTTTAAAAAATAATTTCTAATTAAAATTGAGCTGAGAATTTAGGTATAAGTCTCTGTTTGTATATATTTGTACAATATAAAGTCATTTTCTTGGTCATTTTTTCAATTTTGGCCTCAAAATTTGCCGCGCAAGCCTAATCACAATGTGTTCAAATAGCTTCATGTTTAATATTATTTATTTTAGTTTTGGCCAAAGTTTCATAAATTTTAAAACTTGTTTCATAATAAATAAATCTTGTAGAATTACATATAAAAAATTATACTTATACATTGAGTAGTTCAAAAATGACATGAAAGATCAAACTATGTTTTGTAGTACTTCTTTGCACATTTTTAAGACTCCTATGACCCCTTAAAAATAGTAATAAAATTTACTCTTTGTTAGTTTCTAAAGTGCACTAGTAAGTTATCTATATAGATTTTTTGTTGCTTATTCTATTACAAAATTGTTTTTTCACTAAAAATATTGTTAAACTAGTGGTCCATTTAAATTTCATCAGTGAGTTTCATATCTTAAACATTTGTATGCTTATTTTTATTGTAACAGTTATTAGAGAAGTACGCTACACTAGAAAAAGAGTGTAACAATTTGAAACTTTAAAAAAAGCTTCGTTGGATCAAGTAATTTCTCATTTTATTAAATTAAATTTTAATAAATTTTAAGCAAAGTATATTAAATATTACATAAATTTTTTTGTAACTAAATATGGTTGTTATACTACAGATTTTAATTTGTTATTAAACACTGGTATCAAAATGTATTTCTATAAACACGCGATTAGAATTTCGTTTTTTAAGTATATCAGCACAGAAGACAATGCAGTGCAATAAATATAAATTTTATTCATATTTTAAACAAATATTATATACATAAAATTTACAAAATATACATCATGCGAAAAATAAGTATAGATAAGACAATATACAGTTTCAATAAATTTATTGAAGAAATGTGGAAAATCTATAACCATACCAAAAAATAAACACAAATTAAACTATAAAGGTCCAACTTTTAGAATAAACTTCAAAATACATAAAAATATTGTATTAAAATGCATAAAATAAATACAATTAAACTGTAAAAATTACATTTTAAACTGTATTAAAAACCTATAAGTAAAAGTTTATAACAATATAAAAAGCTGAATTTATTGAACATAAGAAACAAATAATATTTCAAACACATTTTTTAAAAATAATACTAAACCTTTGTGTAAATAATACTAAACCTTTTTTTTTTTTAAAAAAAAAAAAGGTTTAGTATTATTTACACAACAATTGAAATTCATCGAAACCTAGTAAATGACTAGCAAGAAAAGCAGACTTCAGAATAATATAAGTTTTATCAAGTAAGAAATTAATTACATGGCCAGTAATTAGATCTGAAACTGCAGTTTATAAAATAATAATAAATATTTTTTTTATCCAGGGCAAAATTCAAAAAATCAAGTTATCAAATTGTCCAAGTTAAAAAGTTATACCTTTTAAAATAACTTTGTTATGGTTCAAACTGTTTTATATAGTTTGAATCATAATTTAAATAACCGTATTAAACAGTTTGAACCGTAATCCAGATCTATTAAAGATTGTATAACTTCTCTGCTATTATTATTTAATTATAAGGATAATTAAAGAATAATTATTTTATTTGACATTTGCCACCTATTGCAACTGTTCATTAAAAAAAAAACACGTTTAAACTGGAAGAAAAATCTATTTTCGGTAAACAATTTGGTTTGCAGGCTATAACTTATAAAAGAAACATAGTTTCATCAACTACCTTACTCAGAAAAATGCAATAAGGGAAATAAAATATAGTTTAACGATAATTTGATATAAACAATCTACAAAATAACATTTGTCTTTAGGAAGAAGTGAAAAGTTAAGGGAAATAACTCAAATCTATTATCACAAGTGAGTCAAGCAGAACGTAAATAAATTTTCTGAAATGCAACAGATTGTACTGCAATGAATACATCCGAAAATAATGCCTAGTGCTTTGAATGTAAGAAATAACGACACTTAAATAGTATTTTATATAACCATTTCAGTCGCTAGAGGGTTTGTAAAGTACTTCAACCATGGCAAATTCTGATTAATCGTTGTTTGCTCTCCACTGAGTTCTTCTACTGCTTAAGTTCTAAATTATCATTAATTTAATGTCAATAAGGCAACAGGCATACTCTGGCTACTAGAAAATTTGCTTAATAACATGTAACTATACACTTTCTCCAATGGGGCTGCATAATTGACGATCAAGGCTTTGCAGACTCGGCATATTCCCCAGAACTGAGAGCCATTTTTTGTGCCATCATTTTGGCTGCTCTCGCTACCAATTTTGATGCATAGATTACAATGAATCTGAGCTCTCTGTAGATGTTAAAGTATGCCGAGATTCAATTTTGCCGGGAGAACCCAAGCCAAATGGGATCTCCAGGGATCTTTTACATGCCACACTATTATGTGACATGCGTGCCCCACTTAAACACATGTATGTACCTTTATCATCTTTTTACATAATATACAAATCTTAAACCATTTGGTTACAACATTACAAAAACCACTGGAACAGACTGCTGGCAACCGGTCAGTCTATCCCATGACTTGGGAATTGCTGTCAACTGGCAAGACTGTGCCATATATACTAAAAAAAATGCAAACCGCGAAAGTTTAACACACTTATTGCGAAATGGCAATGTCACATTATAGTGTTGTTTCAATATAAGAATTGTGTTGCGTAAGTACTCTTCATTAGTGTAACGTCGAAACTACAAAGCGTTTCAGCCATAGAGATCTTAATAAAAGTATTAGAGTGGATGTCACGTGACCTATCTATGCTAACGACGGGACGAGCATGGGGGCCGCCATCTTCGAGTTCCAGACCAACTTTTTTAAGTGGAAAGTGCTTAGAAAAAATAAATCTATTTCTAAAATATTAAAAAAAATACCATAAAAATACTAGCTGCATTTTGGAATATTTTTAGTGACTTTAAAAGAACTTGAAACGCTTTTCTAGTATTTTTATAATATTTATTTTGTAATTTTAGAATTAAATTTTGTTTTTTGCCTAGCATTCTTTTTCTTTATGTGATGGCGACACTGGCAACTTGCAGCCATCGCCGTCACATTAGGAGGAAGAATACGCGAAAAATAAAATTTAATTCTAAAATTTCAAAATAAATATTATAAAAATACTAGAAAAGCGTTTCAAGTTCTTTTAAAGTCACTAAAAATATTCCAAAATGCAGCTAGTATTTTTATGGTATTTTTTTTAATATTTTAGAAATAGATTTATTTTTTCTAAGCACTTTCCCCTTAAAAAAGTTGGTCTCGAACTCTAAGATGGCGGCCCCCATGCTTGTCCCGTCGCTAGCATAGGTAGGTCACGTGACCTCCACTCTAATACTTTTTTTAAGATCTCCATGGTTACAGCCATCTACCTCCACATCATCATCCCTCCATGAGCCTCAGGCATGTAAGCGTAGCCGGCATCATGGCCGATCATCTGGGCTCCGTAACCTCCGCCTCCTCCAAATCCGCCTCCTCCGTGATGGTGGTGATGACCCCCTCCGTTCTTGCCCATGTCCGACAGCAACTTGTAGGCCAGTCCGGCCGCTACGAGTCCGGCGGCAGCCATGGTACCATGGCTGCTGCCATGGCCACCTTTCAAGATGATCATGGGTCCGTGGGCGATGGTGTCTGCAGGGGTGGTGAACAGGGAGACCAGGACTATGGCGGCGAAGAGTTGGAGGAAAGACACTCTGGAGGGGAGAGGTAGCTTCATTTGGTCAGGCTGGAAATAAGGATTTTGTTGGATTACGCGACTGATTAAGTTCATTAGAAAAATGTAATCAGAAGGCTGAGAAACTTTTATATTTGAAATATTTCCAATCGTTAAGTGCAATGTCTCTCTGAGGAGGGTAAGGAAATTGGCAGAAATATAATCTAGTTTTCACTGCATAAGAAATAAAATTTTAAATTTTAACAGAAAATTTAATTTATTTACAAAAAATTAAATTTATTTCTAGCATATGATTATAAATGACTTCCTCCTACTTCAAAAATAAAAATTCAGCAAAATTATCAAACTTATAAATTGTTAAAAAGTATGTGTGTTGCTGGAAAACTTGACAGTCAGGTGACGGGTTTATAAACTGGAATTCTCGAAGGGGTATAGACGACATTAAAGAGACTCAAAGTCAGAGATCTCAAAAGACAGCGAAAAACGATGAAATATTAATGGAGTAGCACAAGCTATTCCGCTGCAATGTTTTTTTTACTTTACTAGTTGATACACAGGAGTTATAATTACATATCCAGAAATCCATTCACCTTCAGCGTAGGATCGCGTGACGGACGCAGTGACGAAGGGCCGGGGGAACCGTTTATGAATGCGTAATCTTTTTGAAGTTTTGGTTACTTTATATATAACTTAGTAAATATTTAGTTTTTCATCTAAACTACAACACAAAATCAAAAATGTAAAAGAATCTATACTATTTCCTCACCTATTTAAATTAAAATTGCAGGACAAAACCAATAAGTGACACCAGCCCCTTATGCACCCCTCTCCTCCAATGTATATCCTACTAAGCGAAAACTAATTATTTTCGTTGCTGTCCATTGGTACTGGTCAAGTTGTATGTGATATCATCAAGCTTTTATGTACAAAACTCTACAAACTAAGCCCCCTAATATTAATGTAATTACACTAAGAAAAAACTTGTGGAACACAAGTATTAAGTAAAAACAAAAACCTTACGAGACTGTGTTTTGTCAACACAAAAATTTTAATGATGGCATACGAACGCAAATTTGGAGAATTGTGTCACGATCGCGAGACAATCGCAAGAGAAGAGAAGACGATTTTTATATTCTTGTGCCATCGACAAGGACTGTGAACTAAATTGCTTTCTAAAATATATGTATAATAAAATTAAAGCAATCATCTTAAAGCACCGTAATATATAATGTAAGCTTTATTATACTTGCTATTTATATGAAAAATTAAAGAGCAGATGCTGAAATGCTTTACGGGAAAATGCATGAGTGCTGTGCCTAGCTTCAACACAATTTTTTGGGCTAACCATTATTTGGCCTCAACACAGTTTTTGCAATGTTTCAATACAACTTGTAATAACTGGAAAAACACAATTTTTTTATCCAAAGTCAACACATTTTTTCTGAGCTTAAAGCTAACGTTTTCGCCGGTAACACACAATAAATATGATATTCTATATAAATTCACGAGGCCCAGTGACTTAGTGGTAGTGCTTCGCATTGCCACGCCACAGGTCCGGGAATCGAATCCCGGATTGGGCGAGGTTGACCCATCCTTTCATCCCTTGAGTGGGTCGATAAAATGGGTAACAAGTATGCTTGGGAACTAAACAATGGGGATTCTGCGTGAGGCTGACCACTTAAGTGGGACATATGCTTAGCACCCCATAGCACTAGGTCACGAAAGCTGATATGGGCACCCCAGTAATGAGCTGTTGCACCGAGGAGAGAGTTTTATATAAATTTACAATACCTGTTGGTGATAGCACTTTAACCGTTCCACTATGAATTTAAATGGTATGTTTTTACAGTAAAATTACAGTATCAAAAAATTCATTAACATACGTATAAAAAATAAATTATAAAATAATATTAACCTTCTGAAGGATACAGACGTATACACATGCCACCTGACTGTCAGGTTTTTCAATAACGCAACTAACTTTTAAGAATTCAAAAATTTATAATTTCACTAGATTTTAAATTTGAAGTAGAGAGGAGAAATTTCATCTGAAACACATAAAAAAATATAAATTAAAAAAAATTCTGTTAAAAAATTAAACATTTCATTCATGCAGTGAAAACAAGTTTTCATTTCAACCAATTTGCTGATCCCGCAGAGGGTAAAATAACATCCACTAATTCTTTTATTTTAATTTATTTCGCACAAACATAAAGACAAAAATTTGAAGAAAATTAGCCAAATAAAATAACAATAAGGCAGTCAGAACACTAAGGCTCACGTGGACCATATTGGAGAACATAAAAAGTAGATGATATTAATTTATAAACACAAATTAAAAATAACCCAACTAAATAAACCATTATAAATCAAACAATCAACCAATTATTTTCCATTTAAATACCTGTGATTAGAAGCTCGTCTCACAAGCTGACAACCCTTCACACGAATCAAACAATCAAATGTCAGCAGGATCACGCCCGCAATTCGCTTTTATACTGCACATCCGCATTTCCCACACGTCGCAACTTCCGATATAAATCCGGAAAAAAAATGCAGTTCGCACGTTTTAACCAAATATTACCTTCCGTTTGCCATCTTGTAATAATTAGGAACCCACGGACCGAGTTTAGTGTCTTTTCCTCCAACGCGAATTCATCATTTTCGCACGAGGAAGAATATTGTGATTCGTTGTGCTTGATTGATGTCTTGTCGAATTTTGGTTCTTTTGTGGATGGAAAAGGTGTTCGAAAAGTTTTCTTAAAAAAACAATCGATTACTTTTTTACTTGTTAATTGATATTATATCGCACCGTACACGGAAAAAATACTTATCATCAAAAAGCTATTTTTTCTGGAAAATCGTCCATAGTTTATTTTTTTCTTTGCATTTCAATATAGAACAAAAATAAGGATCCGCAAACTGCGACGTAACTATTTTACCAATCGATTTGAGATTTGATCTAATAGTTAAGATATTTTAATTTTGAACGTTTTATCATTTATAACTCTTAAAAAGTCATATTTGTCCAATCGGCCACTTTTCTGCATACGGTACGATATTCTTCTTTCTAAACTTTTTTTAAGCCATACTTAATTAGTTCCATAATTTCATCCGTAACATCTACCAGGATTCTAACATAAGTATCTCTTTTTTATCTGTAAATAAAGTCATCCGATGGATTAAAATTATTTAGCCAACAGAAAAACAAAGGGTTCATTGTAAATGGTATGTACTAAGATTGAGCTGAAGTAAAAAGTGTTGTGCCCCAGGGCTCGGTCTTAAGGCCTATTTTGTTTATTATGTTTATGGATTATATCAGCTGGAAGATAAATAGCAAGTTAGGTATTTTTTTAGGATGACTTAAAAGCCATAAATTCAATGAGTTATACTGAACAAAGCAAGCAATTACAGAACAATCTTACGGAAAAATTAAATTTGTAGATAAATTTGGACACAGTCTACGTCCTTGGTAGGGTATCACGTGACTTTCTGTTTCATCTTGGTATCGAAGTTATTTCAAAATTTATTATAAAAACCAAGGAAGTTTCAGAAAAATGTGAATGCAGTTGATTTAAATCAAGGGGGAAAATGCTGTAATTCTCCATTAAAGCATCAGAAGAAGCACATTATTCTATTGATTAAAACAAATTTACCCTTTACAGAGGTAAATTTATAAACATTTTGCATTAAAAATAATACAATTGATTGTTAATTTTAAAAGAAGAAAATTAGAGATTATGCATTCATAGCTTAAAGCTTAGAGAATATGAAAAGGACTTAAAACCTTAAAAGAACTTTAAGGACTTAAAACCTTAGCATCCATTAAAATCATTAACCCCTAACACATATTTAACATTGTTATTTTTTAATTCTTTGGTAAAAGTACTATATACACGATTTATAATGTGGTTGTGTGACGTATATATTGTGAAAATTTTTTATGTTTTTTCAGTTAAAAATATTTAAAGAAGAAATAATTTCATTAATAACTACAATTTAAATGCTTACAGGAAGAACGTGCTAAGTGACATTTTTGAAAAAAATTGAGATTTTTGTGTCAGTGAACATCATAGTCTTTCCCTTAAAGATAACAAGATTACCTCTTTTCATAAAGTTTAAGTTACATAGATTTGTCAACTATTGTAAGTTTTTAATGCATCTAAATGGAAACGAAAAACTTTAAAAGCTCATTTTCTCGTTTTCACCTGTCACTTAGCTCATTCATCCACTAATCTCTTTTGGTTTGGTTTGGTTTGGTTTGAGTTAATGTCGCACTAGAGCTACACGAGGGCTATTGGCGACGGGCGTCGTATTTTAGAACCACAGTCAGGTGACGAGCCAACACCTGAATAGGCACCCAACGCAACCGTTAAGGGCGACATCGTACGCAGCGTAAGGACTTTGAAGGATATTTAACGTGCACTCCCTTACACGGGGTATTATTCGTCGGACATTTTTGGCTGCCCGGGCCGTTTATAGGTCGGCAGCTATATTGGCGATGCCCGGACCCGAACCAGGGACCTTTCGCATGCTAAGCGAGTGCTTAACCGACTGGGCTCCCCAGCCCCCACTAATCTCTTCGATCGTCTTGCAAGTTTTTCATCGGAATAACAAACACAGTAAAAACTGTTTTAGTAGAACAATCCTTTTTTGTACGTATATTTAAAAGAAGAACTCTGCGATGGTGAAGATTTGGAAACTGAATTTTATGCATTTTTTGATTGACTGATGGATTTTCTTAATTTCTTTTTAGGGAAAGTCGCTCTCTGTTTGGGAAGCACAATGTGTTCAAATAGCCTTATGTTTAATATCAATAATTTGAGTTTTGCCTAAAGTTTCATAAATTTTAAAATTTGTTTTATGTTAAAAAAATCTTTTAGAATTACATATAAAAAAATTATACTTATATATTGAGTAGTTAAAAAATTACATGAAAGATCAAACTCTACTTTGTAGTACCTTCTTTGCACATTTTTAAGACTCCTATGACCCCTTAAAGAATCAGCCTGGAGATTCAACCATCTCCGGAGTGCTATAAATCGGATCTTTTCCGGAAGTAGAACGAAAACCCTCAATTTATCAGGGATGGGCCCCCATAGATATCATATAAATTACTAGATTGGCAGATCACATGACCTCCACTGCTAACGACGGGACGCGCATGGAGACCCCAGAGTAGGGGCAATTTGGCCTGTGTTGCCATCTCTTTTATGAGAAAAACACTACGAAAAAATATAATTTAAATTCAAAATTACAAAAAAATATTATAAAAATACTAGAAAAGTGTTTCACGGTTTTTTTTTAAGTCACTAAAAATATACCAAAATGCAGCTTGTATTTTCATGGTATTTTTTTGAAATTTTAGATGTAGAAATCTAATTTTTTGTAGCACTTTCTCCTTAGAGTGGTGGCAACACTGGCCAAATTTCCCTTCCTCTGTTGTCCCGTCGTTAGCATTGGAGGTCACGTGATCTGCCAATCTAGTAATTTTTATGATATCGATGGATGGACCCGAGTACACTGGAGGCGCGTTTACATGAAATTGCCATCGAATCCATGGAATGCCAAAATCCCCATTACTGGAAAAAGAGGTCGAGCAGGATTTCTAACCCAAATGATAGTCTGTGGCCGAATCCATGATATGAAAAATGGGCTAAAAATGTGCAATACAACCGATGTAGTTTGACTAAGAATTTTGTATTTCATTATTAACGCAGAGAGACTTCGTTTTAGAAACCAGATATCATATTTATTTTCCCTCAATGTCAATTTCAGTTTTCTGGAACATGAATATTCAATTTCACATGCGAGTAACTTTAAGTATTACTTAAAAAAAAAAAAATCCTTCCTGGATGACCAATCAGAAATTATCCAGCAAACAACAAACAAATTAACTCGGATTAACTTAGATGTTAAAAGGATTACCTCAGATGTTAACGCCTTATTAACATCCTAAACACAACAACAAATCATTACAAATTACCATCCATTTTAAGCCTCGGGAAACTTCGATTGATCAACTGTATCTAAATTTGTTTCTTTTCGATAAAAAAATTTGTAGTGAAAACGCGTGTTGGACATGCTTGAAAAGATTTTGCCTGTGATTTGTAAGGGTCGTTAGCGACGGCTAATTTGAGAATATTGTCTTCCTCTTCTTGTAACACAGGTGGTGTTTATTTTCTGCTTAAGGGGTCATAGGAGTCTTAAAAATGTGCAAAGAAGGTACTACAAAGCATAGTTTGATCATGTAATTTTTCATATAATTTTTGAACTTCTCAATATATAAGTATAATTTTTTATATGTAATTCTACAAGATTTATTTAATATAAAACAAATTTTAAAATTTAAGAAACTTTAACCAAAACTAAAATAAATTATATTAAACATAAAGCTATTTGAACACATTGGGATTAGGCTTGCGCGGCAAATTTTGAGGTCAAAATTGTAAGAATGACCAAGAAAATGACCTTATATTGTACAAATATGTACAAACTAGGACTTATACCTAAATTCTCAGCTCAATTTTAATTAGAAATTATTTTAATAACTTTTTCTAAAAAAATTAATAACATTTTTCAAATTTTGATTTAAATTTTTTTAAAAAATATTGTCTAATTAAAATTGAGATGAGAATTTTGGTATAAGTCTTTGTTTGTACATATTTGTACAATATTAAGTCATTTTCTTGGTCATTTTTTCAATTTTGACCTCACAATTTAACGCGCAAGCCTAATCACAATGTGTTCAAATAGCTTCATGTTTAATATAATTTATTTTAGTTTTGGCTAAAGTTTCATAAATTTCAAAACTTGTTTTATAATAAATAAATCCTGTAGAATTACATATAAAAAATTATGCTCATTTATTGAGTAGTTAAAAAATGACATGAAAGATCAAACTATGCTTTGTAGTATCTTCTTTGCACATTTTTAAGACTCCTGTGACCCTTTAATATCATTTGTTTTAGTTTTGGCTAAAGTTTCATAAATTTTAAAATTTGTTTTATATTAAATAAATCTTGTAGAATAACATATAAAAAATTATACTTATATATTAAGTAGTTAAAAAAATACATGACAGATCAAACTATACTTTGTAGTATCTTCTTTGAACATTTTTAAGACTCCTATGACTCCTTAAATAATAGTCGAGTTTTTTTTCCTGGTAAATTGTAAAATGAAATGATTTGGACGAATAAAATATTTCAAAATTAAACCAAGGAATTAAAAGTGGTTTTAAAATGTTGTGCAGAAATGTTAAGTACGTAAATGATGTCAGTGTTTCTTGCTGATAAATCTTGTAAATTCATCAATGATGTCATTATGATTTACCAAAAATTCTTATAAAAACGTCAACATGTTATTGATGAAAATTCTTATAAAGACCCAAAGGACGTCAACATGTTATTCAGGAAAATTCTTATGAAGACCCAAAGGAGTCGACATGTTATTCATGAAAATTCTTATATAAAGACCTAAAGTACGTCAATATGTTATTCATGAAAATTCTTATAAAGACCCAAAGGACGTCAACATGTCCATGTAATAATTCCTTATGAAGAAATAAATGACTTATATGTGTTGCGCTACGTAGTTAACGTAAACACTTAAAAATGGACGAAATAACATCAGTATGAAATGCTAAAATTAAATATGAGACGATATTTAAATAATATTTTTTTTGCTGATTAGCCATGTAAATTCTGTCTTTATATCCAATTAAAAATCCACATACAGAAGTAAACGACTTATGATCATTTTAAAACTTTATAAAGACACAAGTTATTTTAATATATGTTCTACTGAAATCTTTTAAAGACTTGAAATGACAATATTGTCTGATGAAATTTTTTTTAAATGTAAGCTATGTCATTTTGAATTGCTAAAATGCCTCATGAAGGACGAAATTGAAATCCATATGTTCTGGAATTCCAATAATTATCTAACATTTAAATGCCTCACCAATATATTTTTGAAGATTAAATGTTAACCTAAATTAACTTGTAAAGCTAGCTTGTTTATTTTTTAAATATCTAATTTAAAAATTAAAAAAAAACATATTTTCAAAACTCCAGTTCAATTTAAGTCTAATATAAAAAAAATATGTTCTTTATGAGTTTCATGCTCTCCCAACAAAGCTAAAGGCAGAAATTCCTCAATCAGTTGAAATGCTCATTCGATTGCAGCCTAATAACACTTTACTCGATTAAAAACAGAAAAAAAGATATTTTTTATCCAAAGCAGTTTATTTTTGTTGAAAAAAAAGTTTTAGATGGAAATAAAAATTCTGTAAACCTGTGATACTTTTCTGTAAAATTAATAAGCTTTTTTACAGTGTACCTGTTACAGTGTATGGTATGGTATGGTATGATACATATATATTCCAGCTTGTGTGCTTGTTCATAGAACCGCTTATAAGCTTTCGTCAAGTGGGACAGACACAGAAAGAAATTTTACAGTCACAAAGAAATGAATAACACATAGACAAATAACAACATTTATTGACTTTCACAAACATCCATGCCTGACCGGGATTCGAACCCGACCTCAGCAGCTCCAAAGGCTAGAACGCTAACCATTCAGCCACCGAGGCGGCCTGTTACAGTGTACCTGACCAAAGAAAGAAAAGAAACATCATAATATGTCCACAATAACGCTCTGGTTTTTTTTCCCACGTAAAGTGTCAAATCCAATTTTTACTCTAAACAGTTTATTCTTACAGAAAAAAAACTGTTTAATGATAACACCAAAATATTTCTGTAAATATATGGTATTTTTCTAAAACTAACATATTCTTTTTACAAAAAGCACTTTCGAATGAATTTTTTTTGTAAATATATGGTATTTTTCTTTAAAACTAACAAATTCTTTTTAAAGGGGAAAAAAACCTGTTAAATGATAGCACCTCAATTTTTCCGAAATATATGGCATTTTTCTTTAAAACTAACATATTCTTTTTATAAAAAGCACTTTTAAATGAATTTTTTTTGTAAATATATGGTATTTTTCTTTAAATAACTAACAAATTCTTTTTAAAGGGAAAAAAAACTGTTAAATGATAGCACCTCAATTTTTCCGTAAATATATGGCATTTTTCTTTACAACTAGCATATCCTTTTTACAGTTTACCAGACCAAAGAAGGAGACAAACATCGTAAATAATCCACAATAACGCTCTGATTCCCTTCCCACGTAAAGTGTCAAATCCCTTCCATCATTTCACACGATATATCTAACGAAAGTGTCCATCTTTTCCCTTCGGTTTCACGCAACTTTCCCGTGTTTCTCGTTCAATCCTCTCTTCTTCTTGTTGTGATCGATGTTGTTCGATCTATTGTTTGTTGTTGCCATCGATGGATTAGATGAGGGGATTATAGGTTTGGGAAAGTGAAAATTCGGTTGTTTTGGCGAGTCTTTTGATGCCATTACTATTGGTAACTGTGGGACAATACCCGAAAGAACTCTTTCGTGTTTGATGTCCATTTTTGTGTGGAAAAAGTGAAAATTCGGTTGCGAAACTTATAACTCCTTATTAAGCTCGTTTCCAATACAGTAGTCCTATATAAGAAGGTCGTTGAACCCGAACAAGGTAAAAAAAATCACAAAAAAATTTCGACCCTGGAAAGGAGTGAAAATTTACTCCTAAATCACTCGTAATCGCCCTAAAGTGCTTCTAATCATCGTAAAATCGCTCGTTTGCTGTTAAGATTATTAGAGGTTTAACAAAACAAAAGAGTGAAAACCACTCCTATAGCGGAAGTGCATTTTCGACACCAAAAAGAGTGAAAATTAACTCAGACTGTGTTAAAATCACTCGTTTGTTTTAAGAGTGTAGTATTATAAGAGGGTAAAAAAATACAGAATAAGGTAAAAAACACAAAAAATTAAGAAAATAAAAGTAGATTTTTAGACTTTGAGCGTGTTATCAGATGTATCCATACAATGTCATTTTCTACACACATTTAGATAAACAGATACAGCTGTGGAAATAAAAAAGTACCCACTAGTGATTATTTTGGCCGTTAGTTATCCTATAGAATCGGACCTTTTTGACATTGTGAACAATTAACAATCTGAGTTAATTGCATGACACAAAATTTGCATAAGGAGCCATCTTCATATTAAAAATGTTACTAACTTTAAAATTTCCAATAGCAACACCCCTTTTTGAATCCATATTTCAAATCTCTGACCTATGTTAATACGAAATGCCAAATTTTGTTAGTTTTTAAGCATTATTAGAGAAGTTAGAGACGTGCAAAGTTTAGGTCCCATAATGTTAAATGAGTTGCACATAAAAAACTAACCCGATCTATAAATAATTAAGATAATGAAACGAATTTTTTGCTGAAAAGAAATTGTAATAACCCAAACAAAATGCATTCAATATTGGAGTATTTAAAACAATTGTCATATTTTTAAATAATTATTATCTTAATTTTTTTAAAAAATATATGAATGGAAACCCCTTAATATTTTTAAAGAAATAAATTTACGACAAGAAGCTTAAGCGAAATCCCAATTTTTAAAAATATTTATTCATAATTTGCTGAGTAAATCACAAAATACTTTTTAATTTCCCTTTAGGGGACTGTGTATAAGATTACGTGTGTAATTTATAAATATTGCATGCATGCTTGCTTGTCATTTTAGAAATGGTCCCCAAAAGGTCCACAAGTGATTCGATTGAATAACTAGTCAAATATTCATCCAAATGTATCAAAAACTTAGATTTAAGGGTTTTCAAGAGTGCTTAACATTTCTAAGTTATTAAAATTGGGTGTTGCTATTGAAAATTTCAAAGATCGTAATATTTTTAATATGAAGACAGCCCCTTATGCAAATTTTGTATCGTGCAATTAACTCAGAATGTTAATTGTACACAATCTCAAAAAGGTCCGATTCTATAGGGTGACTAACGGATGAAATAACCTCAAGTGGGTACTTTTTTATTTCCACAGCTGTACATTTGTAACAGAATCTGTCACTTACTTGGACAAAAGCCCTGATTCCTACACTGACTTAGTATGTTTTACAGAGGGTTGGGAAAGGGAAAATTCTGTTGTTTTGGACTAGGGGCCTCTGAGAAATGATTCTGATACCATAACTATTGATCACAGTAACTAAGACAATACCTGTCGTTCAATTTTGTTTTTGATATTTATCCACATTTTTGTAAGGAAAACTGAACATTCGGTTGTGAAATTTAGAACTAATTTTTAATCCTTTCTTCTATAAAGTAATGCTATAAGAGGATCTTTGAACCCGAACAAGATAAAAAAAAAAAGAAATTAAGGTAGGCGAATACCCAAAATTCTAAAATTTTTACTATTACTTTAATCTTTTCCAAATTTTCCATGGTGATTTCAAATATAATGAACAATACTTTTTAGGGTATTTTTTTATTTAAATATAATTGATTTATTTTAAACAGTGTTTTTCACTTAAAAAAAGGGGTTTACGCGAACAGTTCTAGTATAAAAAGTTTTACATTAATTTACCTGAAATTTTTTACAGATGCTATTTCAATATATACCTGTGCCATGAACCTCTAACATCTGGTGTAAATATATAAGTTTTTTAAAAAAAATGTCCAAGTGTAAGTTAATCGAAAAAAATCCTTTTTTTGTGGTTAATTTATGACATTTTTCTTAATAACTTCTTTTCTTGTAATTTGTATGTAACTCTAGAGGATCATTGCATACATCAGTTCAAAACGAAGACTTTAACACATAATTAATGTTTATAGGATGAAAATTCAATGTGGTAGACTTGTTAGCGTAAACCTCTTTTTTTAGTAGAAAAACACGGTTTAAAAAAATAAGTTATATTTAAATTTAAAAAAATGCCTAAATAGTATTATTCATTTTATTTGAAATCACTATACCAAATTTGGAAAAGATTAAACTAATAGAAATTTTTTTAGAATTTGGGGGAATTTTGGGTATTCGCCTACCTTAAGGAAATGAAAAAGGACGTTTGATATATTGAATGTGTGATAATTTATGCATTCATCGAATGGATATATGCGCGCACGTTTCCAGAGCTTGACTTTACATGAACATTAGGGGAGACCGGGTCTAGTTGATACAGGGTCAAGTTGATACAGTCAAAATAACTCCGTAATGCGCAGGCGCAATTAACTGGTACTCACTTGACTGGACGACCGGTCCGTCGTCAACAACCACGCGTGAGCACTTAGAGGAGGTTGCTTTGTTCTATGAGTTGTGAATTAAATACTGGTTTTGAGCTTTAAAAGTAAATTTTTACCCCTGTATTTGAAGTGTTATTGAAAGTTTACTTGTTAGTGGATTGTGTTGTAAATAACATCACATTGTTACATGCTATAAAGGCAAGAATGTAACCTAGTAGACTTTGTTCTAGCTCTTATTGGTTTTCCGTATTTTGCGGTTTAGTGTAATGGCGACGGTTGGGTCAAGTTGATACGCTTCTTTGGGGTCAAGTTGATACGGTGTATCAACTTAACCCACAAGAATTTTCATATGTTGCAATTATTTATAGATACCAAGAAACTACAAGATGCGAAATACCAATTGATATTTTTGGAAGAGCTTATGAAGAGATTAGAAATGGCAGAATGCATATTAGGGAAGCGGCCAAAATCTTTAATATAGACACAATAGCTCTTTACAGGTTCAAGACAAAAAAGGGGAAAATAAAACTTGAAATACCAGAGGCTTCTGACGAGGTTGTAAAAATGGGTTATGCTAAACATCGACAAATATTGACTGACGAACTTGAGGAGGAGCATAGCAGATATATTTCAACAAGAAAATAAAAGTTAAAATTGTTTAAATCATTAGGGGGTAATATTACCAAGAATGGAAGAACAGAAAAGAACCGAAAACAAAGAACAGAAAACCTGACAAAAGAAGTTTAAAATAAAAAAAGAGAGAAGCGAAGAAAAATTGAAAAAGATGAATCAGACTCTGATGAAGGCAAAGAGTCTTTTTGTTTGGTGTGCTTCAAAACATATTCAACGTCAAAGCCTGGCCAGGACTGGATACAATGCATATCCTGTAAGAAGTGGGCACACATCGCATGTGCTGAAGACAATCCATTTTACACGTGTTTCAATTGTCAATCAGATCCCAATTTCTCAGACTCGGAGTAATCAGTTACAATCAATGTAGGCCCTATTATGTAAAACTTTGTATCATATAAAGTTAAAAACCTATTTATATTGTAAAATAAAACACATTTCGTAATTACTGCATTTTTTATTAGATATATTTAAATATTTCCTAGCACCGTCTCAGCTTACTCATATGCGTATCAACTTGACCCAATGCCGTATCAACTTGACCCAGATCGGGTTAAGTTGATACACATTGCAACATTTTAAAAAACATTTTTTTGTCAGTGAAAATTCAATTCTATTTAAATTATAAAAATATCAGGCGTTAGCCAAAGAGTTATAGTTACTAACTACACTTAGTTTGTTTCAAAATATTGACAGAAAAAAATTACAAAAATCAGAAAGTAAAAAGTGTATCAACTTGACCCGGTCTCCCCTAGTAACTGTTTTTTTAAAAATAAAGTGTAACTGTTAATTTGCATGTAACTTAAAATATTATTGTGCATATACACTTTTTTTCCTTAATTCTAAGTCGCTTTAAGTGCTTTAGTTTTTTAACATTTTATTTAAAATCTTAAGTTATTTTGTGTCATCACTTAACGTTATTAGTATTGTTTTTTGACAACATCACTTCTAAAGGTACTTTGTAGAAATTCTTTATGATATTTCCATCTGGATCATCATAATTATCTAGAAAACCGTTATTCCAAAGCAATGTCTCATTGTTCCTTTTTCGAGGAAAAGTTCTTAAACATCAATTGTTTGGTCATTTGTCGAATATTTTACAAAACTATTCTGCATTTCCTTACTAAGTCATTACATTTATTATTACATTGTTTTACCATTTTCATTATGAATTTAACAGTGAATAAGCAATGTTTTGAAATCTCGTTGAGATAAAGTTGCACGCTGTTTGGTTAAACAGTCAACTTTTTAAGACACCAAATGACAATAGTCTGTCATGCTAAAACTTCAAAAATGACTATAATTATATAAGCAGCATGATATTTGAAAAGTTTAGTGGAAGAACGTGCTAAGTGGTAAAAAGTGAAAAACTAGAAAATAAGCTTTAACGTTTTCAATTTGCGCTTTAAGTCGTTAGAACGGTACATGGAAACGGTAAAAAGTATAGGGGAGAGTGGGGGAACAGCGCCACCTTTAAGGGGAATTGAATTTTCAAGCAGAATTGTGTTGCAATTAACGTAACTTGTAATGATCATAGCGTACGACAGTTCATAACCTATCTTGTGGTGATTTTTTAATATTTAAATCTTTAATAGAAACTGAATATTTTTTTCTCTCTAAAAGCTTGCACAGTGGCGGGATTACCCCGGTACATGGGGTAATGCCACCACACCACTGGGGTTTTGCGGCCACGTCAATAAACAAAGCAAATAATCTATAAATAATGGAAAATGATATAAGACAGCATTACATATACTAGTACTAAAATAGGTTTAGTTAACCTTGGAATGGCAAATTGTACAGGGTACAGCTCTTTTATTAACTTTCCATTCGCATCGCAACTAAGGGACTGTGCGTGCACACATAGCGTTATAATTTTAGGGGGGAGGGGGTAAGACAAATGATATCGTAGAATATCGAGAGGGGGAGAGGGGGGGGGGGGGGCTAAGTTTGAAAAAGTTATCAGTTTTTTATTTATTTTCAATTTTCATAAAGTGTGCAATATTCGCTAGTTTATTTCAAAATGTAATTGTGTGAAATCATTTTTAAAAGAAATTTAAGGCACAAAACACATACAATATTCGATTGATTGAAATAACACCAGAAATATGACACCTGTACTCCAGTACTGATAACTATGGTATTGATATTGACTGTATACACCAATAAATTTATGAAGGAATGGGTGTGATATAGAATTAAAAAATAAAATTTTCTTTTTATACCTGATAACGATATCATACAGTGGGGGGGGGGGTGTAATGATAACGCTTGATATCGTGGGGGGGGGGGGGAGTCAAAAATATGTGTAAAATTGATAACGTTATATGTGCACAGCCCCTAACTATGCAGGTTTTTTTTTAAAGTTTCGTTGGTCTATTTGGCCGGTTCAGTTATTCTTTTTCGGATACGTGGCATGTTGAATGAAAACTAATGTGTTGTAGGGCTAATATATGAAATTTCTATTTTACGGATTATGCCGCCATCCTTTTGTGGGCGACGGCATATCCCCGGAGAGAGTGATTGCGGATTTTAGTGATTGTCAAATGTACAGAAACTCTAACAAAAACATTAGAAACTCATAGGACCGTAATATCCAAAAACTTAGCAAAAGAGCTCTAGTAAATTGTGATTTCGCAAATATTTTGGAATTCCAGTTGTCCTAAACGGGCGAAACTCTTGTGATTCCCTAAAATCACGAAACTCCGGAGACTCCACAAACACGAAAATCCGATGATCTCCACATAGTCTATTTGAGCTCTGCAGACTCCAAAAATGATAGAGAAAGTTTCCAAAAAATTATTTTATTCATAATTAAAAAAATTGCTCCGAAGTATTGTGCATTTTCGCATAGTTTTTTTAAGTTAGTCGCACATCCTGCTCCTAAAATTTCTTTATTCAATTTCTAACACCTGGTGTCGCGACACCAAATGTGAAAAAGATGCGCTTCTAAATTCCACTCTCTCAAGATGTCTTTTTTCGAATGATAGAACAAGAAGATGGCGTCCGAATCCCCTGTGAACCACATTCGCTTTCACGCAGTCGATTGAACGCTAATCCCACTAAGGTTATCGTTGTGGACACAATTTTTAATGTAAAAAAGAATTAAAAAAAAAAGATTTGTTAAAGGTCTTTGTTTTTAAAGTGTTGCGATCAAAACTCGCCAACACACAACATTAAAGGGCATATTTTATTAGTATGCTCCAAATGAACTTGGAATCTCAATTCGTCAAATACATATTTTGTCTGTACACAGATAAAATCTGACCACCGATACAGATAGCATTTTTCGAGAACAAGATATTTCTGTTTTGACTACAAAATTAAATTTGAAAAATACGAACAACATCAGTGTCCACGGTTGTGTAAGAGGTCAATGCGCCTGACTCCATTTATGGGGTCATAGGAGTCTTAAACATGTGCAAAGAAGGTACTACAAAGCATGGTTTGATCTTTCATGTCATTTTTTAGCTACTCCTTATATAAGTAGGGGAAGGTGGGTTCCCTTGGACCTATTTTGACTTTTCAATTTTTAATTTCTTTATTACTTGCAAAAAGTGAATAAAAATATTTTTACAAGATACTTTATGTTGTTATATACAACATATATTTATTTTAATATCTTATTTAAATTATTTCAACTATTAAAAAAATAAATACAGAAAATTGGAATTAGGACCAAGGTACACCACCGTCGGTGTACCTTGGTCCAACTGGTAGTGTACCTTGGACCAATTATTAACAGGTAGAGATACTCGATTTACAGTCCGAAAACCAATATTTATTAGCCGCATAAAATTCAAAAATACATTTTACAACTTATTTTTATTTCTAGCCAAGATTGTAGTAGTTATGGTAATGTTAGGTCAATTGGCGTAAGGGGATTTATTACCTTAGTTTTATTTTTAGTGTCCTTTTGGCTTTTTCAGCTGCAATGCAATCTTTCTCAGGTGTATCCGTTAAAGTGCAGCATAAAATTTAAACTGTCAATTCATGCCATAGAAAAACATTTGGCTATCTTTCTGTCATAAATTTGAAAAAACAACTCAAATATTTTCCCCTATGTTTATACAATTAGGCCTAAACGAAAAAAGGATGTTCTGCTTAGATATTTATCATAAAAAACATCTTTTTAGATGCGCATGCAATAATTATTTTCTATATTATGTCAATATGGTTAAAATTTTATAGGCCTACCATAGATCTAAATAATTAACTACAGAAAAATTATTAATCACACCATATAATTTTTTTTTACAAATTTCCATTCTACATAATTTTACAAATCAGGGTTGCATATTAATACCTTAAAATACTTAATTTCTCAAAGGAAAAAAATTTACTTGAAATTTAAAAAGGGTTTTCAACAATCTGAAGCACATAAGACCTACAGTAGTGTACCTTGGACCAGTCCAAGGTACACTACCTGTATTAGGTTCGAGGTACACCACTTGGATATTAAAAACAAAATAGTTAATCACCATGTTAAGGTTAGACTTAACTAAATTTCAAGCACACAGTTTTATAGCTAAAACTTTACTTTATATTGCATAACCATCGTTTCTGAATAATCACTACATGTTTGAGTATAAAAATACACTAAATAATCTGACAAAAATTTACTTTTGAACTGCGAATTTAGTTTTTCGAAACCTCTTTAATAAATTGACCTTTTAAACAAACAGATAGAACTTCACTGAAACCCCTGGTAACAAATACTTTAACTGCATGTGGTGTTGTTTCAATATCTAAGCAAATCGAGCTAGAATCAGCATAGGTTCGAGGTACACATATGTCCAAGGTACACCACTTACCCCTATAATTTTTTTATATGTAATTCTACAAGACTTATTTAATATAACACAAATTTTAAAATTTATGAAACTTTAGCCAAAACTAAAATAAATGATATTAAGCATAAAGCTATTTCAACACATTGGGATTAGGCTTGCGCGGCAAATTTTGAGGTCAAAATTGAAAAAATGACCAATAAAATGACTTTATATTGCACAAATATGTACAAACAAAGACTTATACCAAAATTCTCAGCTCAATTTTAATTAGAAATTATTTTAAGAATTTTTTTCTAAAAAAACAAATAAAAGTTATAAAATTATGATTTAAATTTTTTAAAAAAATTATTTCTAATTAAAGTTGAGCTGAGAATTAATGTATAAGTCTTTGTTTGTACATATTTGTACAATATAAAATCATTTTCTTGGTCATTTTTTCAATTTCGACCTCAAAATTTGCCGCCCAAGCCTAATCCCAATGTGTTCAAATAGCTTTATGTTTAATATCATTTATTTTAGTTTTGGCTATAGTTTCATAAATTTTAAAATTTGTTTTATATTAAATAAATCTTGTAGAATTACGTATAAAAAATTATACTTATATATTGAGTAGTTAAAAACTTACATGAGAGATCAAACTCTGCTTTGTAGTTCCTTCTTTGCACATTTTTAAGACTCCTATGACCCCTTAAATGACGTAAACAACGGCTATTTTCTTTTATCAAGATGATTGGAGAAAGGTGCTCTTCAGCTATGAAAGCATGTTTTGTGTGTCTCATGTTTATGAAGGTATACTTGTTAGGAGACTTAAACAAGAAGCTTATAATAAAGTGTGTTTAAAACATTCTGTTAAATTTGCGACCTCTGTCTTGGTATGGGGCTGCATGGCTGTTGAAAACCCAAGTAGGTTGTGTATAGTTCCCACAACAGTCTATTCAGAAGTTTATCAAGAAAGTCTAGAGGATTTCATGATTCCTTCAGCTGAGGATTTATGTGTTGACGATTTCTTGTTTCAGCAAGATTTAGCTTCTTCCCACACTAAAAATTCAACTAAATGGCTCAAAGAGACGGACCCAATACTACTCTATTTACCTGCAAATTCACGCGATCAAAACCCTATCGAGGATATGTGAAGAATTATGCAAATAATGACTCCAAGAATATGCGCCCACGGAAAAAAAAAGTTATGTCTAGTATAAAGAGCGTATTTTTAAAAACATAAATATGGACGATTTTGTATTAAAAAAAATACGAACCTTTAGTTAATAATATGCCAAGCTATTTAAGAGCTGTTACTAAAGCTGCGACAAACTACTCATTAGCAAATTAGAACACTTCGAGTTAAAATTATGTACAATCTATTTACATTATTCTAATTTTTTGGACCATGTTGGGAAGTATTCTAATATTTTGATTAATTTTTAAGTTTGCTGATATATTTTCTATTTCTTTGTAATATGTTTACATTTTTATAAATTTATAAAATATGCAGATTTATATTATAATAATTTGTATTCCATATAGTTGATTATTTATTTGATAAATTACATTTTCAATTTCCTTAACCGTACTTTCATTTTTTTCGAATCGGAGTTGTACATGCTAGACCGAGGAAATAGAGGTTGAGAGTCTTCCAGAAATCAAAGACTAGAAGAAGACTAGAGTAGAGATTTATTTTTTCCAGACCAAGGCAGTAAAATATATCTACTATATACGATTATGTTCTTCATTGCTTTGCTCATGGAAGATTTTGTATATGAACACATTTTTTCTTAGCATTACGGACTGCTTCTATAGCAGCTTTGCTGCCAGAAGTGCATACCTGACAATCCATGAGTCAATTTTGAAGCATCATGTTAAAAAAAACTCTAGGAAATTAATATATTTTGTGAGGAAGGATTCTCAGACACTTGTATTAGCATTTTCGCTCAACAATGCACATTATATCTTTCAGATATTAGGATTCATATTGAACAATGCTATTCTGCAAAATCTCCAGGAAGTTGTAGAACATGAGGACAAGTGAAGAAGAATATGTAATTCGGGGATGATCTCGATGGTCAGCTGACACAGTATTTATAGAAGTATCTACTTCATATATAAGGTATATGTGTCACTGATATCTGTGAAAGTCGGATTTCGATAGCTGTATGTGGTGTCACGACATTGAGGTAAGTTGACTTTGGTTGATACTTTCTCTGGCATTTTTGAAGATGGTAAATTTACCACTGTATGGGTAGTAATGATTTTATGTTTGGAATGTTTGAATTTAAAATTAACAAGCAGGGTTTTCTCTTAGAAATATTTCTAACGTACAATTAAGGGGCTACGCCCCCTCCTCGCTATCTCTCGCTAACCCCTATAAGTGAGTAACCGATTAAATTCGTATTTGGGATGCTGATAATTTTGGTTAAGCTTAACTTGTTGTATTCCACTTCTTTAATTTAGTTACCAACTTCCTAAATGTTATGGAAATCATAATTCTGCTTTTCTAGCTATATTTCTCACACTCTTAAAACAAACACTCCCCATTTACCTCAGTCTGAGTGGATTTCACTCCTCCAGACTGGAAAATGCACTTCTTCTTTTGGAGTGGATCCTTTGTGTGTTAAACCTCCGACAGGATCACTCCAAACGAGTGATTTTAACTCAGTCTGTGAAAATATGCATGCCTTTAGGGTGTCGAAAATGCACTTCTCCAACTGGAGTGGACTTCACTCTTTTGTTTTAAGAGTGCATGGGGACCATTTTAGAAAATCATTTTTATTGAATAGAAACACATGTTATGTGCAAAAATATAATTGAGTAACCGATTAAATTCGTATTTTGGATGATGATGATAATTTTGGTTAAGCCTAACTTGGCTGCCAAATCTGTAATGCCGTTGCCAATCGACCATAAGAATGTCCCTTTACATTTGACCACGGAAGAAGAATATATATACTATTTATGAAAAGTGTAATAAAAGTATATGTCAGTATGTTTACCCTATTCCACAATATTTTAAATAAAAAATGTGAAATGAAAAAGTTTTGGTTCCTAACCATTCATAACTTTATACTTTTGTATGGTGATTAGTTTTTCCAGTGTTGGATCAAAATTCTACTCTTAGAACAAAATCAGAAAATATTTTTAATTACAAAAATCTTTTTAAGAAAAAAGTATGTTTTAAAATAAATGGCTAGACAATATCACTTATCAAATGAGCTATTTTATCAAATAGTTTTAAAAGGAGTTGAAAACGTTATAATTTTTTTTACGGATAATACAAAAAAAAAATCGTTTCCTAAAGGAAGTTAGATGTAAACAATACCTTCTTAAGAAATGTCTTCTTAACTTTAATAATGAAGTATTCCTATATAACCAATGTCAGAAGAAAAAAGCAATTCTAAGACATAATTTGTCAAGTTTTTTTAGGTAAGTGATTGATCAGCATTGACTATTCTCTTTATGTCACACTAAAAATTGTAAAAAATTGTAAAAAAAACTTTAGGCCGTCTCATCTCCCTGGATATATCATTAAACTGTTACAAATAGTTATAAAATATATTATAATAGTTACACCAATGTCTTAAATTTCTTTTATAGA
Organism: Hylyphantes graminicola; assembly: GCA_023701765.1. Classification (NCBI taxonomy): domain Eukaryota; kingdom Metazoa; phylum Arthropoda; class Arachnida; order Araneae; family Linyphiidae; genus Hylyphantes; species Hylyphantes graminicola. The sequence continues at coordinate 72,251,448 of CM043117.1, read as the reverse complement.
ATTAATACCTTTAAATATATACTTTATTAATAGTTCCTTTTTAAATTTTCACGCGTTTTTTTTGCACAAACTTTCCTTTTCTAAATTAATACTACTAATATTTTTGTATTATTTCATTGTATGTCCTAGACTGAATCTCCAGCAAAGCCCTTATATTTTCGATGGCAAAACTACGGCATTGCGTGCTGCTCCTCTTGGCCTTTGTTCTTCTGACGACTACTGTTCCCGTCTACTCTATGGGAGGAAGTATGAGCAGTGGCATAGGTAAAATATTTTTTGACCAAATCTATCAATTTTGCATGTAGTACATGATTATTAATCTATCTATGTATTTTGCATACGGGCAATTCCATATGTGGCGGAATGACATTTTGAACTGAAGATTATGGAAGTGAAACAATTACCACTAAGTTATTTTCAAAGGAATTTTTTTTCAGTTTATATATTACTGTTAATTATTAAAAGATTATAAAATAAATTCAATTTTTTAAAAGATATTTATTATTTCATTTTTGACTTACTCCTTTTCGTGTGACGGAATGACATTTTTGCAACCACGACTGCGTCCTGGTACTTAGGAATGGAAATTTCTGTGAATTAACAATACATTGAGTTTTTAAGCTAATGCATATCTTAAATATGATAAATAAGTTATGTAAAGTTATAGTTTAGAGCAAACTACCTGTAACATGGTTCAAGTTATTAACTGTCATTTGAAGTGACGGAATGACTAAAAGTTTCATAAATTTTATATTAAATTAAAAATTGTGTAAAGTATTAAATTTAATATATTTTTATTATCTAGAATACTCATAAGCAATTAAATATTATATTATTTACATTTATTAACAAGTGAAGGGTTTTTCAAACACTTATCGAGGTCGATTTCTAACTAGTTGAAATGCTGCTAAATTTGCCGAGAAAACAAAACGTTTTGTCCACAATGCAAAAATTTTCTTATTTTGGGAAATGTGAATACATGTCCATTATCGCCCATTAACATTTTTGTGGAATTGCCCATATAGTAAACTTTATAAATCAATCTATATATTTTACATGAAGTACACTTTATAAACTTATGTATTTTACATGTAGTACACAAAATAAATATATGTATTTTACATGTAGTGCACATTATAAATTTATGTATTTTACGTATGGTACACATTATAAATATATGTATTTTACATGTAGTACATATTATAAATTTACGTATTTTACATGTAGTACACATTATAAAATATGCATTTTACATGTAGTACGCATTTTAAATATATGTATTTTACATGTAGTACACATTATAAACATAAGTATTTTCATGTAGTAAATTTTCTGTGCATTTTTTATGTAGCATAAAATGTGTTTTAAGTCATTTATATTCTTGCACACATTTTTTTGGCCTACTATATAAAAATCTTTTTTTAAAATCAAAAATGGAAAGTATGATGTTAACATTGTGCATATTGCCTTTCAACTTTCGTTATTGCCATATAATTACTTTAAGTTTTATTAAAGATACGCTGTCTTGTAATGGTCTTCAAAATTTTAGCCTACTTTATTTAACCTTTTTTTTTCTTTCAAAAGTGTTAAAATCTAAAAAAAGTAGGTCATTATACTAGTTTCATCATGCATATTTTCCCTTTCAACTTCCGTTGCAATCATTGAATTATTTTAACTTTTATTAAATATATGCTAATATTTACATGTAAGTTACTTTATAACATGTGCTAATCTTTTATATTTCCTGTCCGCGTGCTTGGTTGTCAATCGGTCTGTTTTCAATCTCTTCCCTTTGAACTTGAATTGAAAAAAAAATCTAAATTCTATTTTAAATATGACATCAGATATATTTTTTGTTCGTTTGTCTATATTTTTTTAGCATTAAGGGGGTTCAGTACCCCAAAATGGGTGAAAAAATCTAAACAAAAATTATTGCCTTAAAATACTATTACAACCTTTATTAATAATGTCACAAAGTATCAAGACGATTGGAAAAATATTTTTGACATTAAAAGCCATTTTAATGTCATGGCTTCGTAAGGCAATGGGTTAACAATAAAAACTTTAAACCCGTTTTTCTCAGAACTTGATTTTTTGAACTTCGATGTACCTTTTCTCAAAAAATTTGCTATGTTTTCTCGTAAATTTTTTTGTATGATGTAATACATAGTATAGATTAATCTGAGGTTATAAATTTTAATAAAACTAAAGTAAAAAAAAATTTATGGGGTAAAAAAGTGAAAAATTTCATGATTTTTTGGGTACTTTAAAACTTATTTTTTTAAAAATATTCTAACATTTATTTACAAAAAACTTTTATCCTCAGATTAATATATAAGGTTGGTACAACACACAGAGAAAATTTTAAGATTATCTGACCAGTAGTTATTGTGAAAAGGTACACTGCAATTGGCCAATTTAACATTACGTATATACAACATACTGAACGCCCTTAACCTTAAGCAAGGGTAATAAACATTGATTAGTAGCGCTTTTAATCAGGATTTAAAAGGTCTCATTTTCCCAGCTGCACATCGATTCCAATTTGAAATAAAAATGTCATGCCAATGAATTATTTAACAAACTGCGTTCTATATTAGTAAAATTCTAACAACTTAAAAATAAAGTTGATAAAAATTTCTAAATAACTTTATAATTATTCATGGTTTTACTCTACATTAAATTATGTCGTTATAATATGGGGTGTAGAATATAAGTCGAATCTTAATTCTTTGTTTTCAATTCAAAATAAATAATAAGCGAAACACAAAAGACGTTACAATAAAGTCTTTTTTTTCTGAAATTAACACTAAATTGAAATATGAGGTACTTTCCGAAAAATCGAAAAATATAGAAATTTTTTATTTTAAAAAAATGTTTTTTAAATGAGGACTGTAGAAAAATAGGACATTGTTTTTGGATATAATTAAAATAAACAAATAAAGCAATGATTGTATACTTTTCTTAATTCCTTCTACTGAACCATTCTTTGTTTCTGAGGAATATGGAAAAAAGAAAAGATGGTAAAATGTAGGGGAGTCTAGGGTACAATGGACCACTTTTGTGAATTTTCAGTGCTAACTCTCAAACTAATATTTCTTTTAATTTGAAAATATGCATGCATATACCTAAACATTAGGCTTCATGCTACATATTTGCATTTACTTTTTTAATATGAATTTCTGGAATCCTCGATTTCATCATTTTTCTTTGTACTAGAAGCTAAAAAAATCTCCAATTTGTTTTTAGCTCTAATCAAAGCAGCAGTTTTTGGTTTAAATATTTTCTCTTCCTTGATTTTAGCTTCTTCTTCAATTCTTTTCACCGGTGTATCAGTTTGAATTGTTGAAGCTTCGGGAATTTTTTTTCTTATTAAACAGATATTTTTAAAAATAAAAAAAATCTTTAATGAATATTTCATTATATCTTTAATGAACTATTTCATTATAGTTGTCAATTTGTAAAAATTGAATTCAATTAATTCAAAACTAATTGAATATTTAATTTTAAAAGCTAAATAAAATTAAAGTTCAAATAAAATACTTCTTTACTCTGTTTTGAAGTCTAATTAGGATTTTTTAAATTTCTAAGCCTAATGCATTGACAACACTTCAAATATGTAAATTACCTTAAACACCGATTTACTCACTCACTAAAAGTAAAATAATTTATTAAGTTTTTATTCCACCCATACTGTCAATTTAGAAAAGAATATGATAAACAGAACTGGGATACAATGGACCATTTTCCATTGTACCACAGGTTCTGGTGGAAAATTGTACCCCGGGTTCTAATGGACCATTTTACCCCGTGTGGAAGTCTGACAAAAAAAATGTCTCAAACACTAATTAACCCTAAATTAAACTGTTCTACTTTGATTAACTAAAACAATATATGATCTTATCTTTTTAATGCGCCAAGTAAAATCTTCCAAATCACAATTCTTGAAAGGAAAAAAAAAATAATAAATACTTTGGTGTAAATATTTAATTTTGCCTGCCTGCACAAATGAACTTTCAAGAATAAAATAATTCAATTTTCAGATAAAAACACTATTGCAAGTTTAGGATAATCAATGCTCTGCTGCCTCCTATGTACCTCAATATGAAACAAATAAATAAAATAAATAATAGGGCGCGGTGGATTTTACCCCGTTGTCCATTGTACCCCGACTTCCCCTACTTTAAGAGGGTGAAATCAAAAACTTCTTTTTAAAACAAAAAAGTCTTCAATCAGTAAAATTTTAACGAGAAAAGTAAATAGATTATTAATTACAAATCATTTATGAATAATGAAGTTGTTTTATGTAGTATTATTTTGCTCTTTCAAATAATTCCTAAACATACTTACACAAAACTCATAATAAAAGTTGTAAAACAAAGAAAAAATAGAAAGCAAAATGTTATTGTATTTTACCTTTTTAGCAAGACTAAAAAATAATAAATGCAATTATGAATTCATATAAATAAGATTTGATTTAGTGAATCAATTTAATCTTAATCACAATTGCTATTTTACATCAATTCGTTAAGTGCGTAATCCAGCAGAATTATATCACTCTACCATCACTATTCACTATCGCAAAATTTAATAAATATTTATTTTACCTTTTATCTAGACTGAATAAATTAATAAAAAATATAACGAATTCATAAAAAAATTTAACTTAATTATCCAATAATTATTTTTTTTAATCTTATTTATACGTTCACAACTACTAGTTAACTCGTTAATTACGTAATATAACATTACTATCACCGCTCTTCCCCATTTCGAAATTATTCATAAGTTTAAGAAATATTTTATTTCACCCTTTACCAAGATTAAATAAAATGAATAAAAACAGCTATCGATACATACAAATCAAATGCAACTTAATTTTTCGATAGCTATTTTTTTTTCAATCTTAAATACACAATCATAACTGATAAATCAATTCCTTGATTTGAAATGTACGCAATACAAAATTATAACAACACCTGTACCTGTACCAAAACTAATTAACTTTCAAATTCAAAAAATATCTTAAACACAACCTACAAATCCTGCACTTTTTAAGAAATGCGAGATTATGTCCCGCGAGATTTTGTCCATGCGGGATTTTGTCCCGCGAGATTTTGTCCATGCGAGATTATGGGATGCGAGATTCTGTCCCTGCGAGATTCTGTCCTGCGAGCTTATGGGATGCGAGATTTCGGCCGCGGGATTCTGTCCCAATACCATGTAAGACGCATGTTTGATTTTTTAAAGTCTATTTGCTTAAGGGGTCTCATAAGTCTTAAAACGCAAAAAAAAAAAACATGAAAAGTGACAAACTTTATTGAAGCTACCACTTCTTTATTTTTGAGACTTTAGTTATAGAAAAATGGTATTAAAGTTAATATGTATACTTTTATGTCCCATTTTCAAATATATCTTTTTAGAAGCATGCGATTATAATCGTAAACAAATGAATCAAAATAGCGCTTTGAAAATTTTGAATAAAGTTTAGTTGTACTATTTCTTCTGCAATCAGTTTGTGGCTCAAATATAGGGAGCAGGGGCCCGGATGGCCGAGTGGTAAGCATCGCAGGCCAGCAGTCTGCGTGCTGTAACGGGCGCGGGTTCGATTCCCGCCTTCGCCCTGGGTGTATTTCCTATCTTTGTGACAGTAAAAAATCTTTCGGTGTCTGTCTTACTTGACGAAGACTTATAAGCGGCTCACTGAGCAAGCACACAAGTCGGAATATATATGTAAAATACCCTACCCTACCCTATAGGAAGCATAAAAAACACTAAGAAATTATTAAAACATTTTAAAACGGCAAATTGCTCAAAAAAAGAGGGGGGGGGGGGCGCCAACAAAATGTTCCTTTAAAATTGACACTCAACGTCACTCGAAAAGTATTTTGAATTTCGTTATGAAACCGGTGTCAAATTGTTCAAAATTAAGCGCTCTTTCACAAATATTCATATCGAAAAATCGAAAATTTTGGAGAATTAATGCTTATGAGATAAATGAAATATAAGAGAAATGAGAACCATAGTTTCAGACAATTTGAATTATACAAAGAACTTTTAAGTTAAAATTTTCATGTGTGCGCAACATGCATTGCTTTTTAAGCTCTCTATTAATTGAATCGGTGAGTGCAGAAACATCGTCAGTCACTAATTTCAAATTTTTCAGGAGGGAGAAAAAACGTAATAACTCCTCCATGATTTCTGCACTAAACACTCGAAACAAACGTCCTGTATTTACGGAACTACTCAGCAGACTAACGTAGTTTTTGCACCCAACACGCATCTTGCCTTTCTACGCTTATTTTCATTGAAAACGAGTTTTCGGATTTTTTTGGCTGAAGTGGTTTCTGCACTCACCGATTCAATTACGGAAAGGCTTTTGTATCTTTTATAATTTGTTAACCCTCTAATGCATACTGTTACCGTTTGGTAACAAGTAACATAATCCACTTTATTCTATTAAATAAGAGCTGCTCCAAGACAAATCAGCGTTTTTTTCATCTATTACATTTCATTTTAAAGTTTTAGTAACTAATAATCCTCATAGATGACAGTAGTAAAAGTGTATTCAAAATTAAAGAGTGAGGTTATTCACTGTTGTGAAATTACGTTTTTGCCAGTATTCAAAGAATAATAATATTCGTACTAAATACTAATAAATTGTTTTGAAAAATTAGTCATAGTTAAAAAGGGTTATTTTGAAATATTTTTAGTAGCTTGCTAGTCATTTTTATCAAAATTGGAATTTTGCAATTGGTTTTTGTCATATGGAAAAATTTTTAAAAATTGAAATTATTTAAATTCTAATGCAGTTAAATTTTTTTAAGTATTTTTCCCATAATGTGTGAGTATTAAAGATACATATATATTTTTTGGGGATGAAAATAAAAATTCATGCATTAGAGGGTTAATTCAATTCAAATGTGATACACACATGCTCGACTATTACAGGCTCGCATCTTGCAGGTGCAGCATTGGGCATGATGCTCAAGAAATCCAGCATGATGAGCGGCGGGGGCGGAAGAGGCGGGGTCATGGAACTCTTAGCGGCAGGAATGGTCGTCAAGATGCTCCAAGGGCTCCGGATACCGAAGTTAATGATGGACGATGGCAACAACAACAAGATCGTCGCAGTTCCGGTCGTCATCAACAGTGGCGCCATGATGGGCAGCGGCGGCGGGTGGAACAACATGGCCATGATGGGCGGCGGCGGATGGAGTGGCAATATGGGGATGATGGGTGGTGGATGGAGTGCCGGTGGAATGAGTATGGGTGGTGGTGGTGGTGGTGGATGGAATAATGGAGGAAATATGGGGAACAATGGGTGGAATAACGGGAATCGGGGTGGAGGGGGAAATGGTTGGAATAATAATAACATGAATATGAATAATGGGGATAGATGATTGTACTCTTGTTAGGCTGATATGGATTAATGTATTAATGGACAATCTAGTTCATACTATTTCAATTTGGTAACGTAAACTCTACTCCACTTGATGACTTGAAATATTGTTGATGTTTGTCAAATTTAGCTATTTGCCATCTATTGGAAGGATTATTTATATGCTTTGGATTAAAAAATTAATTATTTAAAAAAATATTTTATGCTGTGTACAATCAAAAGGTGGCGTTGTCTATTACGTTTTCCCAAATTAAATTTGTCAACCGCATGTCTATGCACTCTCAGAAATAACACTTTCATTTTTGACGATTCATGAATCCTCAAACCTTATTTCGTTAATTTTGAGGATTGTTTCGTCAAGCTATCAAATGACTTTTGAGTAAACGCGAATTCTCACTTTTACGATCGTGATTTGACGATTCTGTATCTTGATTTTGAGGAAACTGAATCTCATTGTTGTACTCATATGCTCAAAAATGACGAAATATTTCTTTAGATTAGACGACATTCAAATTCTCATAAAAATGACGGTTCAAATTTCCTCACTTTGAGGAAACGAAAACTCGGAGCATTTGCCAGTAATGGAATCGTCAAAATTAAGGAAAATTTCGTCGTTTTTGAGCATTCATTTTTAAGAGTGTGGCGATCTCAATGATGAAAGTTCTCAAAGTGCGATCTTGGAAGGTTTTGTAAAGGAAGTCCCGAAACATTGCATGGCCATTTCCTAATGTATTTGATACGTTCTCTCTCTCTGCCTTAAAACTAGTGTGACAGGATAGGACCTTGAGACAGGGGCTTTACTTTGACCAAGGCCGGCCTACAGTCGACCTTAAGCTGGCCTTAATATTAAACTGTCAGTTAAAGCCTTCATTAACTGTATTTTTGGCAATGCTGTAATAATTTAAAAAGTGATTAAGATTTTTAAGGAAAAGTCTTACATGGGTTACTGCGTTTAGTGAACAACATGGCCTAGAATCTTCTAATGGAAGCCCTGAGGTCATGGCCCTGACCGTGACTTTATTCTGCAGTGCCCATCGATCTCTTGCTATGATGAAGTTTTTTTAGTCATTATTTGTTGTATATTTCAACATATATTTGCATAAAGATAATTTGGCGGTTTAAAACAGTCAAATGTATCTTTTATTGATTTGTGATTATTTAGTTAAAACAATATTATTTATGTATGATATATTATAACTTAACCCCCTCCAAATCGTATAATTTTAACCACCAAAACTTAATTATTTTGTAACCCCAATTAATTTTAAGAACTTCAATTACATTTTTCACATATCCTTAATATCACTTAGTACTTTTACATTCCAACTGTCAGTGACAAACAGTCGCCTAGATCAATAGTTTCCATAGAAACTTTGCTGAGTCATCTTGGCCTTGCACCTTTTCAAATGAATAATCTTAAATTTGATTGGTCAGTGGAGGAGAGTTAGAGACATTCCTCGCCATTTTTGTGAATCATTCCTTCCCACTCTACCGTCGGCTTCAAACGATGAATCTGTCATCTCCCGATGTCTAACTCTTAAATAATAATAATAAAAAAGACTTAATTTTATCTAAGTTTCCCAGTCGGCTTATTTTAGATGCATATTATTGCTATATTGAATCTCTTTAAACAAACAAGTGGTGGTATGATACATATATATTCCAGCGTGTGTGCTTGTTCAGAGAACCGCTTATAAGCTTTCGTCAAGTGGGACAGACACAGAAAGAAATTTTACAATCACAAAGAAATGAATAACACATCGACAAATAACAACATTTATTGACTGTCACAAACATCCATGCCTGACCGGGATTCGAACCCGACCTCAGCAGCTCCAAAGTCTAGTACACTAACCATTCAGCCACCGAGGCGGCTTTAAACAAACAACTTTACAATGAATGTGATTACATAGTGCAAAAAAGTAATAATAGTAATGCGATTTAGGAATTGTTAATTTAAACTGTTTTGTTTGCCAGAGTCAATGTTTGCGCACTTGTAAAATACAATATGTTTTGATACGTTTTTGTTATTATTTGATAGTGCAAATCGCCATAATCAATTATGCTACTCTGTATCGTGATAAATTGTATGTACAAATGTTTCTTTTTGGCTATAAAATGGTTTTTAATAAAAATATTTAGTTAAAGATATCATGTTCATTGTCATTTGTTTTTATCTTAACAAGTTAGAGATTTTTGATTAAAACACTGATGTGCTGGCTTACAAATTGATGTATATTACTAAGAAGCAGAAATGTACATATTAACTCAATATTTTACATCGATAGGTGCGTAGCTCTAATGCACTTAAATACGAATAAGTAAACCTTTAAAAATTATATTCTTAAAAAGAAATCTCGAAAAAGAAGGCAGTTTTCTCAGTATTTCAAACATTTATCTCAAGTTTTAAGCATTTCAAATGAATCTTTAAATGTAAAAAGGGGGTCAAGAGTTATTTTCGAAATAAAATTAACATTTGATAGATTGGTGTAGCATAGAGATTCTAGTAAATCATTTTGAAGAAGAAAAATTAAGTGTCGTCTCTAGATGTCCGGAAACGCTGATTTCGAAACCTGAATCAATTGAATCGGTGAGTGCAGAAACAACGTCAGTCACAAATTTCAAATTTTTCAGGAGGGAGAAAAAACGTAATAACTCCTCCTATATTTCTGCACTCAACACTCGAAACAAACGTCCTGTATTTACGGAACTACTCAACAGACTAACGTAGTTTTTGCACCCAACACGCATCTTGCCTTTCTACGCTTATTTTCATTGAAAACGAGTTTTCAGATTTTTTTGACTGAAGTGGTTTCTGCACTCACCGATTCAATTGTAAATTTATCCAAAATACTGACAAATGGCAGCACGAGCTTTGATTCATGGTTCCCACAAAGTCACTATTCGCACTAAATGTCACTTTGTTTCTTTAATCACTAAAAGTCACTATTGGCCGAAACTAGTTACCAAAGTCACGATTCTTTTTTTTTGTTCTTCACAAACCTTTTATTCATAAATTATGCGCATATTGAGAAATATATTTAGACTATTTTCTTAAATATAAGTAGAAAAAATTGTTTCAGTGAAATTAGTTTCAAATGAATGAAATGTATGTGAATTATTGTCAAACATAGATAATGTTTAAAACCCCTTTCACAAGGAAATCTAGAATTTCCATTTTGACCACCACTAAAAAAAACTAAAGAATATTTTTTAGTAGAAATTTTTTGCAATGGATTAACATAGATTTAAAGTACCCGCTTTTTCAACCAGTTGATCGACTTAATATTTATCCCCTGTTTATTGCAAGCTTATTTAAATTAAAATTATCCAACAACATTGTTGTTTTCGCTTAGTAAAAATCAATTCGCTCTTGAATAAAAACAAAATTGCTGTTTGAATTTTCAGTGGAAACTAAATGCTACGATTTCCAAGTCTTTTGGATTGAATAGGGTAGACCAGTACCTTGAAAAGCGAAAAATAATTTGAAATTCTCGAAGAACATTTTATTATTAGGAATGATACCTTACATATTTAAGAATACAATGCTCAAAACAATTAGGGGAGCACATGTTTTAAACCCTTTCGCTCCCAATGATTTCATTGGGAATCATCAGCTTGTGATTTTTTTCTGACTAAGTTAAATTCGCAACTTATGTATCGTTAGATGCATCATTATATGGAAGAATAACGTATTTTGAAGAATTTAATATATTTTTTAAATATTAATGAAAATATGAAAAATATGGTAAAATAAATTTCACTTTAAAACAGTTTTAGAAAATAAATTGACCCTAAATTTTTCATGCTTGCATTTTTTAGATGTTTAAAAATATATTTCAACTATTTTTAACAAAAAAAGTTTTGAAAAAAATATTGTTATAATTTATTAAAAAGTTATTATTCCATTTCCCCCCTTTAAATTTGAGTAAACTTAAGATTTTTTCTCCTGTTTTTTACTATTTCATTTCGAATGCATAGTGAACCTATTTAACAAATTTCAGATTTTATAGGATAAAAATTAAAAAGTTGGGAGTGAAGTTAAAGTTGGAATTAAAAAGTGCTCCCCTAATTGTTTTGAGCAGTGTATGTTGTCCACACAAATTTGGCAGTCGTTAGCAGTTTTCTTTATGCGTTTTCCTTTCCATTTAGATGACTTTTATAAGTACTTTCCATAACAACTAAAATCTTTAACCATGTTTTTCTCAGAAAGATATTTCTGACTTTTCACCCTCTTCGAACCGCTGAGTCTCAGAGGAAAATCATCGTATTGAATTAATTTTTCTTTTGGGTTATTCCATATTATGTAGTGAACAAACTAATGTTGAGTTTTTATGAAATATCATTGCCAAATTTTTTTAAATACATTTTACATTTAAAATGCGTTCTTTTTCTCAAAAAATTGAGCGTCCTTGACAATTAATTCTGCCAAAAAATATTTTTGTTTATTTTCGAAATTTCTCACCATTGTTTTATTCTCCACACTTGTGTAATGATGTAAAAAAAATAGACTCTAATCTATAAAATTTAGGGAGGAGTAGGGCTTTGAATATTTGGAAAAATTGGGGTAAAATGTCAATTTTTTTGTCCATAAACTAAAAAATAATTATGCTTCTTTACACGAAAATTCTTCCATTCTTCCAAATTCCACGTAAATCCATGAAATGTTCAGTCTACACTCTTAAAACGAACGAGCGATTTTAACTCAGTCTGAGTAATTTTCACTCCTCCAGTCTGGAAAATGCACTTCTCTTGGAGTGGATCATTTGCGTGTTAAACCTCCAACAGGATCACTCCAAACGAGTGATTTTAACTCAGTCTGATTTAGTATTCACGCCTTTCCAATGTCGAAAATGCACTTCTCCTACTGGAATGGATTTCACTCGTTTGTTTTAAGAGTGTAAACCAATAGAATGGGCATAAAAAAGGCTTCCCTGAGAAAACTTATCGTAAACGTCCCACCCATAGAGTTGTAATAAGTAAACCATAGAAGCAAAAATGAAGAGGAAATAGATCTTCACATTTAAGGTCATGTGACTAATTGTTTTCGGAACGAAAAACGAAACCTTCTTTCTATAGTCGGCTGCAGAGAAACCTTGTCTGCTCACGCGGACTGTACTGGATAAAAATGGTACCCTGATGATATGATGCGCATGCGATTGTAAAGAAAAACTTACCACGGGATATGACCTTTTACCCTTCATATCGATAAGATTTTCATAAACTTTCTTATTTAAATACAAATAGGTATCACACACACAGGTAGTGAATGAGAGACTTGTACGAAGACGCTCACTTTTTCTATTATAAATCTGTGGTTCCACCAATAATACGCAAGAGCAACGATTATTCGTGTGCAAAATTTGTAATAACCTATAACAAATGTACGATTCGAAACAAAAATATATCAATTTAGCACCTATTTCTGAGGCCAGATTTTTGGTGCACCAATCATAAATTAATTAAGAGGAGTCGGATGGGTGTTTGAGTCAAAAATGTCGATTTTATGTTTTCCTTTTATTTTTAATCTGCAATCTTTAATCTTCCTGTCTACGACTTTTATTTAAGGTAGGCGAGTACCCAAAATTCTAAAATCTTTACTAGTGTACTTTAATCTTTTCCAAATTTGGCATAGTGATTTAAAATATAAGAAACAATGCTTTTTAGGCAATTTTATTTTTATTTAAATATAATTCATTTATTTTAAACGGTGTTTTTTTTAACTAAAAAAGGGGGTTACGCTAACACCTCTATCATAAAAAGTTTTACATTAATTTACCTGAAATTTTTTACAGATGCTATTACAATATATATCTGTGCTATAAGCCTCTAACATCTGGTAAAAATATCGTAGTTTTTTTTAATGTCTTTTTTGTAATGTTTAAGTGTAAGTTAATCGAAAAAAAATCTTTTTTTTTAGTTAATTCATAACATTTTTCCTAATAGCTTCTTTTCTTGTAGTTCGTTTGTAACTCTAGCGGGTCATGTCATGTATAAGTTCAAAACGAAGAATTTAACTCATAATTAATGTTTATAGGAGGAAAATTTAATGTGGTAACCTTGTTAGCGTAAACCTCTTTTTTTGGTTGAAAAACACCGTTTAAAATAAATAAATTATATTTAAATTTTTAAAAAAATGCCTAAATAGCATTATTCATTATATTTGAAATCACTATGCTAAATTTGGAAAAGATTAAAGTAATAGTTAAAATTTAAGAATTTTATGGAATTTTGGGTACTCACCTACCTTAAGCACAAGATTGTCTATTTATGTATAAATTAACTGATGTGTAAGAATTGATGTTAGAGTTTTTTAAAAATGCTTATAAAAAGAAAATCATTAATTTTCTTTGCGTTTCCAAAAATGTAAGGTTTTCTAACAGTTAGGATTTTTTTTTCATTTGGAACTATAAAAGATTTGAACATGTTTTGTGTCATTACTTCTTCCACATTAATAGCTCTTTGATTTAAACTGAGGAATTTTAAATATTTCGTCTAAAAAATTTATATAACTTTAAATCTGATTTTTTTGCTGCTTTTAAATAGACATATTTTTTAAAAATTACTGTAAAAGTAGTCTTTTATACTGTGAAATATCCTCAGTTTAAATCTATAAAGTAATATTACTGAATTAATAAATAATGCATATAGGATACTTTAACTGCAATAAAAAACCTTAATTTTCGTTTTTAAGTGTATTTTTATGTGCGCCATATATATTATTGCATGAATTAATACATTTGTTTTCTCATTCAATAAAAATTTTAAATATTAAATACAATAGGAAAATTTTAATTAGATAATTTCCAAATTAACAAAATTCTGCAAATTATTTACAAAATACTAAAAAAAGTCACTAACAAAAAAAATAGCAACGAAAAATAGTAATTACTTACACTTTATAGAGAAAGAACATTTCAGAAAACGAATATTTAAATATTATGAAATGTTCTTAATGAATACAGGTGAAAACAGTTAAGGGATATAAAACTTATTTTACTAATAAAAGGCTAGGCATTTTGTTTTCATTTTTATTACAACCAGTAATCAAGTTACTAGAATGAAAGCTACTAGAAAACATATATTACAAAAAAACATATTTTCTTTTTATTGTAACCAGTAAGTCAATACAGAAACAAGTTACAAGTGAGCCAATAAATAGTGTAAACGAGGTTTTAAAAGTTCGAGTTAAATACCTGATGATAACTGGAGTTAGTCAAAAATTAATGATCAGTGACGCCTAAAGATGTGCGAAAGGTACCTTAGCATGACCTCGCATTTCTAGAAGAAGCTTTGTGATTAGCAAATGTTTGTATTAAATTTTAAGTAACCATTACATTTGTTTAGTTGAACAAATTTTTTATTGTCTATCACAAATTCTAATTACATTCAAAAATAATCCAAAGTCAATATTGCAAATGATATTTTAAGTTACAGAGATTGTTATCTAGCACAAGAAGGAAGAAGAGTAATTGTTAGATGACAAAAAAAAAATGAGTCACTGGTTACAATAATACAATTGTAGATATAGACAATATGCAACAATTTGCAAACGCTAATAGTAGAGTGTGCACTCTTAAAACAATAGAATCAAATCCACTCCAGTTGGAGAAGTGCATTTTCGACACTAGAAAGGATTGAATTTTAACTCAGACTGAGTTAAAATCACTCGTTTGGAGTGATCCTGTCGGAGGCTTAACACACAAAAAATCCACTCCTTCCGTGTAAGTGTATTTTCCAGAATGGAGGAGTGAAATTAACTCAGACTGAGTTAAAATCGTTCGCTCGTTTTAAGAGTGTGAATATGTAGCATGTGACGAACTCGAACATCTGAGACCTTATTGAGTAATAATCAAATAATTAAGTTTGTATTATTTAAAATGTGTTGAAGATCTTAATACTATATCAATATGAAATGGCAGTACAGCATTTCTAATGATGACGCCATTGGGGTCCTTTTGCTACTTGAAGTAACTCTCAGAACGATATAAACACATAAAACTGTCATATAATAGTCAGGTTTTCCGTCAACACACATATTTTTTTTTAAAAAAGAAAGTAATTAAATTAAAAAATGTACAGCATGGAGCAATCATTTATAATCATCTGCTAAAGAAATAAACAATTTAAAGAGGTAAGCAATTTAAAGAAGTATGGAACTCAAAAGCTTTATTGATAAAAAGCTGATTGATTAAAAAAATACCAGACAATAGTACATTTTGCATGGTTTTATTAAAAGGTTATAAGGGACAAAGTACTTTAACTAAGAACCAGTGGCTATGTATTAGGAAAAACTATGGTATAATGACTCTTATCGATTTGGAGCTTTGTGTTACGTTGACAAGCAATGAAAGTGCCCACATGTAGTAAGCATTCCACTTTATATTACATACAAACCCTAAGTTAAATCTTCATGTTCACCAAAAGTTGCCAATGAACAGACCGGTCATTATATCATAGCTGTGGTGATTGATATATTGAATAAGTTACAGATATGGAACATAATGAAAAGTAAATATGTTTAGTAATAATGACCAATTAATATTAATTAAAAAACTCTATAGATTTACATTTACACATAATATTTACCCATTAACATTGAAAAATGTTGACGCATCACGTAAAGGAACTGCTTACGAGTAAAGATATTTGACCCTTTCAGTCCCAAAAATTCACTACAATACAGAAACATCTGATATTAACAAAATAGGCTTATTTTCGGTGAAATATAAGATTTCCATTAGAAAAAAAAATCATTTTAATTTTTTATATGGTTTTTGAAATAATGCCAAAATTTTTTAACTGTGGAAAACAACAAAATAAAAAATATATATTATCTAAAATCCCTTCGAGATATATATTTTAAGGTATCTGACCATATTATCAAAAAAAAAATTTTAATAATGATTTTAACCGAAATAGTTTAAATTGCGTTTTAAATATGAGGAACTGAAGTGAACTTTTCAAAAATCAGGTGAAACGCTTGTTAGCTATTTTCTGAATAAAAAAAAATAGTACTTCTGATTTCTATTGAGATTAATGTAAAATATTGTCTAATAGAACAGAGTTATGAAGAATCGAATAATGTGTGTTTGGATGTCATAACGGGGCAAAAACATTTAGAAAAAAAATATTGAAAGTGATGATGCCAAATGGCATCGCTGGGACTGAAAGGGTTAACACGTGCAAAGACAGCAAAGGAAGGATGGGTTCAGAAACTGTTTTTACAATAGAAAGACATCCATGATTCATCAACTATAACTATGCTTCATCAACTATAACTTAGTCCATCAAGACATCCATGATTCATCAACTATATCTATGCTTCATCAACTATAGCTTAGTCCATCAAGATATCCATGATTCATCAACTATAACTATGCTTCATCAACTATAGCGTAGTCCATCAAGACATCCATGATTCATCAACTATGCTTCATCAACTATAGCTTAGTCCATCATCCCTCCCATCATGCCCATGTTGCCCATCATCCAGTCATTGCCCATCATTCCCCCACCGCCCAGGTACACGGGCATGGGGATGATCTTGGTGGTGTGTCCTCCTCCCTGCATCTTGGCGGCCCCTTTCATGTCCTGGAGCAGCTTGGCGATCAGACCCACCGCCAACAGCTGCATGACGCCGGCACTGCTCCCGCCCCCGCCTCCCCCGCCCCCCATCATGCCGGACTCGGCGAGGCCGGACAGATGGACAAAGAGGAGGGCGAGGAAAAGGATGGGTCGTTTTGGAAAGGACATTGCAGATCTGGAAGCAGAGAAGAAAGAATTAGAATCGAATTTATCTGAAACGCTACGCGAACAGACATTTTTGCTGTTCGAACGCGATCGAAATAAGCCGCTCGTTCCGAACGATTTCCAAGACGATCAGAAAAGATGATTTAACATGAAACATCATGCCCTTGCCCTATCGAACTCGAACACTAGCTTTTCGAACGAATTAGTACACGCCCCTTTTAACGTGACGTATTTCTGCCCGTAACCAATGAAATAATTCTAATTTTCGGACGATAAAGACTTTTACAACAACAGCAGCCGACATATAATGAAACTTGCCTCTTAGTTTGGGGGCCCGGACGTGGCCTTTGTGGTTAAGATCGCCGACTATTACGCTAACAGTCTGCGCACTGCACCGGGTGCTGGTTCGATTCCCGCCTTTTCCCTGGTTGTAATTTCTCTCTACACTCTTACAACAAAAAAAGTGAAATACACTCCTGTAGGAAAAGTGCATTTTCGACACAGGAAAGGAGTAAATATTTACTCAGACTGAGTTAAAATCACTCGTTTGCAGTGATCCAATCGGTGGATTAACACACAAGGGATCCACTCCTATAGGGGAAGTGCATTTCCGGCACTAGAGGAGTGAAAATTAACTCAGACTGAGTTAAAATCGCTCGTTTGTTTTAAGAGTGTATGTGTCAGTAAAAATTCTGTTTGTGTCTGTCTTGACGAAGGTTTATCAGCGGGTCTCTGATCAAGCACACAAGTCGGAAATGCATGTACAGACCAATCAACCAAGAATTAATTAGGTATGTTTGAATTATCGTAGCACTAGCAGTATGGTCCCGCCTTACTGGGAACCCGTTAACTTCGCATTGCTCCCTTTTAGAGGCATGCTTTCTAATGAAAATGCACTCAAAATCACAACAAAATTAAATTCGTGTTGGTGCACGCGCACTTAAAAAAGCAAACACTAATAGAGGATGAAACATCAGCCTTAGGGCGAGCGCATATCACAACCAAACTCAATCAATCAAACTATAGAGGATGGCGTAAAGCCCCCATTTCGGCCCGGTCCATGTATTTTCAAGCAATGTTATGGTCTCGCAATCCCACGTGGATGACGTTTTTTTTAAATTAATTATATTAATTAAAAATCACAATCAAATATGAAAAAACTAAGCCTCAGGTGCACACGTAGGTATTAAAAGAAATCTATATTAAAAATTTCGAATTTTTTAGAGCAGTCTAAGTAGGTCTTTTGCGATCCACAGACATACACACAGACAGACAGACTCTTTCTTTATTATTATAGATTCGAGATATTGGCGACGAGCCTCATAAATTGAAGAGCTTGGTGGAAGAACGTGCTTTGAAGTGAAAACGAGAAAATGAGCTTCGAAGTTTTTCGTTTGCACAGAGAAACGTTGAAAACGACTCGTAAAAGAGGTAAAAAACATATATATTTTTTATTTTATGAAAAGGGGAAATCTTTAAAATAGAAAACAACATGTCCATTGACCATAAAAATCTAAATTTTCACAAAAATGTCACTTAGCACGTTCTTCCACTAAGCTCTTCAATTTTGAAAAACAATCAGCGGGCCTATAGGTCGTCAGTTGTTTTGGGGATGCCCGGAACCACCGCATATCCAATCAAACTTAGGAATCAATGTTATTCTTAGAGTTAGATGAAAAGAGTTTTCTTCATTTTCTCAAAACTCAGTTTTTTTGTAGACACGGGTAGTTTTTCTTATAACGGCAGAGTACTGAAAACTAGAGGTGTTTGATAAGATCCACAATTTTCATTTACTACTCAATAAATCAATGAGCATTTAAGGGGGTCATAGGAGTCTTTAAAATGTGCAAAGAAGGTACTACAAAAACACAGTTTGATCTTTCATGTCATTTTTTAACAACTCAATTTATAAGTATAATTTTTTATATGTAATTCTATAAGATTTATTTAATATAAAACAAAATTGAAAATTTATGAAACTTTAGCCAAAACTAAAATAAATTGTATTAAACATAAAGCGATTTGAACACATTGGGATTAGGCTTGCGCGGCAAATTTTCAGGTCAAAATTGAAAACATGACCAAGAAAATGACTTTATATTGTACAAATATGTACAAACAAAGACTTATACCTAAATTCTCAGCTCAATTTTAATTAGAAATTATTTTAAGAACTTTTTCGAAAAAAAAATAATAAAATTTTTAAAATTTTGATTTTAAATTTTTTAAAAAATAATTTCTAATTAAAATTGAGCTGAGAATTTAGGTATAAGTCTTTGTTTGTACATATTTGTTCAATATAAAGTCATTTTCTTGGTCATGTTTTTAATTTTGATCTCAAAATTTGCCGCGCAAGCCTAATCCCAATGTGTTCAAATAGCTTTACGTTTAATATCATTTATTTTAGTTTTGGCTAAAGTTTCATAAATTAAAAAAAAATATATATATTAAATAAATCTTATAGAATTATATATAAAAAAATTATACTTATATATTGAGCAGTTAAAAAATTACATGAATGATAAAACTATACTTTGTAGTTCCTTCTTTGCACATTTTTAAGACTCCTATGACCCCTTAAGCAACTAGTGTCGAAAATGACACTTTATTAAGTGAGTGGCTTTTATTTCACGAGCGAGGTACGAGTGAGTAAAATAATGACAAGAGCTGAATAAAGTGTTATTTGTGGCACGTGCTTTCTTACAATATTTTTTATAATAACGTGCAAAAAGTATTTCGACCAATGAGCGATTTTCAAGACATCATTTAGTTTCCATGGCAATATTCTAAAATGCAAAGTAGTGAAAGAAAAGTTGTAAAATAATTTTCGATTTTGAATCAAAATAGTATTTACATTAATTAGTGCTACCGAACATGGATGAAAACGAATTTGAAATGATGCTCGGCCAACTTCCAGATTAAATTGAAAAACCAGCTAAGGAAGCTTCATTGAATCTTCTTCCAGAAAAGTATTGTTTGGAGTGAAATTTGTGTTCTTACTTTTATCTTATTTTATTTCCGTTAATAATTTTTTTAATACTTGTAGTTTAAATGGAGATATTGGAAAATGCAAAAGTAATGAACCAATAGAATTAACGGAGTTTCAGGACGATTTAGTTTCCACGGAGATATTCATAACATCATTTTGTTTTTCTACCAATCAGATAGTCTTATTTACTTTACCGCACTAGTGCCGAAAACCTCATTTTCGCCACTGCCTGTGACGCAAGCACGTAAAGTGTCATTATCGCAATGATTCATGAATGAATATGATATAAAAAAGTGAACTTTTTTGCACGTTGTTATGAAAAGAAATTTACTGCACATGTTTTATGCTCAGATCAAAGTTACAAAGTTTACAATAATAAAAAGATTATAAATTACACAACTATTTCAAATTAAAAATTGCAAACTACTACAATAAATATTCTAAATCATGAAAGAAATCCTTACCTATTGCTCACAATAAGTTGTAAACTCGCTCAAACTATTTCGCCATCGCTTATATAAAAGATCCCCATCTAAAAATAAACCAAGATGTTTTATTTCAAATTCGAAACTATGGGGTGGACCTTGTTGTAGATTCACTGGTCCGATTTTCCCTTCTATTGTCACTTGAATGTTAAAGACATGTTATAAGGATCTTTTTTACCTAGATTTTGATACTTACCATTGTATAATTTTGCACTACTATTTTTTTTCCTTAAATGTGCGTGTACTTTTTTCTGGTATGATCTGTCTGGTTTTTGAATTATTGTTGCACTAGAGCTACACGAGGGCTATTGGCCCGTATTTTAGAATCCCAGTCAAGTGACTAGCTGACAACTGAGTAGGCATCCAACTCAACCGTTAAGAGCGGCATCGTAAGCAGCGTTGGGATTTTAAAAGCATATTTAACGTGCACTCCCTCCATAAGGGGAGTCGGACATTTTTCTTGACATGGGATTAGTCGGACATTTTTGGACTGCAGGAGCCGTTTATAGGTCGGCAGTTATTTTGGCGATGTCCGGAGCCGAACCTGGGACCTTCGGCATGCTAGGCGAATGCTTAACCGACTTTGCTCCCCAAACCCCTACTTTTTTCTGGATTTTTGGCAGACTTTCTTTTTTTTTATTCAAAAGACTAGGCAGCTTTTTAGGCAGTATTTTTTATTTAAATATAATTGATTTATTTTAAACGTTGTTTTTCACCCAAAAAAAAGGGGGTTACGCTAACACTTCTAGTATTAAAAGTTTTACATCAATTTACCTGAAACTTTTTATAAATGCTATTTCGATATATATCTGTGATATAAGCCTCTAACATCTTGTGTAAATATAGTAGTTTTTTTTTTAAATGGGGGGTCCAAGTGTAAGTTAATCGAAAAAAAGTTATTTAGTTAATTTATAGCATTTTCTTAATAACTTCTCTTCTTGTAATTTGTATGTAACTCTAGAGGGTCATTGCATGCATAATTAATGTTTATAGGAGGAAAAATTATTGTGGCAGACTTGTTGCGTAAACCTCTTTTTAGATTAAAACACCGTTAAAAATAAATAAATTATATTTAAATTTTAAAAAATGCTTAAATAGCATTGTTTATTATATTTGAAATCACTATGCCAAATTTGAAAAAGATTAAAGTCCATTTCACTTACTTGGCTTTTTTTTTCATAAATTTCTTAGTTTCTTATTTTTACGGAACGCTAACTTCATTTTGAGAAGTTTTATTTCTTTGGAAGGTTTGTATTACGTTAATTAAAAAAAAAACATAAACAGAATGCACGTAGTCTGTATAAAGAACACAAATATTTCATCTCCACTATCAGTCAAGAGGTGAGGAAAAAAAAAATACATTGTTTTTGGATCCCTTGTTTATACCACTGCTATTATGTGTATTACATGGGCTTACATGCGTGTTTCTCACCCTAAGACAAGGTTTGTTCATGTTGACATTGTCTTAAAAAATATAAGCTTTGTGGAGAATATCAAAAATATCGCCAAGTATATATTTTCCTGATAGATTGTATGGTTTATATTTAACTTGCCGCCTTGGTGGCTGAATGGTTAGTGTATTGGCCTTTGGAGCTGCTGGGGTGGGGTTCAAATCCCGGTCAGGCATGGATGTTTGTGACAGTCAATAAATGTTGTTATTTGTCTATTATTTGTTATTCATTTTGTGTTTGTGTTATTCATTTCTTTGTGACTGTAAAATTTCTTTCTGTGTCTGTCCCACTTGACGAAAGCTTATAAGCGGTTCTCTGAACAAGCACTCAAGCTGGAATATATATGTATCATACCATATTTAACTTTAAACTTGTTAAAATACCCGTAATAAAATTTCTTGTTCGCTTGGAATTTGTGAACTGTTGCATCACATTTTTCTGTAGTTGAATATCTATTTTGAGAATTTTATAATGTTTTTGTAAAAATATAAATTTAATTAAATTTCTTTAACTGAAATAAACTGTAGTGTTAACTGAAGTAAATAGTAATGTTTTTTTAAAATTTTTTTTCTCCAAGTAGTTTTTAATTAAAATGTATCACAATGTGGTAGAAAAACGCAACTAAAAACCTCTATCCCAAATATAGAAACATTTATAAAACCGTTTATGATACATTATTAGTAAAAACTACCACGAGAACAAAGAAAAAAAAGGTATTTGCAAAAAGCATCACTGGAATTCATAAAAAAAAAATTTAGATTGTTGTTTCTGTTTGGTTCTGTATGATTCTCTTTCTTTTTTTAAAACAATAACAACATAATCAGCACCATTTCATAGAAATTACCAACACTCAAAATGTTGTTTTGCGTTTAATGGAAATGAGCAACTACAAAAACAATGAAACAACGAAAATGTATAAATTATTATATAATAGTCCACAGTAGCCCAGTAGAGATAGAATTTTGGCTTGCAAAAGGTGGGGTAGTTTTTTATTTTCAGGTATGTTGGATGCGCTGACCCCTTTATAAAAAATCCAAGTTTTTGACCTCCTACCACTTGTGCGTTTTCCGCCATCTTGAAAAAACCGCCCTTTTTTCAATTTTTCTTCAATAACTCGTTTCCAGCGCCTCTAAGGCAAAAAAGTCAAATACAACTTTAAAAGAGCTTTAAGTTTCCATCAACTTTCATGCGCAACATGTTTACAAACTATGAATAGGTTCCGAGATACAAAGTTCTGAATATCTGCAATAATTAAAAAAAAAAAACGCAAACAATCGGATATGCTGTTTATTTTTCCCAAATAACTTTTTTATTGAACAATTAAGAGCAAAATGCTGATCGACAATTGTGTAGAAAATTAAATTTCCTACCAGATTCATGTAACATATTATTTTATACCCTCATTTGATACCAAGAAATGTTAAAATAAAAATTTGTGAAATTTTAAAGTTTTTTTTTCGTTTTTTGTCAATAGCTTGATTACTAAGCCTTTTAGGCATAAAACCGCCAACTACAATTTTAAAGTGCATCAGATGTACTTTAAGTTTAATGCGTAACATGTTTAAAAATTATGGATAGGTCCTAAGATATAAAGTTTTGAATGTCTACAAAAATTTCAAAAATCCTGCGAAAGTAAGATATGTTGTTGGTTTTACACAAATAACTTTTTTTGAGTGCTGTTTAGGCCAAATGCATGCTTACAATAATGTAGAATATTAAATTTTATACAAGATTCATGAAACTTATTATTAATTATTTCTATTAGGTGCAGAGAATTGTGCAAATAAAAAATATCGACCAAAAGTAAAAGTGAGCTTGAAACTGAAAATAGTAATCTTGAATATAAATTTTATTTAATACGTTGTTTATACACTGCGATCCAAAAGTTTAGACAATGACGTTTTTTAAAAAGCTGTAAAATTTAGATTTGTGATATTAGAATTTCAAAACATCCCTATGTATATTAATTACTTATTTTGAAATGCTATAATTGAAACATAATAGCTTGATTTGCAATAACAATTTTTTGTTTCATAAAATAAAATTTTGAATGGTCCCAAAAGTTTAGACACAAATACGAGATTATGCTAATTTAAAGTACATAATTGCCTAATTTCGCATTTTTATTGTTAAATCATATATTTTTTATGTGATAAATTTAAAAAAACGATATCCGGTGAACAAAGCAGATTTTATAACGATATTGGTTCAATTTTACACCAAACAGACAATTAAGCCATATTAAATCTTTTTCTAATCCTATTTGCTTCAAATGTACAATTTAACATCCCTACATACGAAACAAATGAATACCAGTCCATCACCTTAAAGTTTTGAAACGAATTCGTGGATTTAGAGACATGCATTGACCAATTTTCTTGATGAAAGGTGCAGTATTTCCCATATAAAATCACAAAATAGCGACATATCATTCTATTTTGCACTTTAGTACAATGCAGAGATAGTCATTTTTCTAAAATATATTTTCAGTTGATTTTAATAATTGTACTAGTTATAGAATTGAAATACAGAAATTCTGTAATTGGGTTAGACCATAATTACTCTGTAAATATTAAAGTAATTTGTTTATAAAATAATTTTGAACAAGATCTAAAATACTTGACCAGACATGCATTTTTTTTCATCAACTTGCCTAACTAAACATGCAAAAAAAAATTGTACCAATACATAGCTCATACAATAGTAAATTTTTTATTATAAAAACAATGTAGACAAAAAAGGAGAAATAAGTTACTAAAAAATTTAGTTCCCAAATAATATAATATTAAGCTGCGAAAAAAACTAAGACAAACGCAACAGTATCTATAATAATAAAAATGAAGTTGTGTATGTAGTGTGTCTAATAGATTCAAAAACTAGACATTTGTTTGACTCGTAACTTGGCACAAATGCGTAGTTCATACTTAAGAGCCAGTTTTTTTACAAACCGGGCAAAACAGGCAGTCTTGGATAGTTGACATTTTTAATTTTGCTGAAAATTACAGAATATGTTCCTTATGGAAAACTATCAGACACGTATATTTTTGTTTTTGCTAAAAAAATTTTTTTAATAAAGTTTTGCTGGGTCAAAGTTGAAGATCGTCCATTTTTTTAAGAAAAACGAACCAATTTCCACAAGCCAATACTTTTTGTGCCAAGGGTTAAAAATCACAGTGACAATTTTTTCGTGTTCTACTTGTTCCATAGTACATGTTCAGACAAAAAAAATTCTGGTTGACATTTGTCACAAAGGTCCAAGTTCATTCAAAGTCAGTCGAAAAAATGTTTTTTTTCTGAACTTTTGAAATTTAATATTTTCTTGTGCCAACGGTGAACCAAAAATGTTTTTGATCAAATGAATACGTAGTAAAAAGATGTACACAAAAATAGCAAGTGATGTGCAGTGGCACTTTTAGTTGCAGAAATATTTGACTTTGAAATTGCCGAAAATCCAAAATTGCACTACTTTCAAGGTCATTTATTCCTTGTGCCAACATTGGAAATGTATGAAATTAGCTGGAAAATAATCCGAATGCATTGTAGAAACAAAATCAATTCACAGACCTATGGGCATTTGATATACTTTTGTTTAATGAGGCTCTAAACTTTGAAAAAAACTCACAATTTCGTACAAGTTCGTGATTTCTGCAAAGTTTACAAATCCTTAACTGCTTGTACCAACACTAAACAGTTATTAAATTAGCTGGAAAATAATCCTTATGTATTGCAGAAATAAAATTAATTCACAGACCAATGGGTATTTGTTCCGATTTTATTTAATGAGGCTCTAAACTTCGCGAAAACTCAACTTTTCGTACAAGTTTGTGTTTTTTTACTAAGTTTAAAGCTCCTTAACTGCTTGTACCAACAGTAACCAGTTATTAAATTAGGTGGAAAATAATCTTTATGTATTGCAGAAATGAAATAAATTCACAGACCTATGGGTATTTATTTAAATTTTATTTAATGAGGCTCTAAACGTCGCAAGAAACCCAAATTTTCGTACAAGTTTGTGTTTTTTTTACTAAGTTTCGAGCTTCTTAACTGCTTGTACCAACATTAACCAGTTATTAAATTAGCTGGAAAATAATCCTTATGTATTGCAGAAATAAAATAAATTCACAGACCTATGGGTATTTGTTCCGATTTTATTTAATGAGGCTCTAAACTTCGCGTTATTTTCCCCAAGTTTCGAGCTTCTTAACTGCTTGTACCAACAGTAACTAGTTATTAAATTAGCTGGAAAATAATCCTTATGTATTGCAGAAATAAAATAAATTCACAGACCTATGGGTATTTGTTTAAATTTTATTTAATGAGGCTCTAAACTTCGTAAGAAACCCAACTTTTCGTACAAGTTTTTTTTTTTTTTTTTTTCAAAGTTTAGAGCTCCATAGCTGCTTGTACCAACAGTAATCAGTTATTAAACTAGGTGGAAAATAATCCTTATGTATTGCAGAAATGAAATAAATTCACAGACCTATGGGTATTTGTTTAAATTTTATTTAATGAGGCTCTAAACTTCGCAAGAAACCCAAATTTTCGTACAAGTTTGTGTTTTTTTACTAAGTTTAAAGCGCCTTAACTGCTTGTACCAACAGTAACCAGTTATTAAATTAGGTGGAAAATAATCCTTATGTATTGCAGAAATAAAATAAATTCACAGACCTATGGGTATTTGTTTAAATTTTATTTAATGAGGCTCTAAACTTCGTAAGAAACCCAACTTTTCGTACAAGTTTGTGTTTTTTTTTTTTTTCAAAGTTTAGAGCTCCATAGCTGCTTGTACCAACAGTAATCAGTTATTAAACTAGGTGGAAAATAATCCTTATGTATTGCAGAAATGAAATAAATTCACAGACCTATGGGTATTTGTTTAAATTTTATTTAATGAGGCTCTAAACTTCGCAAGAAACCCAAATTTTCGTACAAGTTTGTGTTTTTTTACTAAGTTTAAAGCGCCTTAACTGCTTGTACCAACAGTAACCAGTTATTAAATTAGGTGGAAAATAATCCTTATGTATTGCGGAAATAAAATAAATTCACAGATCTATGGGGTTTTGCTTCAATTTTATTTAATGAGGCTCTAAACTTTGTAAAAAACTCAACATTTCTCTCAATTTTGTGGCCTGAAACATACCCATTGTATGTTAAAATATTGCAGTAAAATTTCTAATATTTTTTTAACTAAATTTTATTGTTCCATAAATTTTTTGATATAATGAGAACAACAAATGTATGATTTTTTAAAATTTGCTTTGCTAAATTAAAAAGTTTGTATCGCGAAATAAATAATTTCAACTAAATAGTTTAGCATAAATCAATATTCTTTTTACGATATTGTAAAAAGAACACTAAGAAAGTACGAAAGGTTGAGTTTTTGTGAAGTTTGGAGCCTCATTAAATAAAATTGGAACAAATACCCATAGGTCTGTGAATTTATTTTATTTCTGCAATACATTAGGTTTATTTTCCACCTTATTTAGTAACTGGTTACTGTTGGTACAAGCAGTTAAGGAGCTTTAAACTCAGTAAAAAAACACAAACTTGTACGAAAAGTTGGGTTTCTAAAGAAGTTTAGAGCCTCATTAAATAAAATTGAAACAAATGCCCATAAGTCTGTGAATTTATTTCATTTCTGCGATACATTAGGTTTATTTTCCACCTTATTTAGTAACTGGTTACTGTTGGTACAAGCAGTTAAGGAGCTTTAAACTCAGTAAAAAACACAAACTTGTACGAAAAAAATGGGTTTCTTAAGAAGTTTAGAGCCTCATTAAATAAAATTGAAACAAATTCCCATTGGTCTATGAATTTATTTTACTTTTGCAATACATAAGGATTATTTTTCAGCTAATTTAATAACTGGTTACTGTTGGTTCAGGCAGTTAAGAAGCTCGAAACTTGGGGAAAAAACACAAACTTGTACGAAATTGTGAGTTTTTTCAAAGTTTAGAGCCTCATTAAACAAAAGTTTATCAAATGCCCATAGGTCTGTGAATTGATTTTGTTTCTACAATGCATTCGGATTATTTTCCAGCTAATTTCATACAATTCCAATGTTGGCACAAGGAATAAATGACCTTGAAAGTAGTGCAATTTTGGATTTTCGGCAATTTCAAAGTCAAATATTTCTGCAACCAAAAGTGCCACTGCACATCACTTGCTATTTTTGTGTACATCTTTTTACTACGTATTCATTTGATCAAAAACATTTTTGGTTCACGGTTGGCACAAGAAAATATTAAACTTCAAAAGTTCAGAAAAAAAACATTTTTTCGACTGATTTGAATGACCTTGGACCTCTGTGACAAATGTCAACCAGATTTTTTTTTGTCTGAACATGTACTATGGAACAAGTAGAATACGAAAAAATTGTCACTGTAATTTTTAACCCTCGGCACAAAAAGTATTGGCTTGTGGAAATTGGTTCGTTTTTCTTCAAAAAATGGACGATCTTCAACTTTGACCCCCCAAAACTTTATTAAAAATTTTTTTTTAGCAAAAACAAAAATATACGTGTCTAATAGTTTTCCATAAAGAACATATTCTGTAATTTTCAGCAAAATTAAAAATGTCAACTATCCAAGACTGCCTGACTCTTAAAAAAACTGGCTCTTAAGTTACAAATAGTGAACTTTCAGAGCTCGAAATGTTCTATTTTTAGAGAAAATTCGAATTTTCTGAAAAAACTACACCACTTTGGCTCAAATCCGATCATTTTTTTACTTTCCTGATGCCATCTGCTGAAAAAATTAAATAAAACTTCCAACAAAAATAAATAAAATTGAAAATGGTTTTTTTATTCTGTTGCCACAGAAACTATAAAATTCATTATTTGAAAATAATTGATATTTTGCAAGTGACGTAATTCCTTCCAGACTTCATTCCAGGATTTATTGTGGGCTTAGTTGATGATTTCTTCATTGGATGGCTCTGTTGATTGCAAATATGCATATTTAAGCAATAAATGTATAGTTGTTAAGCTATAAATGAACAATGATGGTTAATAAGGCTATCACACTAGAGGTTATTATATTTTATATTAGGGTTTTATTTTTTCACCAAATACGTTGCCAATCTCGCCAAATTATTAACTAAAACCCACCAAATGGGCAAAACGTTTTTTTTTTTTTTTTAAATAAATAGTTTATAAGCTGGTTGGTTGTTCGAAGGTTATTGTGTTAGAGCTGTATAATGGGTGTCTGTAGCTATATCTATTTTCTCGCTAAGTTATTTAACAAAACGCGCCTAATGAGTTAAAAGGTTTTATGTACTTGTGAGGGAATTGTGATGACATTTATGAGTGTATTTTACAGCGTAATTTTGGTTTTGGAATTTTAAAGAAATGAAACGGGATTTTATACTTGATAACAAACGGAAAGAATAACTGATTTTAAGTTTATGATCCTATAACAGGTTATATGGTACACAGACTTGGACCGAATTGATATTTTTTTAATCCGTGGGAAATACGGGTATAAATTTGCTAGTGTTAAATAAACATGCAACTTATTACATTTAACGTAACTTCTAACTAATGCCTTTCCATCACGTTCAACAAATTCCGATTGCATACAATCAGTGGCGTAGCTACATAGGGGCAAGGTGGGGCAGTGCCCTGGGGCCCTCAAGCTCAGGGGGCCTTTAAATTAGGCATTATTTGTTGAGTTCTAATTTATATTTACAAAAGTTTTTTTTAAATAAAATTTTCGAACTCTTTCAGCCCAAATTTCATATCACAACAAAGAACAGGAACCCGGATCCAAATTCGCAAACAACAACACATGGATCATGCACACCTGCACATGTTTGGTCGGCTAAGGCAACATCTACCGACGGCTGGCTTTGACTAATGCTAGATTTTGATCGAGTTTAGAGGGCATTGTATATATAGGAGGCTATGTCGTTGCATATCATTGTGTTTCTCTTTTATTTTACTTTTAACGTCGTTAGTGAAAAATGAATACCTACCTACTCAAGCACGAAACCGAGAAAAAAAAATTAAAATTAAGATTTTCAATAATGTACTAAACACAGTAATACCTTAATAGCTCAATTAGATAACATTTTATTGGTATGAGTGCAGTCTGTCATGTATTCGATTTTGTAACACCAATAGTTTTATTACATGTTGATGAAGCAACTTTATTATGAAAGTGTGACGAATTCCAAAGAAAATATTCAGATATAATAGGCCCTATTTTTTTACTTCAATTTATTAATATTTTCCATCTAGTTTTACCTCAACTAACTCAAGCATGGATTGTTCTCCAATTATGTGAAGAAATGATGAGCAAACAAATATGGAGTGCCAGAATGCGACCTAACGGAAGTATTTACAGCAATGTTATTATTCGTTACAATTCCTGTCACTTCTGCAGCAGCTGAAAGGTCATTTAGAAAATTAAAAATAATAAAAAAATATTTAAGAAATAATGTGGCCTTTAATGAAATAAACCCTTGAATCTACTCTATTTTGTTTTATTATCCAAACCTACACCAAGTATTCATTGTAGTTTATGTTGTTACTGTTTAATATTTTTATTACCTGCCTGTAGCGCAGAAAAAAGAGCTTAAGTAGGTTAGCATTTTTAAAGTATTTGTATATTTCATATTTTTATTTGATAAAACCTAATCAGTTTACATAGCAGTGAGGCCCCATTTTATAATTTGCCCCATGGCCCTTCGTTACCTAGCTACGCCATGGATACAATACTAATTTGCAAAAATGATAACCAAAAAGTAACACAAAGGATGCATTTGCACACATACTACAAACTGTGTGACATAATCAACAAAAACAGTTAAAATAGCAAACCATCAAAGCTAAACACATTTTGTCTAAAAAAGTTAAATCGAATCTGGCTGATTTTTGGCCATATTAAAAATATTGTGCAATAACAATAGAAAAACTGGCATTTTAAGAATAAAATGTTAATAAATGATTACAAAAGTACTAAAGGACAGACAACATACATTTAATATGAAATATAGGCTACATATTAATTTCATATAATGCTTGATTAAAAAATTCATGCGATTCAGTTGAAACTTTTTTTAGATGAGGAATGACCAAAATCCGGAGAAGCAGCTCGTTTCTTGCCTGACTGGCAAGTTATTAGAGATAGAACACAGAGAGCACCTAAAGATTTTGGGTGCACCTTGACCACATTACAGAAGGTGTTCCTCTCTATGTCACACTTGACCAAATTTCTCACCTCATCGATTTGTCCAGCATTTAATCTAAAGTTAACGACATTTGGGAGCCTACTAGCAAAGTAAGTAATACTGTTCAAAGCAGGCAAGGACTGATGGTGGAACTTGTTCACGATGGATTGGGTGCAAAACTCCACATCTGTCAGAATCCTTGCAAAACCGAATACGTGCACAGAATCATAGTTCTCCAAAAAGGCCCCTTTTTGTACAAACAGCTTGATTTCCTGGATGCCTATGGCTGGCACATATTTTTCAATACCTTCGCTTAGAGCACTTCTACCGTTATTGTTTTTTACGTTGGTGTCAGCGCCTGCTTCCAAGAGTAGCTTTATGGTTTTTTGTTTTCCTTTCCGGCAAGCGACATGCAAAGGCGTGTCACCCATGTCATCTTGAGGGCTGAGATGCAGTCCCTCCTTCCTCAGAAGAATCTGGATAATTCTGGTGGAGCCCCTCGAAGCAGCCTCATGCAGGGCAGTCCGCTTCTTTCGATTGCTTCGGTTAACGTCTGCTCCGGCTCGGACTAGGAGGGCTGCGATGTCTCTGTACCCGTAAAATGCAGCCCTCATAAGAGGAGTGTACCCACATTGGGTGTAACTAGAATCGAGGTCTGCTTCTCCCGTGTTCAGGATCATACGGACAATGTCCACATCATCTCCTGCCAGGTGAAGGAGAGTCCACCCGACGTCATCAGCACAGTTTACTTGGGCCCCACGATGAAGGAGGAGACCCACGATATCCTTCCTCTTGTCCAAGAAGACCCGACATTCACACCTATATACCCCGTACATCAGATGAGTAGCCAACATCACAGGTGTACGACCACAAATATCTTTGAGGTTGAGGTCACACTTGCTGTTGATGAGAAGTTCTACCACTTCGTGCTCACCAAAAAAAGCCGCCACGTGCAGAGGGGAATGGCCCTGTCCATCGCAACTGTCCACGGATACTCCCGCTTCCACAAGCTGCCTCACCCTGCCCACGTCGCCATCTCTGGCTGCACCGTGCATGGGGAACAATGTCCTCCAACATAATGAGTCATCCCTTTCATCAATAGGTGGTAGGTAGCTATCGTCGAACTTATTCATATTTCGTGGCTTATAAGATTTAGATTGACAACATGTATAATTGAAATTCGAACGTCGACTTACTCCGCGAGGAGGAATTTGTACTGTGAAAAGGTAGTTATTACACTAAAAAAGTATTGCGTAAAATTGCGTTTTTTTTTTTACAAAATCATCTCTACGACTAAATCTAAGAGAAAAATACTCTGGTTTGCAGCATTTGCTAGACTGTGTGTGGCGCTTCTACCAGATCACTTGTTTTTTTTCAATACTTTATTTGGTTTGGTTTTGTTCACTTCGCATGGCTCCAAAGAAGTCTATTAATCACTTTAAGTTTTTAAATACTTTATTTAGTACTATTTTGTTCACATTACATGCCAACAAAAAGTTTAGTAGAGCGTAGAGCCTTACTTTTGAACTCTTTGGATGCAGTTACAATAATTCAAGCAAACCAAACATACTACAGCAAACACGTTTTTAGCATCAAATTTGGCAACACTTGTGTCTATGGGAGACCGCTTAAAAATCGAGATGGGCAACCCACCCACTGAACTGAACTGAAACTCTGGAAGAATCATCCCATGATAAGCTGGTGAAGCTTTTTTTTGGGTCACTTGGCGACAGCTTTAGGGAGAATATGTGCCATATTTGGCATAACCTCGCCGATCAAAATGGACACTTGACTTGCAGTTTGCATTGGATGTCGCCAATCGCTCGCCAAGAATAGTAGTCCAAGGAATTTAAGTTTTAAAGATTGTTGCCGCAATTCTATTTTTTTAAAAGTACATGTTTCCGAAACTTCATTATGTAAAGAACCTCCTAAAGCAATAATCTATCAATTTTCTGCTTAAAAAATTCTTGAAAAAGTTGGTTTAAAATGTCTATTTTAACAGGTAAAGTATAGGATTGGCGGCAAAAGTTGGGTTACTCTTACAGGGTTGCCGGGCTTCACCTACCCGTTTGACGAGTGTTTCGATAATCCTTCCAGAGTTTCAGTTCAGTTCAGTGAACCCACCTCTTCACCGATAAAGCATATCATTTACCGTCTGCCACATTGGCAAGCTTATCAGTAGGGTTGCCGTTTCCACTATTTTCTCATGCCAAATAGTGCCAATTCTTAAATTTCGAGTTGTGTTGTATTAAAGTTAATTAGAATTTGATATTTATGTAAATATATTTTTTTTGTTCGGATTTAAAGCGAATTCGTGTATGATTTGCCATGTGTTTAAAATTTAATAAAAGGTGATATTCGGTAAGAAATAAAAATTATTTCCGTTCGTTTTTTAATAAACTATTCAAAAGGTGCGTTTACATGAGCCATCGAATCCATGGATTGAAGAGCAAATTCAGCAATTTTCTAATCTTGGGGATTTTCTCTCAGATATAACTGGAATTACAGGGCTCATTGGGGGGTTTCGCAAACCCTCCAATGAAGGAGGGTTTAATGTTTCATACCATATGGATTCTGCCACAGACCATCATTTGGGTTAGAAATCCCACAGATAAATCCTGCTCGACCTCTTTCTTCCCTAATGGGGATTTTTGCATTCCATGGATTCGATGGCTCATGTAAACGTGACTTAAATGAATTTGCGGAATGAATTAATTAAGTGGGAACAGTAAATCTTGTTCGAATGTCTAGGTTTTGATTCTATCGCAATCCATAGCGTCTGCTAAACTTATTATTAATCTCCATTTAATTCAACATGACCTCTTCACTCCAGAGTCCCGAAAGAAATCTTATGCACATATTTTTCGTTTTCACTTATTTTTCGAGCAATTATATACTTAAAAGTATACTTTGCAAAGAATTTTGGAGAGAAAAAAGTAACATTTGATAAGGGGGCCGTCAATTTAGTGGAATATGAGGTTTGGAGCAGTAAAAATACGCGTTTTTGCCTTGCTATGAATAAACAAACAACTTTAAGCAATGATGGTCAATTTTGATATTAAAGAAAAGTTAGATTTAAGAAAAATTTTAAAGTAAAGTTGTGATTTGATACTATCTGTATAGTAGAATCGTAGTGCTAGTAAATAAATATAGACATGTGAAATTCTTTGAGTACAATGTTAAAAAATTGAGTACAATGTACTAAATGTTTGTTCTGCACACAACTAGAGTATAATATACTCTAAAGGTGGGGTCTTAATAAAGACAATAATACTATAAATGATTTAAGGGGATGCATTACCTAAAATTTAGGGCTGCCCAGAAAATGATTAAACATGATAGAACTCTGTGATATAAATATATTGCAAAAAAGAAGGTATCATTTATAATGCTAAAGGTTTATTGAAAATAATATGGTGGTTTTGCAAAAAAAAATTTGAAATTTTCTGTTGATTTTTTAAATATTAATTTTTTTAGCTTATGAATGGTTAAAAGCCTAAGGCTTTTAAGTTAATAAATGTAGAGCTCCAATTTTTTTTTTCCTGTATTAAGGCGTATACCATAAACAAAAGTTGGTATGGGATAAGGTCTAGTGTGATTAGAATTTTTTTAAATAGTGATGAAGTTGAAAATTTAGAAAAAAAGCTTATTTTTTTGGCTATTTTTATACATAAATCTGCATAACTATTTTTGTTTAACTGGTAGCTCAATATCCATACCAACTTTTATTAACAGATGTTGTGGAAACATTTTGAAAGAAAATCCATTAAAAAATTCCTTAAATTGTAGGAGGAGTAGTATTTTGAAAAATCGTTATTATTTTTAATATTTTGAAAAAACTAACGTTTCAATATTAATAATTTTTTTGTATATGCTTATTGAATGTTAGTTCTTCATAAAAATAGTTTAATTTGAATGCTAGCTATGAAAATACTGGATATAAATTTTTAGGTACTGCGTCCCCTTAAACCCGAGAGGAAAGAATGGTCGTTTACTGTATTTTAGATAAGATAGATCTATATAGTTGTGTAAAATGCAATGTTATATATAATTAGGAGCAAATATATGCCTAACATAGTAACAGCAAAAAATACCCGGAGATTTATAAATTTAAAAGGCTTTTTTTTAATAATCTCTGAGAATATTTAAATGTATCGTGTCAAATATACCTTATTGTGTTGACAACAATATCATAATCTGTATTAAATGAATAAAAATATACATGGGTAGCTTTAGTATTACAGTCTAGGGGTTGGGTAAAATTATCGTCGCACTAGAGCCATTGCCGACGGGCATTCCGATATCTGAATATTATGCACCTAACGGAACTTTTAAGAGCGACATTGTTCGCTCCAGTCTAGGGCACTAAGTTCTATTTTAATGTGATAATCAAATAAGTAATATCACTTTTTATGAATACATAGTTCTTAAAAGAAATTTTATTTTTTCCTTAGAAATTGGTAGG
Source organism: Hylyphantes graminicola (assembly GCA_023701765.1). Classification (NCBI taxonomy): domain Eukaryota; kingdom Metazoa; phylum Arthropoda; class Arachnida; order Araneae; family Linyphiidae; genus Hylyphantes; species Hylyphantes graminicola. The sequence continues at coordinate 72,215,732 of CM043117.1, read as the reverse complement.
TTTGACTTTCTCACCTGGAGAATGCAAGTTTAATTTTTGTTCATAATTTTTACCTTTATTAAACGTGACTAATTTTAAAACAAATATTGTATGATACAATATTAGCAAACGATTAACTAATAATCGAAATCATTGTTTTTACTATTCATTAAGCACTATCAATATAATAAATTTAAAAAAATTCTGTGTTTGTAACATGTTTTAAACAAAAAAATACTTTTTAAGAAAAAAAACCCAGCATTTTCACCCCTTATCTTGATTATTCAAGTTTTTGTTCAATATTTAATAATTGCTATTAAACCTTAAAGGGTAATTTATTCTGAAGTTATAGCAATTTTAGTTTCATAAATGCTCAGATAAAAATATGTTATAATTGTTCTGACTGTATTACAAACCGGTTCATCAATAACTTTTAAGCCCTTTGTTAAAGCCATGAGAAACAGTTCTTGCAATAAAATTTTCAAATAGAGTAGTGTTTCATTTAGGATTCAGTTTTTATAATTTAAACGTCAATTATTTTAATTCAATCCATTCAATTTCATTTATTCTTAGAAGAAGAAAAACTTACTTTCTTTGAATAAAAAAGGTTATACTAAAAGAATTGTAAGCCTTAATATGCTTTATTATTCCAATGAAATACCTAAACAAAAACCTCCAAATATCAATTTCTAATACAGTATGATCTTGACATATATTAAAAAAAAAAAACTTCCTGCATGATTTAATGACTGAAAATATCCTTATAAAGCTTCTTTTTCTTAAAATGGCACTTTTAGGGATCCCAAAGTAAATTTGCATTTTTAAAAGAGACTTCAGATTTAAATTTAATTATTCTATTGAAATAAAATGAAACAAGGAATGTTAAGGAAAACACATTTAATCTAAACATTTTCTAAAATCTAGAAAATAAAATACAATATATATATATATATAATTTCATTAAATAAAGCAAAACATCAATATTTTAATAAGTATCAGTATAGAAAAAATAGTTTTTACATCATTTATGCAAAAAATATCACTATAAAATGAAGTTTTAACAGGATGAAAATTTTTATGTACTCAATTAGGTCATTTTGAAAAGAAATAAAATTTCAAGGTACAATAGATCATCAAATAAATTCCCAGAAGGCAAAGGAAATTTGGTAAAAATATTTTGTCAATAATAATGATGTAGTTTTTATTTTAGCCTTTAAATACAAGAACATTATATGTCAGGAAAATTGTTTATTCTTTGACCTTGCCTTTTATGGACCTTTCAAGCGTTTATTCATGGTTCTTTCCAAAGATACTTATTTGTAAACCAGAAAAACATTTGCAATTGTTGCCAACAAAAATTCATAGGCATACAAATGCAAATATCATCTAGCATTTACTTAGGGATCTTCACAATCTTCACAAGACGGCTCATCAACCTTCACTTGACTAATCTGCAGTTTCTTGAACAATATATACTTGTAGTTTTAAAATACAATATTAATAGCTAAGGAAAAAAGGCATTTATTAAGCATATTAGTTTAGCACAGTGGTTCTCAACCAGTGAGTCGCGACCCCCTGGGGGGTCGCAAAGGGTCCCTAAAAAGTTTTATAAAAATAAAAAAATTATTGGGGAACGTTTTATACAAAATTTTTACAACTAGAATGGAAGAAAAAAATCACCACACATTATTTAACTTTATATCCTGGTTAATTTACATTTCAACTTTTTATGTTACTATTACATTATTTTAATTATAGTATGCTACTTTGCAACAAGCTAATGAGAAACTTGTGCTTGTAGGAACTTTTCCGAACCCTTTTAAATTCGTAACATAAATGGAAGTTTTCAAAATTAGATTTCTTAACTTTAGAAGCATAAACATCCAGTTTCTTTATGAATCCATTAATTTCGTCTTGGGTTTTGATTATTATTATATTTCGGCCTTGTAGCTCGGTATTTAGCTCATTTAGGTGCATAAATATGTCTGGTAAGTATGAAAGTTGAAACAACCAAGTTGGGGAGCTAAAAAAAACGGGCAATTCTGGTTTAGCATCTTGTAAATATAACAGCAATTCAGATAGCAGCTCAAATAACTTGTTCAAAACCTCCCCACGGGACAGACATCGTAAAATAAAAACAATTACCCAAATATAATAGTTAATAGAGTACAGCATGTGTAGGACAGGGGGAGTCACGAAGTTATTTTGTGGGCATAAGGGGGTCGTCGCCTACAAAAGGTTGAGAACCACTGGTTTAGCATATAAATTTAAAAAAAGCCCGAACTCCGAGATTAATATTAACCTCAATTTTGTTAAGTTGGTTATTGATAATTTTCTTTATATCATATATTGTCAGGAAAAGGGACATGCAATAAAAACCAATCCTTTTCAATAAAAACACCAAGTTAAAAAAAAAAATTTAAACAATAACATAAAATGAGAATTTATTAAAAAGGGTATGAAAATAAATTGAATTTCACTCAAATCTTTCACCGATGGGTATTGAAAGCTAGAACTATAATTATTTCTTAAAATATGCAATGTTTATGGATGTTGGGGCCATAGGCGGCTTCCGAATTTGGGGCCCCTCGCACCCTCCACAAAAGAGAAATTAGAATTTTAAAAAATCTTAATACTTGTACAAATAAAAAAGCATGATGAAGGATGAACCAGTTTTCAAATTGGGATTCTCCCTTCCCCTTTGTTGGAGCATGAAATGCTAGTGACGCAATCGGGGCTGAAAAAAAATTAAACATGGTTAATTATATTATTTCAATATAAATATTTTAATTATAATATAATTTTAACTATACAATATTAATTACATTGTTTTAATTAAAATTTAAATAGATTAACAACAAATGGGGAAGTTTTTAAGCATTTTCAACAATACCCTAATTTGGTATGTCTAAATCAGTGGTTCCCAACCTGGGGGCGATCGCCCCCAAGTGGGCGATTTGTGTTATCAAGGGGGCGATGAGCATTCAAAGGGGGGAAATTAAAAACACTGTACTATAGTACAGTAAAACCATTCTATTTTTTTTATCACCATGACAATTTCAAACTGACATTCTTACAAGATTTGAGGATTTGACCAAGTTAAAAATTCCTGATTCTATTGCTGGTCCATTCCTTTTTGAATCTGTGGTTGTGGATAACCTTGATAACTCTTTGTAGACGGAGTTTGTAGATCTGAAGTATGACTGTGAGGCGAAAATCATTTTCAAGCAGAGAGGTTATGAGTTAGCCTGCGTGAAACTTATTTACACTGATTCTAAACTGTGTTAAAAAGTTGATAACTACCTCTCATCTCGTTCCGTCAAGATATTTAGTTAAAAAGGGGTTAGTTATGTTATCCAGCTCCTCACTAAACCAAAAAATCAATTGAACATTTGCCTCAAAGACTTACGCACGAACTTAAAAAAAAAGATCGAATAAAAAAGTTTTCAGCATTCAATTTTTTTTCTTTAATTTTTATAGTCAACTCTCTTAAATTTTCCAGAATTGAGTTTAAAGATCTTAGTAAATTATTTAACTTTCATTCTTTGAACAAATCTAAATAAAAATAGAAAAAAAAAATAAACATTATATTTGTTTCGATTTATTTAAGAGTAACCGGATAAAGCTACTTTGGATGTTTTTATATATGGTGGTATATGGTAGTACAAGTTTGAAATTGTAAAATTGCTTTATTAGTTACATTACTCAAATTACAATTGGACAAATTATAAAAATTAAAGTGGGGCGATATGTGTTAGTCAACTTAAAGAAGGGGGCGATGTCACAGAAAAGGTTGGGAACCACTGGTCTAAATTATAAAAATTTCAGAATAAAAACATAACAATGTTTGAAACACTACTGAATATTATCAGTCTGCCTTCTGTTTACAATGCATTAAATCTCAATCAAAATTTTTAAAAAATCTCCAGTGTACCGCTACTATGCGATCGATTTACAAAAATGGATATCCATTGTCTAAAATCTCCTGTCAAAAAGATTTTGTAATTTTCATTACAATAAAAGTAGGTTTTTCTTTGTTCACAAACAAATCGCCAAGAAATTCTTTTACTGAGACACGAAAAAGCGACAATTCGGCGGTCAATTATTATGTTTGTATGCAAACAGTTGCAAGTCTAGACATATTTTATTAATTTTGAAATTTTGGGGGCCCTTGGCAATCTTGGGCCATAGACGGCCGCCTCTAACGCCTATTGGTAAATGCGTCGCTGAATCAATACACTGAACAGCTTTACAAAATTTCTTATTTTGAGCAATTTTGAACAGAAAGGCATCAACAACCCCATCATAATGCTACGATGTCCACACTGCGGCAATAAAAATGACAAGAAATTGCGCGCACATGGCAGTGGCGGCCTGTGGTCAAAACTGTTGGTGCAGCCAAAGCAATGCGAGGGTAGGTGCGCGCACATGCCTGACTAATTCGTATAGGCATTTCCATGCATGTGCAATGTCTTGTCATTTTTATTGTCGCAGTGTGGACATAGCCTAAAGAAAACCTCTCACACTCACTGGAAAGAGACAGATAATACCTTACTTCTTCATTCATCGCCCTTGTAGTGTAACGGTTATAGCTCTGGACTGCAGAGCTGGGGGTCTGGGTTCGATTCCCGGGTAAGGTGTAGTTGTAAATTGTACTCTTCTTAGTCTTGTAATTGGGTGTAAATCTGTTAGGCTGTGTCATAATAATAAATATATATTAAATATCTGGAATGGTAGCATCCAAAGATTTTAACATGTAATCAGGGATTTTTACATTATTAACCACACACCGAATATTTGTTAGGAGACATGCTAGAACTTTGGTTTAAGTCAATGGGTGGATAGTTAGTTATCACAATTTAACTCAACTAAAGTACTATATATGCGCTTTCTAAAAGCAACAATATCAAAGGGAGCACACAATTTATTGCAATGTATGATTTGATGAGCAAAATAACAAATACATACCCCACAATTCATGTCATCATTTTGTAAACAATGAATAGGGATACTGACTTTAAAGTTAATGCCAAAAATGGTTTGCACATTCTGGAGTAAAGTTGAATAATTTTAATCGAAGTTAACACTTTGTGGGTCATAAAAACTAATTGTTTTATCATGATTGTTTAATACAATTAAAATCCAATGAATAGATGTGCAAACAGGCAGGAATGTTATTTCAGAAGCAACATATGGGTAGTAAAGTAATCTTTATCAGATATTAGGATTTGTGCCTCCGTGGACTTAATAAGGCAGTATTTATACTTATTCTCTAACAAGGAAATTTTACAGGTCAATCCTTCTATTCCAATACCTGAAAAAGAAATCAGATCAATGTCACAAAACGGTAAATCGACGGCCAAATACAGCTTCTAGTATTTGATCAACGACTCACCGCACCGATCACCAATGCTCTCATATTAACTAAATTTAAAAGAGCGAATAAACAATAAACAAATATAATTTATAATCATATATCTCACGCAATGATATAACTCACGTGCCAAAGAATTTACCACAATTTCGCCAAATAAGAATGAATGCGCTACCTTCTTCTCGCCAAACACTATCTATCACAGCGCCATCTATAAATCCAACGACCTGAAATGATATGGTTGCGGGGGGGAAACACGGTTGTCCAAACCGATCCTCTGCAGAAACGGTGTCTATGGTCCTTGGCACTGAACTCTAGGGTTAATGGAACGCGGAAGGGACTCCCCCGCTACGGGAGAGTTCGAAGTCATCTTTTTCCCTCAGGTGCAACCCAAATTTTCGTTTTACCATGGGACTCTATGGGAAATTTCTCATTTTTAAAATATTACTGCGCGTTAGGTTTTTGGTTTAGAGATCTGCTGTAAGGTTCAAACAATCATACTTATGTTGCAGATTGTAGGAAAAAATATGGCTGGGTCCTTATCTATGTTAAAATACTTGTTTTTCACCACTCATTGCAGTTCTAATTTTCGCCAAATTTGGCGAATTTCTCGCTTCGGTCTTCCCCCAAAGAAGCCGTCGGTCGCTCGGTTGGTGGCAGATGGGTGGGTTGACCTCAGGGGTTGACCTCAGATAAGACTTTTGAAGATAGCGTTTTCGATTTTGCGCTATGGTGCTTGTGTGCATGTTAGGGGATTATTATTTTCTTAAACATTTTATTAATCAGAGATAAATCTTTGTTTTGATGATATGGTTGAAAGCTTTATATTTTAAGTATATGTTTAATTGTAAAGATGATTTTTTGATATGATCTGAATGAACTGACGAACTGTGGTATTTAAAATTTGAAATAAGCTATAATTAATGATTATTTTTTAACATAAAGTTATTATTATTAAAAGAATAAAAATAAAAAAAGATATGCATTGAAATTAGTATTAATGATTTGTTTTAATGCTTTTGGGGAAATTTAAATGTATTGCTATAATGACATAGTACATAGTGTTACTTCATAATTGACTGTTATTAAAAAATGCAAAAACATTTTAATAAATTGGTTTATATCTTTGTGTAACTTTTTTTACAAAAGGAAATTAATATATATTTTTATATTTTGTGATGATTTTTTTCTTAAAATTATAAAGAAATTCAGTGGTGGCGCTAGGGGGGGGGGGGGGCTAAAGTATAATTTAAAATAAATTACCTTAATTCTGAAGGCCGTGGGGATTCGTAGAAATAAACCGACACAAGTCTTTGTTGTAAATAAAACGAATACTTTATTGTAAAAGGAACATGTATATATATTAAAAGTAAAATCTATAGCGACACCTGGCGCAGATAAAATGAAACAATAAATTTGCATGTTACCAGTCTTTGGTGATGCCAACAAACTCCCCCTTGGGAAGATGCAAATTTAACACAACAAAATTAGGCATCCTTAATCAGTCCAACTTGATCTAGAGTCCACAATAGTTTGGTTTCAGGTACTGCTTTAGTACAAAAGTCTGCTAACATTTTATCAGTAGTACAGTGAATTAACTTTATTTTATTATTCTCAATGAGATCTCGAATGAAATGAAATTTTAAATTTACATGTCTAGTTTTAACAGAAGATTTAGCAGCCTTGCACCAATCTCTTGCGGCTTTGTTATCACAATGTATTTCAATGGGATAGTTTACATATTTTGAACAATTTAACTCTTCTAATAAATTACAGATCTAAATCAGATTCTTAGTAGCATCAGCAATTGCAAAAAGTTCAACTTCACAAGTAGACATTCCTACCGATTTTTGTTTATTTGCTTTCCAAAGAATTAAAGACTTACCAAACATAATAATTGACCCGGAGAAAGATTTTCCTCCTTCAGCATTTCCCCAACTTGAATCAGTATTAACACAAATATGATCAACACTTTTGTCATAAAATAAAATACGATCTTTAGAACCTTGTAAGTATCTTTAGAACTCTCTTCAATTGCATGTAATGACGCTTTTCAGGTTTTTGGTTATATTGTGATAATAAACTAATCACAAAACTTAAATCGGGACGAGTACGATTTGCAAGATACGATAATTCACCGATCAATTCTAAATACTTAGTTTTATCAACTAATTCTTCCGTATCATCTGAAATTTTCTCGTGCGATTTAGAAATAGGAACTTTACCAGATTTGCAATCAGTCATACCATGTTTTTCCAGTATATTTTCTATATACTGCTTTTGGGAAATTCCAATCCCATTTTCATTTATACTAATTTCTAAACCGAGAAATTTACCAGTTTTAGTAGTTTCGTTGAGTTCAAAATGATTTCGCAACTTGCAAATAATACTGTTACTTACATTCTGATCATTTCTAAAAAATCCAAGATCATCTACATAAATACATATAGCAAAGAAACAGTTAGGATCATCTAAAACAAATACACAATTATCAGATGCAAGTTGTTTGAGTCCAATATTTAATAGCACAGATTTCAATTTGTGATTCCAATTTCTTCCGGATTGAGGCAATCCATAAATACTACGCTTAAGTTTACAAACCTTATTCTCACCGTATTCAAATCCCGGAGGATTTGACATGTATACAGTCTCTTTCAAATCACTATGTAAATAGGCTGTTGAAATATTAAAAAATTGAACAATTAAATCTAGTTTTGCAGCTAATGACAGCAACAATCTGAAAGATTCTATATTAACAACTGGAGAATAACATTCATCATAATCTAAAGATTTGATTTGATTAAATGCAGATGCAACAAGACGCGCTTTATATCTTAAACCGTTTGAATCTTGTTTAAGATTATAAACCCATTTACTTTTAACGATTTTTGCATTTTCAGGTTTATCAACTATTTCCCACACGTTATGTTTTTCTAGCGATTTTAATTCCCGTTTCATTGCATTTAACCAATCGTTCGAATTTCTATTGGACATGGCTTCCTCGTAGTTATTCGGTATGTCACTAGTTACTAGAGCTGTTAAGTTTGGTTTTAATCTTTCTGATCGTCTCACGCCTTCATCTAACAATTTTTGCTCATGCTCTAAACACTGTTGGCGATGTATTTCCTGGGCTTTTACTTTTGTCATTCCGAGTGGTCTACCTCGCTGTTTTTGTGACTCACTTTCGGTAATGGGTTCGGATAGGTCGGAGTTTGGTTCAAAAACTACAAGATTTTTATTACTTTGCAAATTTTCTACATTTGATCTAATAAATCCGTTATTAAAGTGTTTTTCTATATCCCAATTATTATCAAAAGAATGTTTTATTAGATTTGAACCTTTTAGATTTTCATTAAATTTTACGGACCGTTCTTCAATTACTCGGTTTTCCTCTACATTATAGATACGATAAGCTCGTCTTTCTCGAGAATAACCAATCATAATACCTGTTTTCCCAGGAATTTGCAATTTATTACGAGACACTTTAGGTGTATGATAATAAGCTATGCAGCCAAATACTTTAAGATATGAAATGTTAGGTTTAATTTGGAAAAAATAACTCGTACGGAGTTTTACTCTTCGATTTTCTGGGAGTTAAGTTAGGTACATGGGTACTACAAGCGATTGCTTCCGCCCAAAACTTTAAAGGTAGTCCGCTATCATAAATTAGCACGATCGCAAAGTACTCGAATCGCTCTTTCACTTTTTCCGTTGCTGGAAGGATTATAAGGAACAGTCTTCTCATAAAATATACCGCATTCTTCGAAATAAGATTTCAACTCTTTATTTACAAATTCACCCCCATTGTCAGATCTAAAACGTTTAATTCGTTGACCCAACAAGTTCTCATACTTAGATTTAAATGCCTTTATCGCGTTGATGGCTTTCACTTTTATGTTTTAAAAAATACGTGAAATACATTCCAGAATAGTCATCTACAATAACAAGAAAATATTTAGAACCATTCAATGAATTCACAGGCATTTCACCACATAAATCTACATGAATCAATTCTAGCACAGATTTGCTCTGGTTTTGAGTAATTGATTTATGAGGTTTATCGGTAATTTTGCTAACACTGCATACATCACAATCAAATTTTGTTACTTTATTAAAACTAGTGGAATTTCTAATTAAGTTATCATTTACCATTTTATTCATATACTCATAATGCAAATGGCACAATCGTCTATGCCAGAGATCACTCGAATCACTGTTAGCATAATTACATTCATTTTCCATGGGTTTAGAAATTGGTTTAAATTTAACTATTAAACGCTTATTTATTTTATTTGCTTTAAGAATCAATCTATTCGTATTATCAGTAACAAGCATATAGTTATTCTTAGACGTGATTTGAAACCCTTTTTCTAATAAAGTTGTCAACGACAGTAAATTAAATCTTAATTCAGGCACATAAATAACATTTAATATATCTAAACTATCATCTTTATATTTAACTTTAACAGTTCCTGTACCTTTAGTTTTTAGTGTAGTATCAATACCAGCTAATTGAATTTCATTATCACTATTTTCAAAATTAGAAAACCATTTTAAGTTATTTACCATATGTGCTGTTGCACCACTGTCAATTATCCAAGTGTCAGAATCATCCGAAGCTGGTAAGTTGTCGGAGCACACGGTCAAAGCGGAGTTGTCCCTCCAACCGCGTGTTTTCTGGCTGTTGTCACCGAAGCTTGAATTTCGGCGCTTGCTGGTTGCTCGGGAATACTTCTGCTGGTTCAATCTCTTGTAGCACGTCTTCCAGACATGCCCCCGTCCAGAGCAGTAACAGCAGGTCTTCTCAGATTTTCTAACGGCAAATGCTTGCTCACTCCTTTGGCTGGATTCACTTCCTCGTTGAAACGTTTGTTCTTCTTCGCGTAAGGTCTCCAAGATGTCATCTAGTGATTTGTCTCTTTGGGTCTTCAGAATCTCACGAACTCCGGCGAACTTTGCATTGAGACCACGAACGACATAAAATACTAGTTCTCGACTGGATATCTTAAGTCCGAGGCTTGCACACTTCGTAACCAGTCCTTTGGCTCGTGCGACGTAATCGTTGGCTAGTTCACTGTCCAACATTCGTAAATTCTTAACTTCTTGGCTGGCGTCTATCTTTCTATCATCGATTCCACCCGTACAGTCGGTCTTTATTTCGCCCATAAAACTTTAGCATTCTTTTCCATACCGTACTGGAGAACATACTGGTCGGATAACGAGAGTTTTATAATCGACACAACTTTAGAGTTTTTCATAGTCCAGTCTTTATGGGTCGCGTCGTCTGACTTTGGTTCATCATTTTCTATTACGTCAGAAATTCCGTTTAATGATAAAACTGCTTCGAGTTTAATTGACCAAATATGGTAGTTTTGTCCATTCAGGAGTGGAACAGAAGTTGCGTTATCAAGACTACACATTTTTCTAATCGATTGATTAAATTTCTAGATATAGCACGAAACTTTTCTATACAACCAAGTCCAACCATGCGAAACCACGGGCCGCTACCACATGAAGGCCGTGGGGATTCGTAGAAATAAACCGACACAAGTCTTTGTTGTAAATAAAACGAATACTTTATTGTAAAAGGAACATGTATATATATTAAAAGTAAAATCTATAGCGACACCTGGCGCAGATAAAATGAAACAATAAATTTGCATGTTACCAGTCTTTGGTGATGCCAACAAATTCTTTAATGTAGATCCGTAGGATAAACATGTTTTTTTTTTTAATTTGGTGCAAAAATTGTAAAACTAACTTTACATTTATAGAGTATATTAGTATAACCATCGCATAATGTTAAGAATAATTATTACAACCTACACTTTCTTTAATTAATAATTTTTTTAATTAATTTTTTTAAATCCTAACTCCTTTTAAGTTACAACTTTAATTTTTTTATTTTACAACTGTGTAATGGTGATATTAAAAAATGCTGTTTTTTTTTAAATACATACTAGCTTTAATTTTTAATAAATATTATATTAAAAAAATTTAAAAAATTGAATTTTCTATTCCAAACTGCTTTTTATAAAAAAAAAACTAGACTACTTTACTCAACATTTTTTGGTTCTGTTAAATATGCTAAATGTATTACAAAAAAAATTATTAAAATCTATGCAAATTAATAAAAAAGCATTACACTTTTTTTAATTTGTGACGAAATGAAAAAAAAAATATAAGATTTTGATACATAAAGCATTTTAACATAGTGTCAACTGTAGAAATTTCGAAGACAAGGGTTTTTAAACAGCAGAATTGGATCGTTTTTCAAACTAGTAGAATTTTGAAATCTGGTATACGTTTTCTGCACTATGTCTATTTTTGGATTATGCAATAAAAAAAAATTTCCCTCAATTCCAAGGTACTGGTCTACCTTAAGTTTTAAAATTAACTATCAAATTACGTCAGAGATCAATCAGAAATATGTCAAATACGTTTCAATTCAATATATAAAATTAAACTTTAACTAGACATAAGTAGAACTACATACATAATATAAAATTGAAATTTTCATTAAAAAAATTAACATATTACAAAAATTTACTAAAAAAAAATTTGTTTTACATGTTTTAATGAAAATGTATCCAACATAAAATCTTCAAAAACCTGATTTTTTAAAAAAATATTATTGCGAGGAAAACATGAAATTTATTTAAAGTGCCCTAATAAAAAAGAAATATAACATAAAACTAAAAATATTTTTATTTATAAATAATGCAATTTCTTAGCCGTTTTCTTAGTAAACTAATAATAATGAACAATCAATGAATCCATTCCAAACTGATTTATAACAAAAATAAACTTTACTTCAAATATTATATTTAAATAAAGTTTCTTGTGCCATTGGTGATGGCAACTGCGGATTAAAATTAGGTAAAATTACATTTTAATACTAATTAAGGTTAATTCGCCGACAGACAGTATACAGATAAGTGTCCGTCCGTCCGAGCGTACAGACATCTATAAAATCGCTAAAAATGGAAAAGTAGTACTGGCATGCTGAGTCCCTTCTTCAGTGTACCTTCCAAAATCGGTCCTACCCGCCGGATTCTATTAATCTTTTAATCTATCTTAAAAATTATTTTTTTATTAGTTTGATTAGTTTTATTTATTTTCTTTCGAAAGTTATCGTAATTATTTCGAAATTAATTTATTATCGGTTGCTAGAATAATTTATATTTTAATGAATAAATATGGAATATTGCACGCTTTAAAATAGAAAGAATACATTTCATATCATCATCATACAATCTAAGAATCTTTTTGTGAATAAATTTCTTGCTTGGGCTATGAAAGTGAGAGACAGACGGGTTGAACGATTATAATACCTTCCCCATTTTACGTTATAAACGCAGTGTGAAAGCTAAAATTGGACAAAAGAATTAAACCATTTTTGTACGTTGAAATAAATACGAACATTAATGTATTATAATTTTTTTTCGTACCTTCGGTTTTAGAGAGATCTTTTTTGATCGTCTTCACTGGATTTAGCGATTCCCATGGACTTTTCCTTTTTTTTACGCCAACTTCTACGAACGGAATATTCCTGTTTTGCTTTTCATAATCTTGATATTTCAAAAGCTGTGTTTTTTTTACATAGTCATTGTCAAATTGTTCTGCACATAAACAACATTCAACCTTAAAACGTGAACCTTACCCTCGTTTATTATTCATAACCATATTATTAAAACAAAAAAATCTATTTCGAATTCGTGTTTAAAAAGCTGAGCAACCTACTGTATTAATTTTACTGCTAAAATTCACAAAAAATCTACGCAAAATAAAAGTTTATGCACTTTTTTAACCTAAAGAAAACGAACGTCGGTTGAACACGTGAACTGGTTCAAAATACTGTAGCGTTATCCGATGGTACTTTTTTTTTTTTTTTTTTTGCATTTTTCTTTCCCAATAGCCCTCTATTCTGACGACACATCTGTCTTCACCAATAGCAGAAGATCACCAAAATGTCCTTTTTCTGAGAATTGTTTACCCCCTTTTTTTGGTATCCCTTTAACACTTCGGGTGAAATTACATTTTAGACCGGAAAAAATATGTCAGCATCATGTATCATTGTCGAAAATTTACGAGTTCGTGACGAAGAGTTTACTAACGCGAACTGAATCCAGATACCTCTCTACAGTACAATCCCAGATGATCCTAACTATGTAATGTGAAACCACCCTCCCCATAACTAACCAAACTTTCCCAATTAAGAACCAAGCAGTCTGCTCCTCCGCAAACCTCCCGCTGGTTTGAAGATAAGGGTTTAGTTCCCCAATACCCCAATCCCCACTCCATGAAGAACGGTGGTGTGGTGTATGATATCGTTTTCCTCGCCCACCGTGGAATGGAAAATCTTGCGGAAGGGGCGTATTTCGATAAGGGCTCGATCACACAAACCAGGACTGTGTTAAAATATGCAAAGTAGTGATGAATTTTAAAACTTTTAAAAGGCTTTTGTTTTATCGAGCAAATTTTTTCCGACATTTTAACCAAACTAACAATAAAAATGAAAAAAAAAAAAAAATGAAACTTAAGGACTAATTTTCCCGACGAAATTAAAAAATTTCCCCGACGGGGGTGCTAGCCTTCCCCGACGGGGGTGCTGAAGCACCCCTATCCCCCCTGCTGCCGCCGCCCCTGAAGAAATTGTTTTATAAGATTTGTTTGCTTTTGTATTATAAATTGTAATATTAACAAATTATTTTGAATTTATTATGTATAATAACTTATAAATTAATTACGTTTTTAATTAATACTTAACCCAAATAATACTTCGCCACTAACTGTGTGAATACCATTAGAACCTTCATTTCTAAATTTCAATTCTAACTTAAATTTTTCATTTTTTTAGGGTATTTTAATTTTGTGTAAATAAATTGTTCAGTTCTATAGTCATCTTTTATCTTATTTATTTAGATAAACTTTAGCTTAAATATCATTTTCTCATGGTAATTTTTTTTGCAAATCGGCGCTAATAGATTTAATACCATTTTGATTACTTAAACAAAATTTAAGTAAATAAACATGAACAAATTGGTGCAATTTATTACAAAACTTGAAATGGATGAACTAAATTTAATTAAAATATATATCACATGAATGAATATTTATTAAAACTACCAAAAATTTAAACCCTTATCATAGGTATACGATCTGGGTAAATGTTATAATTATAATTATTATTATTTTTTTTTGCAATATATATCGGTATAGTATTCTATATTTAGATAATAATCATCTTAATATAAATTATCCACATACAATACTAAGCAAACCTAATACCAAATTAATCCACATATACAATACTAAACAAGTGCTTTTAAAGTAAACCACATACACACAACAAATACTTTTGCCGCCTCCTGACATCTGCCTATCCCCCTCCCATTGAAAAGGTTGTAAAACTTAGTAGATAGAGTTGCCTAATGAGCTCGCGTTGACCGACCCCCCACTGATCTCTAGGGGTTGACACATTCTTCGGCCTCATGTTCGCCGATAAGGATTTACGACTTCCGCACACTCGGAAGAAGGGTGGGGGGGAATATTTTTTACACTTTTTAACTTGAATCGAAATACGAAGCGATAAACAGCGCCAATCTGGCACTTCTTTAAACAAGGTCATCTCTCCGCGAAGCATCAGAGCGGGGTGGCTAAGCTTGATCCATTTCTAAGTTCAGATCAGTGGTCCTTGGTCGTATGGAATTTTTTCCCTGAATTTTTTGGTGAATGCTCCGCTCCTTCACATCTTCGCAAAACCATGACGTCAGAGAGGCATAAGCGAATTGCAAAAATTGTGGCGCCATCTATCTCATCGATACTAAAGCAGAGAGCGATTTGAAAATGTTCGATTTAAATAAAATATATATCCCTTTATTTACGCCTACTCTCCAGTATTGGTTAATTTAAGAAAAATTTAACTGTGCAAATATTTTTTAAGTAAAATATTTCTAAACTAAGTATTATATAAAATACTGGAATTTGTTTTCAATCAATAATTATTGTATTACACATTTAGAAAATATATATATCAAAATATAATGTAATGAAGGATTCTACTTAAAAGTACATTAAAAGTAATTTGAAGAATTTTACAAATTTCTCTTTGAAATCGATATTTTGTTTAATTCTTCCATTTATCATTTATTTATAATAAAATGAATAAAACAGTTTGCATATACAAAAAAAAATTATTTTAGTTATTTAATTTCTTTTTTAAAAATTAGAAAATGGAAATTATACTAAAAAAATAAAGTTATAAAAGATTCATTAAATTAGAGTAGCATTGTGCCCGCATAGTGTAATACATTTTATTTCCTACAGCTAAATCAATTATTAAATGATTAAAAAGCCAAGCCAGATAATTTTCAAGCAAAAAAGGTACACAAAACTTTAATTTAAAACAAATTGTATATATTTTTTACAACGAAAATATTTTCATGATCTTTATGAAAAAATATTAACTGTTCATGTGAAAATTACATATATTTCAGTAGATTCGTAAGTACAATAATAATATAAAATAATTATATGCACAATATGAAGATACAAAGAAAATTTCTTTAAAAAAGGAAGGAATAACATTAAATTGATGGCCTTGTAACAATTAAAATGAAACTTAACAATCTTATCTAAAAAAATTTAATGAGGCTAAAATTTAAGTTTTTTAAAACTGGATATGGATATATGTCAAGCTTGAAGTTGGTGAAAAAAAATATAAAATGTTACTATTTATGTATATTCATGATTAATTATATAAAATGGTATAAACTACTAAAATTAGTAATAGGGAGGGTGTTTCAATTTTTTGTGTTTGGATTTCATTTTAAATGATTTGGTGTTTCAAATTTTAGCAGAATATTTAAAAATTGAATCAACACTAAACGTTTTGCAATAGAAATGTACCAGTTTGTCGAAATGTGTATGTGTTGGGACCAAAGAGTTCTTTAGTTGGGTAGAGACTGAACCTACCAACCACACCATGGAGCCAATATCGGGCAGCATATGCGGCCCGATGGTCGAGTGGTTTAATCGCAGACCATTACAATAGCATTTTGCGCGGTGTAACGGGTACGCGTTCGATTCCCGCCTTCACCTTGGATGTACTTTCTTTCTCTATGTGAGTAAAAATTCCTTCTGTGGCTGTCTTACTTGACGAAGGCTTATAAGCGGGTCTCTGATTATGCACACAAGCCAGAATATATATTTACATACTAACCCTGCATAAATAAGCAAAATACAATAACTGTTATGTATAGACTGGTGGTCAACATCAAGTTTTGTAAAAAATAATGCAACAAAATATTAAAATACAGCCTCCTAAAAAAAAATATATGTGTTGAAAACTAGTGGAACCTGTAATTTTAATCAGATGTAAATTCAACCAAACCAAACTTAAAGTACTACATTCTTGTGTAGCACAAGTGCAAGATTTCATGCACGACCGAAAGGGCGGCCAATTAGTTAGCCGCTTTTCATTGGCGGGTGCCGGGTAAATATTTAGGAATTGCACCCTATACATTTACGGTCAATTTTGGAATACCCTGTATGTATTATATAACATGGGGCTCGGATGGCCGAGTGGTAAGCATCTCAGCAGCAGCAGCGTGCAGTAACGGAACGCGGGTTCGATTCCCGCTCGCCCCCTGGGTGTATTTCCTCTCTTTGTGACAGTAAAAAATCTCTCTGTGTGTCTTCTTTAGAGACTTATAAGCGGCTCACTGAGCAAGCACACAAGTCGGAATATATATGTAAAATACCTACCCCAACCTATATAACATGGGGCTCGGGATGGCCGTATAGTGGTAAGATCTCAGGCAGCTGTCTTGCGTGCTGTAACGGGACGGGGTTCGATTCCGCGCCCGCCCTGGGTGTATTTCTCTTTGTGACAGTATAAAAAATCATTCTGTGTCTGTCTTACTTAGACTTATAAGCGCGGCTCACTGAGCAGAACACATAGTCGGAATTATATAATTAATCATGAATATACATAAATAGTAACATTTTATATTTTTTTCACCAACTTCAAGCTTGACATATAATTCATATCCAGTTGAAAAAAACTTAAATTTTAGCCTCATTAAATTTTTTAGATAAGATTGTTTTTCATTTTAATAGTTATTGTTACAAGGCCATCAATTTAATGTTATTCCTTCCTTCCTTTTTAAAGAAATTTTCTTTGTATCTTCATATTGTGCATATAATTATTATATATTATTATTGTACTAACGAATCTACTGAATTTAAGTATTTTTCATGAACCGTTAATATATTTTCATAAAGATGAGGAAAATATTTTCGTTGTAAAAAATATATATATAATTTGTTTTAAATTAAAGTTTTGTGTACCTTTTTTTGCTTGAAAATTATCTGGCTTTTCAATCATTTAATAATTGATTTAGCTGTAGGAAATAAAATGTATTACACTAGGCGGGCACAATGCTACTCAAATTTAATTAATCTTTTATAACTTCATTTTTTTAGAACAATTTCCATTTTCTTATTTTTAAAAAAGAAATTAAATAACTAAAATAAATTATTTTTTGTATGTTCAAACTGTTTTATTCATTTCATTCCAAATAAATGGAAGAATTAAACAAAATATCGATTTCAAAGAGAAATTTGTAAAATGTTTCAAATTACTTTTAATGTACTTTTAAGTAGAATCCTTCATTACATTATATTTTGATATACATATATTTTCTAAATATGTAATACAATAATTATTGATTGAAAACAAATTCCAGTATTTTATATAATACTTAGTTTAGAAATATTTTACTTAAAAAATATTTGCAAAGTTAAATTTTTCTTAAATTAACCAATACTGGAGAGTAGGTGTAAATAAAGGGATATATCATAGACAAAGAACACTCTAGACCAGTGGTTCCCAACCTTTTCTGGACCATCGCCCCTTTCGTTAGATTGACTACCACATATCGCCCCCTTTTAATTGTCATGTTTTTTCCAATTATAATTTGAGTTAAAATATAACTAATAAAACAATTTTATCATTTTAAGCACTAACTAACTCATATAAAAACAGCCAAAGCCTCTTTATCCGGTCACTCTTAAATAAAAATAGAAAAATAAAATGTTTATATTTAACAGATTTTTTTAAAGAACAAAAATTAAATAATTAACTAAGATGTTTAAACTAGATTCTACAAAATTTAAGAGAGTTCACAATAAAAATTAAAGAAAAAAATTGAATGTTTGAAAACTTTTTTATCATTTTATCTTTTGTCAAGTTCATGTGCAAGTCTTTGAGGCAAATATCCAACTGATTTCTTTGTTTAGTAAGGAGCTGGATGATAACAGAACCAAATCCTTTTTCAACTAAAAATGTTGACGTGAACGAGGTGCGAAGTGGTTCAGTTTTTCACCACAGTTGTGGATAATTGTAAAATAAGTTTAACCCTTTCTCTCTCATTACTAAAACGCCCGAACAACTAAGGATTCGATAATGTTATTCCTATGAAATATTAAGGAGGGAAAAAAAATCCTGAAAACAAAGGGGTTGACCCTTCTCTCTCATTACTAAAACGCCGAACAACTAAGAATCGATAATGTTATTCCTATGAAATATTACGAGGAAGGAAAAATCCTTTGAAACAAAGGGTTGAAGCAGGCTAACTCAATGTCCTCTCTGCTTGAAAAAGATTTTCGCCTCACAGTTATACTTCCAGATCTACTAACTCCGTGACTCCGTCTACAAATCGCCTCACATTTTATACTCCCAGAATCTACTAACTCCGTGACTCCGTCTACAAAGAGTTATCAAGGTTAACCACAACCCGTAGCCTCAAATGAGAATGGATCTACAACAGAATCAGGAATTTCTAACATTTGTTCAAATCTTCAAATCTTGTAAGCATGTCATTTTATTTTGTCAAGGTGATCAATAAAAATTCGAATGGGTTTTTTTGTACTACAGTACACTATATTATTTTAATTCCCCCCCCCCCTTTAAATACTCATCGCCCCCCTATCGCCCCCAAACTATTTATTGCCCCCTTGATAACACAAATCGCCCACTTGGGGGCGATCGCCCCCAGGTTGGGAACCACTGCTCTAGACCAGTAAGTCAATCTGATGCCTGCGCACCTAAAGTTACTTGAGGAACTAATAAACTACGAGGCGTGTTTTTTAAGTAAGTACCGTTTTGCCACACAGAGGGCGCGGCGCTGCGATCGGCGTTCTGCGCATGCGCACTGTGTACCTACATCTCTTGTCTACTCACTGACGATATTGCAATCCGATTTGTCATTGTTTTACGTTTTCTGCTGAGTGTTTAAAATGTCTCCGATAACCGTGAGTCCCGCCGACTGTGAAGTACGGTCTGTTATAAGATTTCTTAGTGCTAAAGGCCTAAAATCAATCGATATTCATCGTGAGATCTGTGCAGTTTACGGACAAGACATTATGAGTGATGGAATGGTAAGAAAGTGAGTGAGATCATTTAAAAAGAAGGCCGCACGAATGTTCATGATGAACAACGGAGTTGGCGTCCTTCTGTCGTTAATGAAATTTTGGTGCAGCAAGTGGACAATAAGGTGAGAGAAAACAGACCGCTTTACCATTCCATCACTCATAATGTCTTGTCCGTAAACTGCACAGATCTCACGATGAATATCGATTGATTTTAGGCCTTTTAGCACTAAGAAATCTTATAACAGACCGTACTTTACAGTCGGCGGGACTCACGGTTATCGGAGACATTTTAAACACTCAGCAGAAAACGTAAAACAATGACAAATCGGATTGCAATATCGTCAGTGAGTAGACAAGAGATGTAGGTACACAGTGCGCATGCGCAGAACGCCGATCGCAGCGCCGCGCCCTCTGTGTGGCAAAACGGTACTTACTTAAAAAACACGCCTCGTATTAATGGTGATTTGTTGATTGGCATAATTGCACTTCCCGATTGTAGCGCAATTGTTTCTGCGGAATGTACCGTAATATTAGGTCAGTTTTAAACTGATAATTGAAATTTTCGATTTTAAGGCTACCTAATACTCAGGAATGAATTAATATAAAGATAATCATTTATTTGTTGCTAGGTATATTCGGGATATCACATACTAAAACTTTCGAATTTATTAAAATCGAAGTCTCGCAACAGAGAGTAAATTTCGGTTACTATGACGATAAGTTGATAAATTCATTTTAGAGATAGAATAATGTCCAAATTTGTTTATTTTTCGTAGTCTGCAATTATTTTTGTTAATTTTTATTTAAATAGTGCATTTCGAAGAATTTTCAGCAGTCTTGAGAATAAACGACAGTAAGTGCATTTCATGTAAATAATATTGCAAATTCTTATTCTTTTTGGGGATTTTTAAATGACTGTTCTGAACTATAGTAAAATTTTCTCGTTTTTTTTTTTAAATAAAAATCGAATGTCATCGATTCTAAAAGATAATTCAGTTTATTTCTTAACTTATATTAAAGTTTTGCTATTGTTCCTAAAGTTATAAATCTTTAAAAGATCTTGTTGATTAAATTGCAATGAATTTTACAAAAAAAGTCCCACTTGTTTCTGGCTTTCAACAATAGTTTTATTAAGTAAAGAATATCTATTTATTCGTTTTCATTTTATCATCTAGAATTGGTTAAAGAAATGATAGGAATTAGTTCTACATGAAGAAATGCTCTGTGCTTCATACTTATAGGATATTGCAGCCTCTTCGCAGAAACTGATAAATTTACCGGCATAAATCGCATACATAAGATACATGGCGGCGTTCTAAATAAACACTGATACACAATCTTATGTTTTTATTATCTAGCAAAATTGAAATAATAATTGTGCTAAATAACTGCAGTTTTTCTTGTCATTTTTAATAAAATATTTAAAGTTATGTGTTGTTTCTTTGTAATGTACATATTTAACGATTGTTTGATAAGAATAAAAAAAATAATATCGTAAAAAGGATTGTAATAAAAAAGAAATATGCTGATATTTATGCTTTTGAATTTTATTCTTGTATTTAATTTGCTACAATCAATGTTGTAAAAAGTAATTTCGCGAATTATTTATTAACAAATGTCTTGCATAATTTTTATTTATATTCTAGCACTACATTTAATCATGGATGTATATTAATGGATGTACTTCTGAATGTTAAGAAAACGCAGCCGTTGTCAACGGCTTAGAGGACAACTATTTGGCTTCTTTTCTAATTTGGCGCTTTTATTTGGCTCCAATTCTTCCAGCGATTTTCATCGATCTATAAATGTTACTGGAGAGACCGAAATACGTATGCCCATTTTTCAACTTTCAGTTGCTATGATAAAACACAAATTAGAATAACAGGAGATATTAAAAATATTCCAATTAAAAAATTGACATTGGCGGTCAAGTTTGTAAAAATCGCCAAATGACGTCATTTTTCTTTACTGCGCATGCTCATAATTGACCTCTGAGCTGGTGGCAACGGCAGCATTTTTTCTGATCCATTGCGATTTGAGCGAGACACGGTTGCATTTAATGCATATGAAACTTGCTTAAATAAACTAAGTACAATTTGCTTCCTACTGCCTGTTCTTCCCGAGCTTTAACACAGTCAAAAAGTAGATACTGTCTAATAAATTGAAATATTATTTCATTCATTAAATTAAATCAAGAGATAAATTTAAGTAAAACTTCAACCATTTTAATTACAAAAATATGATCATAAAAAAACGCATGGTCCCGCTGTCGCCAAAAATAGTTTCTTTTCGTCACTTGACCTGGGTTTTAAATTACGATGCGTAATGGACTGTGTTAAAGCTCCTAAAGAAGACTAGAAAAAAGCAGCAAAAACTGCAGTAGTTCCCAAAGTAACTATTGAGGGCGCTAGTTTCTATGTCAATTTCAATATAGAAATTCTCCAATGATAATCCAATCAGGGATTCAGATCTAGAGTGTTCTTAATCTATGGGATATATTTCATTTAAATCGAACATTTTCAAATCGGTCTCTGCTTAAGTATCGATGAGATAGATGGCACCCACAATTTTTGCAATTCGCTTATGCCTATCTGACGTCATGGTTTTGCGAAGATGTGAAAGAGCATTCACCGAATTTTTTACGGAGTGTATAGGGAAAGCGCAGTGCTACGTCACGCAACAACCACGTGTTTTTTGGAAAGGCAGAAAAATCTAAACATTGCGAGATTTTCAGTGCGTTTGACCAGGAACTTGGTTGGTTTTGTTTTAGAAAAGCTTGTGTTTTGTGCTTAATCATGTTTTGTATTCTTTTTTTATGAAGTTGAGATTCTTAAGATTTAATAGAAAATTATTTTTAAGATATGGCAGCATAATTTTGATTTGAAACGAGCCAGAAAATATTAATTTTGATTTTTTTAATCCTTAATTTTGAGGTATTGCATGTTTATTTTTTTTAAGTGTATTAAAATGTATTATGGATCGACCGATGGCGAATATCGGCCTGGCCGATGGAAAAACCAAAATACAAAATTTCGAAAGAGATCTGAAAGTCGCGGAACTCCGGGGATCCGAAAGTCGCGGTTCTCCGGCGATCCAAAAGTCGCGGTACTCCGACGATCCAAAAGTCGCGAAACTCGGAAAGTCGCGAAAATCCGAAAGATGTGAAACTCCGGAGATCCGAAAGTCGCGGAACTCCGGAGATCCGAAAGCCGCGATACTCCGGAAGTCGCAAAAATCCGAAAGTTGTGAAACTCCGAAAGTCGCGAAACTCAGAAAGTCGCGAAAATCCGAAAGTTGTGAAAATCCGAGGATCCGAAAGTCGCGAAACTCCGTAAGTCCCAAAAATCCGAAAGTAGTAAAACTCTGAAGATCCGAAAGTCGTGGAACTACGGAGATCCGAAAGTCGCGGAACTACGGAGATCCGAAAGTCGCGGAACTACGGAGATCCGAAAGTCGCGAAAATCCGAAAGTTGTGAAACTCCGAAGATCCGAAAGTCACGAAAATCCGAAAGTTGTGAAACTCCGAAGATCCGAAAGTCGCGAAATTCCGGCGATCCGAAAGTCGCGTAACTCTGACGATCCGAAAGTCGCGTAACTCTGACGATCCGAAAGTCGCGAAACAGCAGCAATCCGAAAGTCGCGAAACTTCGGGGATTCTAAAGTCGTGAAACTCCGGTAATCCGAAAGTCGGCAAATTTCAAACCCTGCTGTAAACAGTAACGGGAAATGACAAATAAAAACAAAAAAAGGCTAATAAAAACAAAAATCATACCTTCTCATACTTCAACTTTTAAACATATTCACTTCTCATCGCCTAAAAGCGTAATTGGATAATGATAATTTAACAATTTCCTAAGAATGGTCGCGAAACGCCATGTCAAAGATACGAAAGGCATCCGCTCTTGTGCCTTTCCATTATCACGTGATCGCTCTTTGTTTGTAAATATGCCCTTCCCCTATAGAGGTGAATGCTCCTTCGCATCTTCGGAAAACCAATGACGTCACAAAAAGACATAGGCGAATTGCAAAAATTGTGGCGCCATCTATCTCATCGATACTTAAGCAGAGACCGATTTCAAAATGTTCGATTTAAATGAAATATATATCCCTTTATTTACACCTACTCTCCCGTCTTGGTTAATTTAAGAAAAATTTAACTGTGCAAATATTTTTTAAGTAAAATATTTCTAAACTAATTATATAAAATACTGGAATTTGTTTTCAATCAATAATTATTGTATTACATATTTAGAAAATATATATATCAAAATATAATGTAATGAAGGATTTTACATAAAAGTACATTAAAAGTAATTTGAAGCATTTTACAAATTTCTCTTTGAAATCGATATTTTTTTTTAAATTTTTCCATTTATTTGGAATAAAATGAATAAAACAGTTTGCATATACAAAAAATAATTTATTTTAGTTATTTAATTTCTTTTTTAAAAACAAGAAAATGGAAATTGTACTAAAAAAAATGAAGTTATAAAAGATTCATTAACTTTGAGTAGCATTGTGCCCGCCTAGTGTAATACATTTTATTTCCTACAGCTAAATAAATTATTAAATGATTGAAAAGTCAGATAATTTTCAAGCAAAAAAGGTACACAAAACTTTAATTTAAAACAAATTTTATATTTTTTACAACGAAAATATTTTCATGATCTTTATGAAAAAACATTAACTCATCATGAAAAATACATATATTTCAGTAGATTCGTTAGTACAATAATAATATAAAATAATTATATGCACAATATGAAGATACAAAGAAAATTTCTTTTAAAAAAGGAAGGAATAACATCAAATTGATGTCCTTGTAACAATTAAAATGAAACTTAATAATCTAAAAAATTTCAATGAGGCTAAAATTTAAGTTTATAATCTGAATATATATCAAGCTTAAAGTTGGTGAAAAAAAATATAAAATGTTACTATTTATGTATATTCATGATTAATTATATAAAATGGTACATAATACATATATTATTTTAAATGCAGTATGTGTCATGTAATTAGACATAAAAAAAAGCTTAGAATTAACGACAGTTCATACAATTGTAAATGTAGTTCTCATTACTAAAAGCAACTTCTGTGATCTTTGCACATTTTTTGTGGTGCCATTCTTTACAAGTACTGCACTGTGCCATTCGCATATTCAAATTTGTTTCCTCGCCTTTTTCATAGGGTCTTTGCACACACAGTTCACCTGTATCTGGATATCCTGCATTTTGTTTCTTTCCGTTAACAGTTTCAGGAAATAGGGTAAAATGTCCATTTTTCAAACATTTCTTTAAATGTGACCGTAGGGTAAAATGTCCATTTTTCAAACATTTCTTTAAATGTGACCATAGGGTAAAATGTCCATTTTTCAAACATTTCTTTTAAATGTGACCTAAAAGTTGAGATGAGTATCGTAATTTATCTCTGAAGGGCAACCCCTTGCCAGGAGGGAAACAGCAAATGCTATGACAAACACTCCACAATCATTACTCCCTTTTGTTTGCTTCTGCACAGGCATAACTGTAATTTTTAAGTATCGGCTTTTGTCAATGGCATGTTGCAATGTTTTCATCTATGCGAAATATCGGATTACTGAAAAGCCGCGAACTAATCTTATCCAATTTCCTATTGGGAAATTTTATACCAACTAGAATTCCATGCTTACTTATTAATCTTTTTTTGTCTATAATCCTTGCAAACACAAGAAGAAAATGTGCCCTGCTCATGGAAATCAACCTTGTAATACTTATCTTTATTAGTAAACGAACCAACTAAAAAAGAGTTGATGCCAGTCATTTCCACGCGTTTTTGAATTTGGTCATCATTAATATCTTGATCGATGCTTAACTTATCTAGTAACGTGCTCAATGATCCACCTGGGTCTGTTATGGAGGTATTCTCTTGCTCAACTATGCACCCCTGCAACAAATTCCCAGAAGCCATTCATGTGTCGGGGGAGTGACTTGTCCCCAAGTATCTTATGCGCTCAAAGTCAAATGGATGATTGTACGAACTACGATTAAAACGAAGTAAACATTTTGCTAATAATAGTCTTTGTATAGTTTTTTGTAAAAAGCGTAATCTTTAGTTTTAAAGAGTTTAATGATAAATTAAAACTTTTCTTTAAAAAACTTTCACATAAAACATGATTTCACAAGTTTTATAGACAACTTTACAAATTTGTTTCCAGCATATTAATAGAACTCTTTTATAGGCACTGAACTACAATTATAGGGTTTTATAAGTAATTTCATTTTTTATAGCTGGGTTTTCAAAGCAACAATTTTTTTTTTCTGAAAAGTGCATTTTTTAACGAAAACCCCTAGTATTGTGTCTCGATGAACAATAATTTTCCCCTTCTCAGTATATTCCTTATATTTTAATTAATGGACATTTTACCCTATTTCCTCAAACTGTTTAACGCACGGAAAGAAACAAAATGCAGGATATCCAGATACAGGTGTACTGTGTGTGCAAAGACAATTTGAAAAAGGTGAGGAAACAAATTTGAATATGCGAATGGCGCAGTGCAGTACTTGTAAAGAATGGTACCACAAAAAATGTACAAAGATCACAGAAGTTGCTTTTAGTAATGAGAACTACCTTTACAATTATATGAACTGTCGTTAATTCTAAGCTTTTTTTTTATGTCTAATTACATGACACATACTGCATTTTATATAATATATGTATTATATACCATTTTATATAATTAATCATGAATATACATAAATAGTAACATTTTATATTTTTTTCACCAACTTCAAGCTTGATATATATCCAGATTATAAACTTAAATTTTAGCCTCATTGAAATTTTTTAGATTATTAAGTTTCATTTTAATTGTTACAAGGCCATCAATTTGATGTTATTCCTTCCCTTTTTTAAAGAAATTTTCTTAGTATCTTCATATTGTGCATATAATTATTTTATATTATTATTGTACTAACGAATCTACTGAAATATATGTATTTTTCAAGATCAGTTAATATTTATTCATAAAGATCATGAAAATATTTTCGTTGTAAAAATATTAAATTTGTTTTTAAATTAAAGTTTTGTGTACCTTTTTTGCTTGAAAAATTATCTGACTTTTCAATCATTTAATAATTTATTTTAGCTGTAGGAAATAAATTAAAATGTATTACACTATGCGGGGCACAATGCTACCTCAAATTTAATGAATTCATTTCTTTTATAACTCTGTACACTATTTCATTTCTTATTTTTCAAAAAAGAAATTAAATAACTAAATAAATTATTTTTCGTATATGCAAACTGTTTTATTGATTTCATTCCAAATAAATGGAAAAATTAAAAAAAAAATATAATAAGATTTCAAAGAGAAATTTTGTAAAATGCCTCAAATTACTTTTAATGTACTTATTAAGTAAGATCCTTCATTACAATTATATTTTGATTATATATATATATATATGATATAATTCTATATATATATATATATATTTATTTATTTATATTTATTTATATATCTTATTATATATATATATATATATAATATATATATTAATATAATAAAATAATTTTTTAAAAATATATAAAAAATTAAATAAATAATATTATATTAATAAATAATTAAAAAATATTAAATGAATAATATATATATATATATATATAATATAGACTAATATATATTATCATATATATATAAATTTATATATATATTATATATAGATATATATTATATTTAGTATATTATATATATGTATTTTGGGTTTTTTTTGGCACAAAAATAGTCTCTGTATGTTTCAACATCTATGATTTTAAATTACTTTTATGCAAAAAAAAAATATTGTTCATAACTTTTGTAAACGCAAAACGCATAGGATTGACAGCCAATTTAGGGGTGGGGGGGGGCACCCTAAAATCAGGGGCCCTAGGCAAGGCCGGGCCTTGTAGGCAGGCACTTAGGCAATGATCAGGGTCTCGTACCACGTACCCACCCTAAAAAACTTGTTAATAGTACCCGTAATAAAATTTCTTGTTCGCTTGGAATTTTGTGAACTGTTGCATCACATTTTTCTGTAGTTGAATATCTATTTTGAGAATTTTATTAATGTTTTTGTAAAAATATCAAATTTAATTAAATTTTCTTTAACTGAAATTAAACTGTAATGTTAATGAAGTGAAAATATGTAGTAATGTTTTTTTTTTAATTTTTTCTTCCAAGGTAGTTTTTATGTAGTAGAGATAGAGTTTTGGCTTGTAAAAAGGCTGTTGTGGGGTTTATAGTTTTTTTATTTTCAGGTATGTTGGTATGCGCTGACCCCTTTATAAAAAATCCAAGTGCTTTGACCCCTCCTTTACCACTTGTGCGTGCGTGGTTTCCGCCATCTTGAATAAAATAAAGACCAGACTCTAGATAGAGACTTGACGACTCTAGTTTTTCAATTTTTCGTTGTGTCTATGTATATAGCTGTAACTCGTTTCCAGTCGCCATCTAAGGCAAAAAAAAAAGTCAAATACAACTTCAAAGACGCTTTAAGTTTCCATTAACTTTTATGTACAACTTGTTTAAAAAATTATGAATAGGTTATCCTACCGAGATACCTGCATGATTAAGTTATGTGCTCTAGCATAGCTCTGCGTTTGTGCAGTACCAGCGGAGGAAGATAACGATGCAATAGTTTCGATTGTAGTGCAGTAGTTAAAGTTGTGAATACTCCTGCAATAATTGAAAAACATAGAAACAACCGCCAAGACGACGCACTAAGAAAATCGGGCACTCAGCTTGTTGAATATGCTGTAGATCATTTTTCCCAAAAAAAACCACCCAACTTTTTTAATTGTATCTGTGGAACAAGCTGTGTTAAGAGGGCTAGAGAGGAGAAAATGATGATAGATTTAACAATTGAGTTAAGTTGTAGTGAAATTAAAAAGTATTTCCTACCAGATAATCATGTAAAATATAGTGTCTCTATGTTGTGTTAATAAGACCACGAGTTGTAGATTTTTTTTGATACCAAGATAATGTGTAAGATAAATAAAAACGTGGTTTGTGAAATTTTTGTTTCTTTGATGTCTCGCAGAAAGCTCGATGATTTTTTTTAGTTTGACAGCTTTTGTCTACTAGCTTGAAGCCTTTAGGCAAAAAACGCCAACTACAATTTTAAAGTGCCATTAAAATGTACTTTAAGTTTAATGCAGTAACATGTTTAAAAATTATGGATTGGTTCTAAGATATAAAGTTTAGAATGTCAACAAAAATTTTAAAAAATCCTGCGAAAGTAAGATATGTTGTTGGTTTTACACAAATAACTTTTTTTGTGTGCAGTTTAGGGCAAAATGTATGCTTACAATAATGTAAAATATTAAAGTTTATACAAGAATCATGAAACATATTATTAATTATTTCTATTAGGTGCAGAGAAGTGTGCAAATAAAAATTATCGACCAAAAGTAAAAGTGAGCTTGAAACTGAAAATTATGCAAAAAATTTGGGTGCCATTGGAATTTTCAAAGTTGGTACTCATTTTAATATGTAGACGACCCCTATTACAATTTTTGTTGCCAGTTCCCAATTCCTCACGCTATTTCCTGAAAACTGACACCTTACACAAAATTACTTGATCAATAGCAGCCGAGAAACGAGGGATGATTCGTTTTTTTCCCCCCAGCTGTACTATTGTTGTAAAATTGTCAATGCCCAATCAAACAGAAATTGAACTTTTTTTTATTATTTTCCAGAAAAGTTGTTTGTTATTTATTTGCGAACTGTTGTACAACTGGGGAAAAAACGAATCACCCCTCGTTTCTCGGCTGGTGTATTGATCAAGTAATTTTGTGTAAGGTGTCAATTTTCAGGAAATAGCGTGAGGAATTGGGAACTGGCAACTAAATTGTAATAGGGGTCGTCGACATATTAAAATGAGTACCAACTTTGAAAATTCCAATGGCAACACTCATTTTTTTTACATAAAAATGTTCAGCACCTTCAAAATACCCCATGTATAAAAAATAATTATTTATTCTGCTTTATTTGCTGAGACATAAGTATTCAAAGTTGAACGCCAATAATGTTAAAAAAGTTTCACAAACTTTTATTCATACCTCTACAGATAAAATGAATTAAACAATTTTTTTTTTATTATATACTTCTTAATTTTCCAAAACAAATCACACATGTTTTTTCATCAGTTTTTCATTTTTAATAATTTTTTATTTAAATTTAAATAAGAAAAAATAAAACATGAATAGCAACCCCAAATCTTTTTTACATAAATCGATAAAGTAGAACCAATATCCCGAATTTTTTAATTCAATAACAATTATTTGCCGAGTTATTGTAAAAAAACTGAAAAAGACGAGTTTTAGGGACTGTGTAAAAAATTACTTGGCAAATTTCTGCAGTTCAATATTTATTTTGAGAATTTTATGGTGTTTTTTGGAAAATAAAAATGTAATTACATTTCCTTAACTGAAGTAAAATGTAGTGTTTTCTATTTTTTTCCCCTCCAAGTAGTTTTTAATAAAAATACATCATGATGTGGTAGCAAAATGGCACTAAAAAAAAGTTTCTTTACTCTTTCTTAAATTTACATTGACGAGGTTGCACTTTGATTTTTTTTAAAATTTAGTGCATATGTGTCTTACCAATATTGAGCCATTTAATTTTACAACTTTTAAATGAGTAACTACAATAAATACAAAAACTAAAACTCGAATACAATATAAAAAAGTAATAAATTGAAAAAAAAATTTATTTTTTTCAATATAAATTCAATACAGTTTCAGTTTTGCATTAACTTGGAATACTTATTAAATGCACTCATCAGAAATAACAAATGAAAATTGGAATGAAATTTTCCAGAACAATATGCAATACAAATTTGTAATATTAAAACATTCATTGTTCTCTTGAGAAACACAAACCTCAAATGCAACAAAATAGTTAAGAGAAAGAAATGCGCCAAATAACATAATAAAATGCAATGCATGCAAGGGTAAGAAAAATCTAATTAACCTCGGGACATAAAAATGCATATGAAGCAAAGTAAAATTGTCCAGTTAATGATTCAGTTAAGCATTTAAGCTATTTTTCTAAAATATATTGTCAATTGATTTAATTAATTGTACTAGTTTAGTTATAGAATTTAAATACAGAAATTCAGTAATTGGGTTAGGCCATAATTAATATGTAAATATTTCAGTAATATGTTTATAAAATAATTTTGAGCAAGATTTAAAATACTTGGCCACATTTTTTTCATCAACTTGCTTAACTAAACATGCAAAATATCAAATTTTTGTACCAATACATAGCTCATACAATAGTAATAAATTTTATTATAAAAATAATGTAGACAAAAAAGGAGAAATAAGTTACTAAAAAATTTAGTTCCTAAATAATATAATAGTAAGCTGTGAAAAAAAAACTTATTGGAAGTCACGTTAAATGTAATAAGTTGTATGTTTATTTAACATACTGTGTGACTAACACAACAGTATGTTAAATAAACATACAACTTATTACATTTAACGTGACTTCCAGGGATCGGAAATTACTTTTTAAAAGTAACTCTGTTACAGTCACAGTTACCTTGCTAAAAAAAGTAACTGTGTTACAGTTACTTTTTTGAATAGTTGAGTTACAGTTACTTTTAAAAAAAAGTAACTCTGTTACAGTTACTTTTTTTGAATAGTTGAGTTACAGTTACTTTTCAAAAAAAGTAACGGTACAGTTACTTTAGAAAATTTTGGAATTGCCAACTCGGTGGGGGTTCAATACCCTAAAATCGGCGAAAAAATCAAAACAAAAATTATTTTCTTAAAATACTAATACAACCTTTATTAATAATGTCACAAAGTATCAAGACAATTGGACAAATATTTTTGACATTAAAAGCCATTTTAATGTCATGGCTTCGTAAGGAAATGGGTAAACAATAAAAACTTTAAACGCGGTTTTCTCAGAAATTGATTTTTTGAACTTCGATGTACCTTTTCTCAAAAACTATGCTACGTTTTCTCGTGAAATTTTTTATATGATGTAATACATAGTATAGATTAATCTGAGGTTATAAATTTTACTAAAACTAAAGTGAAAAAAAAATTATGGGGCTAAAAAGTGAAAATTTTCATGATTTTTTGGGTACTTTAAAGTTTATTTTATTTTAAAAAAAAATCTAACAGTTATTTACAAAAAACTTGTAACCTCGGATTAATATATATAAGGTTGGTATAAAACACAGAGAAAATTTTAAGATGATCTGATCAGTAGTTATTGTGAAAAGGTACATTGCAATTGGCCAATTTAACATCACCGATATACAACATACTGAACTCCCTTAAAGGAAACTTCATTACAAAAATTATCAATTTAGTTAAAACTGAAAATGTTAATTAATGAATATTAGTAATTATAACTCATTATAATTATCTGTTTAAAACAAAATTAGTTATAATTAATAACATTCATTAATTTGCATATCTAGTACTTATAAATTAAAATTATTAATTATAACTTAATTTAAAATTAAATTATTTATTAAAAAATTAATTTTATCTTAAGAAGTCAAATTTCTTCATAAATGATGAACTTAAACATATGGTAACTATTAATAAACACGCTTAAACACTTATTTCGGATTTAAGTTACTGATGAATTATAAAGTTAATGAGGATTTAAGTTACACTGATTTATATTTAAGTCAACAAAAAAATTTCACGTTTTTGGCACAAAAGAAAATCCAAGGCTGCCTATTTAAAAAAAAATGGTAACTTACAAACAAGCCTCGCATAATACAGCTACTACAAATGACATGCAAAAATGATAACAATTAAAAAATACAGATAATGAATAATTACATAAACTATAACAAATCGTCACTTACCTCTATATGATGATTAGTGATGACTTATCACAATACGCAATTTATTTTGCAAGAATTGAGTAATATTTTGGACATTTTGGTTGCATTCATTAATTTTTGAACCAAAATACAATTTATTTTATTTATATACCTCAAACTTTTGGAGTTTTCTAGGGCTTTTAAGTTCGACAATCCCGCTCCCTCGCTCTCTAGCATAGTAACAGAGGACTGGTTTATTTTCTAAGAGGGGTTGTACATCCCACAAAAAAGATTCCAAGACAAACAAGACATGAAATTGATACTAGAACCTTCGCTTAGTGCCAAATGAGGAGGGTGCGTCACCGAAGACCCCCCCCCCCAGCACTTTGTCCCCCTATGTTCTGAGAAAAAGTGTGTCTATGGGATGTTTTATTGTTTTTTCAACTCGAGCGATGAACAACAGCTGCAACATTTGAGCTCCGTGAAGAGCGGTTTGGAAAGTAACGGCAATTTTCGTTACTTCGTTACCGCTAAAAGTAACTAAGTTACAGTTACAGTGACTTTCTGGAAAATGTAACGGCGTTACCTAAATAAAGTAACTGTTACTAGTAACGGCGTTACAAGTAACGCGTTACTCCAATCCCTGGTGAATTCTAACTAATGCATTTTCATCATATTCAACAAATTCCGATTGCATACATTCAGATACAATACTAATTTTCAGAAATGATTTAAAAAAAAGTAACACAAAGCATGCATTTGCACATATACTACAAACTGTGTGACATAATCAACAAACCATCAAAGCTAAACACAGTTTGTCTTTAAACGTTTATTCGAATCTGGCTGATTATTATGCAATATCAATAATAGAAAAACTGTCACTTTAAGAATAAAATGTTAATAAATGATTTCAAAAGTACTAAATGGCAGACAACATACATTTAATAATATGAAACATAGGTTAAATATTAATTTCATATAATGTGAAATACATTTAATAATATGAAATATAGGTTAAATATTAATTTCATATAATGTTTAAAAAATGCATGCGATTCAGTGGAAACTTTTTTTAAATGAGGAATGACCAAAATCCGTAGAAGCAGCTCGTTTCTTGCCCGGCTGGCAAGTTATTAGAGATAGAACACAGAGAGCACCTAAAGATATTGGGTGTATCTTAACAACATTACAGAAGGCCCTCCTCTCTATCTCACACTTGACCAAATTTCTCACTTCATCGATTTGTCCAGCATTTAATTTAAAGTTAACGACATTTGGGAGCCTACTAGCAAAGTAAGTAATACTGTTCAAAGCAGGCAAGGACTGATGGTGGAACTTGTTCACGATGGATTGGGTGCAAAACTCCACATCTGTCAGAATCTTCCTTGAAAAACGGAATAAATGCACATAATCACAGTTCTCCAAAAAGGCCCCTTTTTGTACAAACAGCTTCATTTCATCGAAGAAAAAAATCCCTTGTCTAATACTTTCACTCAGAGCACTTCTACCTTTATTGTTCTTTATGTTGGGGTCAGCGCCTGCTTCCACGAGTAGATATCTGGCCTCTCGATAATATTTCAGGGAAGCATTATGCAAAGGCGTGTCACCCATGTCATCTTGAGGGTTGAGATGAAGTCCCTCTTTCTCCAGAAGAATCCGGACAATTACGATGTTCCTTCCGGAAACAGCCTCATGCAGGGCAGTCCGCTTCTTTCGATTGCTTCTGTTAACGTCTGCTCCGGCTTGGACAAGGAGGGCTGCGATGTCTCTGTACCCGTGAATTGCAGCCCTCATAAGAGGAGTGCTCCCACACCAGGTGTAACTAGAATCGAGGTCTGCTTTTCCCGTGTTCAGGATCATACGGACAATGTCCGCATCATCTCCTGCCACGTGAAGGAGAGTCCTCCCGACCTCATCAGCGCAGTTTACTTGGGCCCCACGATGAAGGAGGAGACCCACAATACCCCTCCTCTTGTCCAAGAAGTCCCGAACTAAACCCCTATATACCCCGTACATCAGATGAGTAGCCAACATCACAGGCGTACGACCACAAATATCTTTGAGGTTGAGGTCACACTTACTGTTGATGAGAAGTTCTACCACTTCGTGCTCACCAAAAAAAGCCGCCACGTGCAGAGGGGAATGGCCCTGTCCATCGCAACTGTCCACGGATACTCCCGCTTCCACAAGCTGCCTCACCCTGCCCACGTCGCCATCTCTGGCTGCATCGTGCATGGGGAACAATGTCCTCCAACATAATGAGTCATCCCTTTCATCAATAGGTGGTAGGTAGCTAGCGTCGAACTTATTCATATTTCGTGGCTTATAAGATTTAGATGGACAACAGGTATAATTGAAATTCGAACGTCGACTTACTCCGCGAGGAGGAATTTGTACTGTGAAAAGGTAGTTATCACGCTAAAAAAAGTATTGCGTAAAATTAGTTTTTTTTTTTACAAAATCATCTCTACGACTAAATCTAAGAGAAAATTGGTAGGAGAGAAAATTTACTGAATACTCTGGTTTGCAGCATTTGCCAGACTGTGTGTGGCGCTTCTACCAGATCACTTGTTTTTTTTTTAAAATACTTTATTTGGTTTGGTTTTGTTCACTTCGCATGCCTCCAAAAAGTCTATTATTCATTTTAGGTTTTTAAATACTTTATTTAGCACTATTTAGTTCACATAACATGCCAACAAAGAATTTAGTAGAGCGTAGAGCCTTACTTCTGAACTCTTTGGATGCAGTAACACTAATTCAAGCAAACCAAACATACTACAGCAAACACGTTTTTAGCATCAAATTTGGCAACACTTCAGTTATTGTTGAACAACAACACAAAATTTTGTCTCTATGGTCCTTGGTCTTAGGAATTTTTTATGTGTCAAACGCATTTACTCTTAAATTTCTATAATATTCACTAAAATTTAACTTCATATCTAATACGTTTTAAAATCTTCAAAAAAATATTGTTACCTTAGCTAAATATTAAAGTTATTTCGTCGTTTTTAAACGTGGTTTACGAGCATCCTTTGTTTAATTTTATTTATACTGCTCAAATTTCATTTTCTTTTGTTATTTTCTATAAATAAGGATGATTTGATAACATTGAATAACTATTTCGAACCATTGAGCTCTATTCTTAGAGTTTAACTGGTGAATTAAAAATGCTACCCTCAAATAACTTTTTCAAACATATTTTTTGTCCGTATGATAAAGCAAAACTTTGTCATCGTCCCTATTGTCATTACAAACATGCCGAAACAGGTTTGTCATGAATTTATTTTATAGCTTCTATTTCAACCCTTAATTTGCTTATGCATTAAAAGACATGCTTCTTTCATTCAACGAAAAATATGTGTGCAAGTCCAAGTATGTTTGCCATAGTAAACTGCTATACTTCCCACTCTAAGCTATAAAATATTTAATGATTTCTTTTTTAAATAAGTATAATCCTGAATACAGTAGCATAGTACATTTGAGACCATTTAACAAAAAAAAAATTAACATGTTATACTTGACTTGACCTTCATAGGATGAGGATTGATTTTAAATAAACAACTTATATTTATATGTTGACGCTTTACAAATGGTCTTGCCCCAGTCTAAATAATATTTTATTTATTTGTAACGTAACAAATGGCTTTGAACTGTATATTGATTAATACACTATTTAATTGCTGAATGAACTTGTTTGGGGTTAATCCTATTATAGCCCACCTCTTGGCGACTTTTAATGTATCGCCAAGCAGTTGGCGATAACCTTGCCAAGGGGGCAACCCTGACAAGAACCGTCATAGTTAAGGAAAACAATTTTTTCCCAATTTTAAAATCAAAATAATTTCAATTTAGCGAGATTTTAAAGAAGTCGCCAAGGGGTGGGCTATTCTGGGATTTCACTCTTGTTTGACATTAAACAAGTTCATTCACAAATCAGCAATATATATATATATATATATCCTTTATATATCCTATATCCTATATATGTCTGTATCCTTTTTGTGGGATACAGACATATAAACCTGTGACCTGCAATATTTTTTCCAACAATGTTGACATTTTGGTAATGATTTGCATACTTTGAAATTCAATTGAGGTTCCTAAATAACTCTAAAATAGAACACGCACAACAGACGATAAAAACCTTCATTTTATGAAGGAAATCGAAACAACCAATGAAATCGTTGGAAATGCTCAAATGAAAACAGGAGAGTTACAACCTCAAACAACCTCATTTACTATATAATTTAATTATCATGTCAGTCATTTAATCCTACATTTTAATAAGTATTTGGCATATTAATAGATATATGAAATAGAATAAGCATCTACTTCATAGTTCTTTAAATTAATTTTAGAAAGGAAGGCAGATTGGACTTTCAACGATGATTTTATTACAGTAGACTCCCTCTTAACCGGCTTACACGGGACCGATGGTAAGCCGGTTAAACGAAATCCGGTTAAACCGGAGAAATTAAATAAATTTAAATTTAGATGTTTATTTGATTGCACTTCTGTTTATTGATGATATTTGCCTCATGAAATACACATGTACAATTGAAATACGATGTCATTTTTCAGGTTATTTTATATATTATTATTAATATTTTGCATTTTTGATTACATACCTTTAAAAAAACATGAACTTTTTTTGTCGAAGTTTGGAAATTCAACGACTTGACGGTCGATCCCCACAGCCTTCCAATGTAAACAAGTGCCCCCCCCCCCCATTATCCCCAACAAACCACGCTTTTGAAACATGTGCGACACTGAAAACCGATTGAAATAACCAAAAACTTGTAATTTTAGCTATTTTTAACATTTTAAGGGTGGAAATTTTCAGCCCGGTTAAAGCGCAGATCCGGTAAACGGAGGCCGGTTAAGTGGGAGTCTACTGTATTTCATATTGAATATTTAAAGTATTAAAATGTAAGCCTCTACGGCAAGTAAAGAGGGCTGAGAGGCCGCCAAAGCATATTGAACCTCACATCTCGAGGTCTAATTAAAGGTTAGTGTCCACGAGCAAGAAAACTCGCGCAAGTAGCTTGCAAGTTTATTGCTTCAACCGGTTTTGCTTGGTCTTGCACGTGTATACGACCCAGCAAGTCCCCTAGTGGCAACTCTCAGCAATATTGCAGCGAGGAGAAATCGAGGAAGTGTAACCGGTTTGTGCAACTCAAGTTGCTTGGTTCCAACAGTTTGGAAATTCTTGCAACTTATTGCAACTGTGTGGCTATAGGTGCACGGTTGTTTTTGCTTTGCTTGCTCTTGATATTCGGTATACACTGTGATAATAGCTTCTTACTTACTTTTTGGGGGCGATTTCGATGGATTCCCCTACTGATACAAGTTTGGTCTCCATTTCCAGTAAAAAATTTCGACATATACTTTATTTTTAATTGCTGAGAGTCCTCCATAGCTAATTCCTGAATAAATTACTAAAAAAGTCCTAGTTATTTTTAATTTCTGCACTCAATTCTTCACCAACATATGCGCATTTTGATTTTTAATTGTATGAGCAATTAATATTAAAGCGACAGCTTTCCTTTTATTCATGGTGAACGGAGATAGAAATAGTTGATCCCGATCACTTTTTATGTTTAGGACAGGCGCATTAATTAACTGTAGTGGGCGCGGGGGACAAAGGATTTAGAAATACAACTGCAAATATAAAGGTTGACCCCCACCCCACTGGGACCTGAAATTTTAAAATATACCCCCCCCCCCCCCAACCTACTGACGAACAGTGAGACAAAACTTGAAAAGCATCGATTTTACACATTTAGTGTGATATGAATTTAAGGTAGGCGAATACCCAAAATTCTGAAACTTGTAGTATTACTTTAATCCTTTCCAAATTTGGCATAGTGATTTCAAATATAATGAACAATGCTTTTTAGGCAATTTTTTTTATTTAAATATAATTGATTTATTTTAAACGGTGTTTTTCACCTAAAAAAGGGGTTTGCGCCAACACTTCTAGTATAAAAAGTTTTACATTAATTTACCTGCAATTTTTTACAGATGTTATTTCAATATATATCTGTGCCATGAACCTCTAACATCCGGTGTAAATATCTAAGTTTTTTTTTAAAAAAATGTCCAAGTGTAAGTTAATCGAAAAAAAATCATTTTTTTGTGGTTAATTTATAACATTTTTCTTAATAACTTCTTTTCTTGTAATTTGTATGCAACTCTAGAGGGTCATTGCATGCATCAGTTCAAAACGAAGAATTTAACACATATTTAGTGTCTACAGGATGCAAAATCAATGTGGTAGACTTGTTAGCGTAAACCTCCTTTTTTAGTAGAAAAACGCCGTTTAAAATAAATAAATTATATTTAAATTTTAAAAAATGCCTAAATAGTATTATTCATTATATTTGAAATCAGTATGCCAAATTTGGAAAAGATTAAAGCAATAGTAAAAATTTTAGAATTTTGGGGAATTTGGAGTATTCGCCTACCTTAATATGCTTTTGGTAATTTTTTTTTCTGAAGACTTTAAAACTTAATCATAATAATCCTAACCCCGCCTCATTGCTTGGCAAGTAATTTAATATTAAAACCAGACCCCCCTGTCAAAGATAAAATTTAATCCTGACCCACCACCCATAATTCCTCCCCTCCCTTCAAAACATAATGCAAATGCCCTTAAAACAGATACAAACCATTGCATCGTGGACACTACTCTGCAAGTTTAACATGCAACAAAGCTTTAAAATATCTTGCAGCGCCTTGCCGCAAGAAAATTGCAAGCTCCATGTAAACACTCAAGCAAGTTTCTTGCATGAAACTTGTGCAATTTTTCTTGCTCGTGGACACTTAGCTTAAGAAGTGTCTGTATTTTTAAGGATTGTGAGAAGAGTGGATCAGAAAACAAAACAAATTCTGCTGAGTCTGCAATTTCTAAGAGAAAAAATTTATCAACGCCAATGAAAACGGGGGAACTGTTTTATTAATAGGAACGACATTAACTGAGAAGTTATTAAGGAAAAACAGTTATTTGTGTGGCTAATATTTTAATTTTATAGATATTTTTGTGATATATATAATATATAATATGAAATATATATATATTGTAAAAAATATAATATATATATATATATATAATATAAATATAAAATATATAATATATATATATATATATATATGATATATATATATGATAAAAATTGATATATATTATTATATATATATTATATATATAATATATATATATATTATAATATAATATTATATTTATATTTATAAATTAACTTTCACACCATAATTATCTTCCCAATACTCTTTAATAACACTTAGCACTATAACATCCCAAACACACCCTGTCCTGAGAAACAGTCGTTTTCCCACGAACTTTATGATTCATCTGCCACCCGTCGACATTCCTATCAACTTTCTCATAACTAACTCTTGTTTCTCATTGGTCAATCTGGCTGAGACACGTAGATGTTTCACCATCTTTGTTACATTCCATCCTCAACTCTCGTCGAGTTCAGACGCCAAATTGAATTCTTACCTATGTCGCAGTTAATAAAAGAACTTTATTATAAACTACGTTTCCCTGTCGGCTTATTTTACATATATATATATTTAAAAATATTATTCATGTCCTTCTAATTAAATCAGATACCTTTGTTTAGTTCCAGGCCCAGTCGAGGACTCGGAATATCTCTTCAATTCCAATCATACAGCTAATGCATATTCAGCCTATACTCCATCTTCTATTGATAATGACCATGGCTCTGGCGGGTATACACCAATGCCCGTTGCAAAACCATCGGGAATTTTGAAGTCCAATTCTTCCAGTTACAGCAGTAACACTGTCGTCATTCCAGAATATAATCCTACTCCTATATCATGGCTCAAAGAACACAATTCTGCATCAGGGTGTGTAATTATGTATGGCATTTAAATTTTTTTTTTTAATTTAAAATTTTATGCTGCTTGAAAGGGAATGTTCCCTAAGCAGCTGATATGATTTTTTTTATTCATATGTTTTCTCTTGCTTGATATTAATAAAGTTATTACTATTAAAATTTTATTAATTTTAAGGAATTTTCAACAACAGTTGTTAATAAAATCTTTTCATTTCAAGTCATTATTATAATGTAGTTTTCAAACAATTAGTGTTGGATCTGGGTTCTTTTATTTGATTGTAAGGTATTTTTGCAGTACTATGACAGAATATTCCTGAAACTGCAAAATAATAGTAAGTTTGATATTTATGTTCAGCATTAAGTTTTGGTACCTTCCTTACTAGGCCCTAAATATTAAAAAAAATATATTGCATAACTGTATAATAGTACTCATTATATAGTGTAATATTTATAAATCTTTGCTTTTGTTGTAAAAATTTCTCAATTCCAATCAAGTTGATATTAAGTTATTTTTTTAACCACTTATTTTCAAGATAATTAAAATTAAAATTAATGTTTAGGGAAAGTATCCTATTGATTGACTCATTTGAAAATTGGCTTATTTATCCTCTAAGATGACCCAAAAAATTCCTTATTTAAGTTCCCAAAGTTTCTTTTTTTTAAATCTTCGGACTTTATTTTTTAACATAACCCAAAAAATTCCTTATTTTAAGTTCCCCAAGTTCCTTTTTTTTAAATCTTCGGACTTTATTTTTAACATAACCCAAAAATAAACTTTATTTTTTAACATAACCCAAAAATAAACTTTATTTTTTGCTTCAAAAGTTATTATTTTTTTTTACTCAACAGGAACATATATGACCCAAGCAAATATGACCCTCCCAGTTACAAGATGCCAGATGCACGGAAGAAAAAGAACACAGAAGAGTATGACCCAACCCAGGTCAAACTTCAAAACCCGTCCAAGAAAAGAGTCGTTTTCGCTGACGAGGCAGGAATCCCATTGGAAGACGCCGATTCCTTCACTCCTGGTTTCAGTAGCTCTGAGGAAGATGTCGATGACTCAGGTAGTGCCCCGAAATTCAGCGATGATGATTTGGATGATTACAACCAAGCTAAGGCTGATGATTGGGAGCAAGCTCAGCCTAAGCCTGAAGCTAAGCCTAAAGATAAAGATGTTAGAGATTCGGAGCAAGAGGAAGAAGATATTCCGGATGAAGAAAGCATCGACGAGTTCTCTCTTGTGGACAAGATTTTGGTCAGCAGTAAGAAGAGTGACAAGTTTATTAAGAATTTCAAGAAAAGCGTGCTGGAGCCCAAAGATAAGAAAACCAAGTCTGTGAAAAGTGATAAAAAGCCTGTTGAATCTAAGAAACAAAATACAAAGGATGGTGGCAATGTTCAAAATTCCAAACAAAAAAAAGTGTCGGATTTTGATGCGATAATGTCACTAGCAGCCTTTGATGACCTTAAAGACAATGACTCGGTGGACGATGACAGTTTTTCTAAAAAGATGTCTTCAAAATCAAATGAGCTTTCTAGCACTAAATCTTCTTCCAATTTAGAAACAAATAAAGACAAATCTGGATTGAGCAAATCTAAGACTAGCACAGCGGATAAAAAAGTTAAAGACTCTTCCCATAGCTCAAAACATTCAGATAAAAAGGACGATTCAAAATCTAAACATAAAAAACATGACTCTTCAGATAAGTCTAAAGCCAAATCTGACTCAAATGAAAAAACTAAAATCCACTTCTTCTAAAACTGATAAAACAGCTAAAAGTGATAAAAACAAATCCTCGAGCCACTCTTCATCAAAATCTGATAAATCGAGTTCCAAAACGGATAAAAAAGAACAATCCTCATCGCACAAGTCTTCCAAATCTTCCAAAGACAGAGAAGCCAAACTTCAAGACGAGCAGGTCACTAGCAGCAGCATTGCCAAGAAGATCAAGAATGACTCATTGATGAAACATTCATCGAAAGAATCCCACTCTGCATCTAACAAGTCATCTTCCAAAAGCAGCAGCAAAGAAAGCGCATCCCTTCACAAGCGCAAAATTGATAGCTCCGATGATGAATCGTCTAAATCAAAGGCCAAGAAGTCCAGAAATGACATATCTGATGATGATGATGACTTGAGCAGTGTGGATGGGGACGTTGGGGAGATCATCGATTTGACCTCCGAATCTGAGGAGGATACGGAGGAACAGTGCAAGAGGATTTTCGAGGAAACTTTTGTGGCGAATGATGAAGTTGTGTATGAAGTAATTGATAAAGAGGTTGGTTGTACTTTTGATATTAATCTTTCATTAAGGGGAAATAACAGTACAATAGACCCCTGGTCGCAGTGCTTGGCTCTGACAGAGCCCCCCTCCAATGTCATAAGTCATTAAGGGGAAATAGGCGCGCTTTACCACAGGTCTCCAAAGCAAAGGGCATCAGTGTTAATCCAATGAAGAAAAAAAATATTTTCTCTACCACATTTCTCCTTTTACAAACACATTTTTTTATGTGATAAATGTTGCTGATTTATAGGTCCAGGCAATCCTCCTTTTTGAAATTGGTATGAATATTTTTTGAAATTTTCAATAGATAATTTTTCACAAAAATTTTTCAATGCAACTTCAAAAAGTGGGAAGATAGAGACCTGTAAGTTATCTACATTTATTATTTAAAAAAAAATTAAAATATTCAATACAGCTGGAAAAATGTGGCAGAAAAAATATCCCCCCCCCCATTGGATTAACACTGAGGCACTTGAGTTTGGACGATTCCCCCTTAATGAATGGTGATTACAGTTTTCTCGAATGTCCAAAGAGCTGCAAAACTGTTGTGAGGTTGAGATTGAATCTTTTCAATATGTCTCCTAAAATAATGCATGCAGATGATAGCTGTAAACTGCACAGCCACATG
This sequence comes from Hylyphantes graminicola, assembly GCA_023701765.1. NCBI lineage: Eukaryota > Metazoa > Arthropoda > Arachnida > Araneae > Linyphiidae > Hylyphantes > Hylyphantes graminicola. Next base: position 72,172,320 of record CM043117.1, on the reverse strand, counting down.
TTAGTAAACTGCAGTAACCATAACAAAGAATTGGAAAATTTTTGGTCTGAAATAATCAAACTTTCAGCATTCTTTTTTACAGGTCAAAGTTATTGAGTGCTTGCAACAATGGTTTCAGTCACTAGTCTGCTACTGCAGTTAAGCTGCCCTTCGCAGTGTAGTTGTAATAATAATTCTGCTTTACACATGTTAACTGCTTATCTAGAAAAACAACTTGGAACTGTATTGTAAACACTGGATAACTCAATCATTAGTAAAGCTTCCTAAAGATGAAGTAATTAAGTCTCATGTTCAAGCTCTACCTTAACAATCTTAACTAAATGCTTAACTATTTTAACCCTTTCAGTCCCAAAGACAATTTGGCACCATCATTTTAGAATTTTTTTTCTGATCGTCTATATCCATTTATGATATCAAAAACCACATCATTTAATACTTCAAACTTTTATCTATAAGAAAATATTTTTTATTAATCCCAATAGATGTCAGCCCTATAATTTTTTAAAATTATGATCAGAAACATGATGATGCCAAATGGCATCACTGGGACTCAAGGGTTTACCTTCTGAGGGATGCAGGCATATAAGGTTTTTTCATTTCTAGATGCATCATCAATGTTAGACTTTAAAAAAAGAACTTGTTAGCCTCTCTTCCCAATTTTTAAAGTCCCAAACCACTGAATTGTTGGTTGTAGCACAATGTCATGTTTTTTTTAAAATTAGGCTACATGGTTAAAAATAACAAAGAATCTTTTCTGCTTTTTTAAAAATAATTATTAAATGTTAATTCATTAAAATATGTCCGTTTAGGAATCATCTTCATCTACAAGTAGACCACATATAATAGATGTTACTGCATCAAAGAAACAGAGATTAGCTCATGCTGCTGCTACTTCATTAAAAAAAGTAATTATAAGTAGTACTAATATGTTATTGTATTGTTGTGTACATGGTTGCCACGGTCCTTGAAAACCTTGAAATATGCTTGAAAAAAACATTGATTTTCAGGGCTTGAAAGACGTTATCCACCTTGAAAAGTCCTTAATTTTTTGGGCTGACAAAATTATCTATAAGTGTTTCAAATGTTAATTTTGGCTTCATTAAAAACACTTTTTCAATGTGAATCATTTCCTATTATATTTTTTTTGATTTATTGTTTGAATAATCCAAGAAGGCAGTGCAAGTGATTTTAGGTTGATTTTTCAATAACTAGTTATTTTATATAATACATATTTTAGTTCATTTGAAAGTTAGAGCTCTTAGTCGTTTGCAGAATGAATTTTTAATAACTATCATGAAACTTAAGGTGTTGCATGTTCGAGCATACAGTCCTTGATAATGGAGAAATATATCATTGAAAAATCCTTAAATAGTCCTTGAATTTTTTTTTAACCAAAAAGTGTGGCAACCCTGTGTATATTAACTTATAACTTGAAAGCAATCAAATGTATATGATAAATATATTTATAATTTTGTATTCTGATAATTTAATTGTGTTTTGTGGTTGAAATTATAAAATATATTTTATATTGCATATATTATGTTTGTTATTGGTAATATGATTAAAAAATTTTTTATAGGGAAATGTTCATATAACTTCTTTCTAGATTTTTTAAAAAATTCTTATAAATATATTGTTTTCCCATCATAAAGATATTTATCTGCATAAAAACTAATTGTGTGTGTTTCTTTGTTTTTTAGCCAGGATTTGGCGTCAAGAAGGCCTCTTTTCGCCCAACTAGCCACCCTGGGCAGGTAATGCTGGATCGTTATGCTAAAATTAGAGCTGCCCAAGCTGAACTGAATGAATCGAAGGTATTTTTTTTGCAGTTGATTTTAAAATAAATAATTTTCAGACCTTATCTAAGCTAAAAAAAAAGTATGCTTAATCTGCATGTTTAGAAAAGTTTTGAAAATATATATATTTTGTTAGTACATTCAGTCTATGATAGATTTATTTGAGATCGAGATTAGCATTTGCCACATCGGCGCGGGTGTCCTTTTTGCACATCGAAATAGTCCCCCGAAACAGTGCTGCATTCCTAAAATGTGCACAGGGTATACTGTGCCTAAATAAAAAAATTATAGAGTATACTTTTAATATTAGTTGGTACTTTGTATTGTCAAGTATATATTGGTATTGTCAAGTGTCTTGGTAAGTCAAGCGAACTTAATAAAAATTACAAGTATGCATAAACTGTAATTTAATGTATAGAAAAAAAAACTTGGTTTAAGCTGCACATAAAATAAACTTGTATTTTAATTCTTGCTCTTAACTAATTAAAAGGAAAAGGAAAGGTAAATAACGTTAAATGTGAAAAATAAGCATATTATTTATTTTCCAAAAAAATATCCCAAACTACAAAGCAAGATTCCTTTTCTTCTCACCCTCGTACTGCATTTTAATTGGACAGCAGCTCTGGTTTAGCTGCCCAATGGTTTACCAACCATGATCTACATACCTCTTATTATTACTACATATAATTTTCAATAAATGTTTTATTATTACTCATAATATACTTTTACTTTTTTTGTACATTTAGTTTTTAAATTACATTTATAAATTTAAAATTATACTAATTATGTAATAATTAAAGATAATTAATGCATTTTTTTTATTATAGTAATTTAAATTTCTATAAAAACAATATTCTGGGTTATTTCATTTGTTTACACCTACACAAATAAGACTTAATCCTAAAAAATACATTTTAAAATTTAAATGTGCATTTATATAGTAATTAAAAACTTTTATTAGTTTTTAAATATTCTAATTAAAATCGCAACTTTCCTGATTATCTCTATAACATTCGCTATATGTCCTGTTAGTTTTAAAAAAATTAATAAATAATTAAAACTTTCATATATAAATTACAAGAAACATCCAAAATAGAAGGAAGAAAAACCTAAAACACTGAAAAAAAAACAACAATCCCAAGTGGGTTGGGTTTTTCATGAAAAAGCCCGGGAATTTTTATAACCCTGTTAATAAAGCAGTGCTGTGTCTTACAGGATCGAGGCTCAAACACAAATTCCCCAGGGCGTGGGAAAGCAAGAATTTCAATCGCTCCCAATCACAGCCTACTTGCAGCCCTTGCCGAGAAAAACCGCATGGCCCAGTCTTCAAACTCCTTTTCACCGCTGCCTTCAACAGTGTCAAAGACTTTGAAAGTTACGAAGAGGGTTGCCCATATTCCAGATGTTGTAAGTACTTTTGGGTTTATTTTACAAATAAATTCCTTATGTGAGTTGCCTCACAGAAATCAAACCAGTTTTGAGAAGATCGTTGCTAAAATAACTTGCATACGAACAGTCTGTGGCAAAAAGTCTGACGGGAAAATACCCCATTTTGAGAATGTGCTTGTTACGTATACTTATGTTCTGTCGCTGCGTACATTGTCTCTCCTAAAAGTTGTTTTGGGTGTCTTATGACTTGAGTGGGGGGCCCGTTAGGGCCAAGCACCGCGACCACTGGTCTATTGTACTAACCCCATCGTTTAACCTTGAAGCAGGCCAATAGCTGAGATGAACCTCAGAATTTCCCTGATTGGGAAGTTATCAACTTCCCAGGCATCGATAAAATGGTACCCAAGATACTCAAATATTTGTGCAGAGTAGTTGTCACATTCGCAGAGAAAATGAAACAAACTTTCCTCAACCTGTTGACATGCCCTTACAGAGAGGGTCATCTTTTACACCAATTATACTCAGATGTCTATTGAGAGCACAGTGACCTGTTAGTAGCCCAATAGCTACACGAATCTCTTTCCATCCTGCTAAGGCTAAGTAATTCCTTGGCTCTCCGCCATGGAGCACTCTGGTTGAGCTCCCTAGCCTGCCTTTGATCGGCTGCCATTTGCCAATCAGTAAAATTGTAAGCTTGGAACAGCAGCCTTATGGTATTCCTAACAGAATTATGTGGAAGGCTAAGCACAGGCTCGGGACCTATAAAAGCAGTCTTCGATCCTGCTTTTGCCAAAATGTCAGCCATTTCGTTTCCTTCAATCCCTCTGTGCCCGGGAACCCAAAATAAGGACACTTAAGAGGGCTAAACTTAAGAGGGACAGGTGACATTCCCATACAATGCTAGAGGAGAAACATTGTTTGGACAGTGCAAGCAATGCTGCCTGACTATCTGAAAATATCCTAATTTTTTGGTCCCTAACGTTTCTGTCGAGACAGTTGTGTGCACAGGCTAGAATAGCAACAATTTCAGCCTGGTACACTGTGGCAAGATTCCTAAGAGAGAAAGAAATTTTTGTTATTGGAGACACAATAGGCCCCAGCACCTGTTCCTGAGGACGTTTTAAGATCCGTCTGTGTACAGACTTCATTAGCACTCTTAGTGTTAATCTGACAGCTATCCCATTCCATACGTGTGGGAATATGTATGGAATAGCTGTCCTCAAAACTGTATCAGTTTAAAATCCAGTCTTTGTTTGCATTAAGGCAAAGATGCCCTTGAACTTGAGTTCCAAGGTTTTTAAAAGTAGTTGTTTCATTGACAGTCTTCCAGTCACCAGTAAGCTTATGCCTATAAGCACGCAAGACCGCCTCCATTTCGACTTTTTTTTTAAAGGGGCAACAAATTAAGCAGATTTTTTTTTTTTGGTGTCTACTCGGATGTGGGATCACCTATTGACTGTGGTTCTAAGTTACGTTACGAACACCTGTCACGAATAGCCCTTGTGTAGCTCTAGTGAAAAATAAGTACTTGGAGCATTAAAAACAATACTTTAAAAAATTCTAAAATGTAAATACAATAAAGTTAATTTTTAGTGAACATAAGAAAATAAAATAAAACAGTGTTAAATATAAACTTTTCTTACATTTAAATATTAAATTAGTACTGTTTACTTGTTTGAATTTGGGTCCTTAAGTTCCTTTAAGTTTTCCAGTTAAAAAAAAAATTATCAACCTTTAACAATTAAAATCATTTCAATAATCATGCATTTAACAATATTTGCCTAAATTGCAAACAATTACATTAGTATATCTTAATTTCTGGAATGTTTTGAGTTATTCAGTAGTATCAGCAAAATATTTTAATTATTCTCCATTAAGCAGTTATAAACCAAATTTCTAAATATAGAATTGATCAAATCAAAACAGAACTTGTATCCAAATTTCATGACCACCCATAGTAATGTCTTATCTAATCTATACTACACAATCGAAATGGTTGATATCAAGCCTTGTCGTAAGTTGGATTCAAAGACGCATTGTCTAGCAGAATGCCTGGTGCTGGGATATGCATGTGTCAAAAGAGAAATGTGATTTGCAGATTGAAGTATGAGTTTTTATAGTTAAGATTATGTGTGGTTTTATGGACTATACAAAATAATTCATTGTATATATGACAATTCCTCTTTCTGAAATATGGCAATGCTTTTGTTTAATTAATAGTAGTCTGTAAAATTTAACATGTTTCAATGATCTATTTATTACTAATAAAATAGAATGCCTTTTGTTGTTAAATAATCTTAAAAAAAAGTAATAATCCTAACCTTGATACAAGATGGTTGCTCTTATTGAGTATTCTTATCCTTTTTAATAGATCTGACATGCATGTCAGATCAACTCCAGAAGATTGTTGACAGACAGAAAATCGGTTACGGGGCTGGGGAGCCCAGTTGGTTAGGCATTCGGCTAGCATGCAAATGGTCCCAGGTTCGGGTCCCGACATCGCTAAAATAACTGCCGACCTATAAACAGCCAAAAATGTCCGACGAATAATACCCTGTATAGGGGAGTGCATGTTAAATATCCTTCAAAGTCCTAACACTGTGTATGATGTCGTCCTTAATGGTTGCGTTGGGTGCCTATTCAGGTATCGGCTCCTGACTTGAGTGTGGTTCTAAAATATAACACCCATCGCCAATAACCCTTGTGTAGCTCTAGTGTGACAATAATTCAAAACCTATCCTAACAAAAAATCGATTACAACTAGAGGATCAGACGTTAAGTCCTCCTTGGTAAGTCCGACACAACTCGGTATGTGCTTCGGAGAGACTGGATGGTCACAGCACTTTTTGCAACTAGGATAGATTTTTCTGCCCCTTTCAAAGGTCACTTAAAATGGCTACTTTTAAGTCTGGCTAGTGCAGTCAGGGAGCTACGATCACAATTAACACAATTATCACAATTAACTTCCAGAAATCTTCCAAGGGATGTTCCACAGTATCATTGATGTGCAAGGAGGAAATTTCTAGTTTTAATTTAATTTGGTTTTTTCTAATTTAAGTACAGCCCTTGGTGAGTAAAGATGGTACATTAGTTAAACCTTATGGAAGAAAAAAATATGTATTAAAATGTAGACAATAAGAGAAAGATTTCTTTGAAATGGGAAATAGGAGCATGGCATTCAATATAATTCGAGGAGCAGCACTTTCATTTTAAGGCTTAAGAGGGATTGTCAGTCCCATAGCTAATACAATAGTTTAGAATCACAACTTCCGCAGAAGTATTGCTTTGCCATGTTAGCCCTTTTTGCCCAGGTATGGGAATCAACAGAGCATTAAAATGAAACAAATATGAAACGAAAATGTTATCTAGTTATTTAAATATGTGTTTTTAAAGTTTCAAAAAATGTACAGCAGATGCCGACACCATTTAAAAAATTCATAAATTAATAACTAAATAACCGGATTTTATTTTATTTTCAATTTTGTTTTAAATTGATGTTATGCTGATTCCCATACCTGGTGAAATTAGATAACATGACAAAACAATTCTTATGCAAAAGTTGTGATTTCAAAACTAATGCATTAGCTCTATCGGACTAACAGTTCCTCTTAAACATTTTTTAAACATGTTAAAAAAAAGTTATTGAAAGTATTCTCTACTCTTCTACCAAAATAAACTTTTTTTTAAGAAAACTCTACTATATCATAGACATTATCAATATAATATTTGCAATCCACGCTGTTTTCATAATATTATTTATAACAGTGTACTTCATTAAAAAATCCTTTTTTGACATATTGTGTGCCCGCATACTTGTTGTTTGCTTTTTAAAATTAATTAAACTGTACTTTTTAAAGTTTAATGCTTACAAATTTCTTTGCAGGCTGTAAAATCAAGACCAGTTATACCTATTGATTATGGTAGCAAAGTTCCTACTATTGTTCGTCAGAAGTTCCTCAATGCTTTTATTGATGAATACTTGAAATTATCAACCAGTGAAGATGAAGCGTATGAAAGTGTGAGTAACCATTTTGTATTAACCCTCTAATGCGTACTGTTGCCATATGGCAACAGGTAACATATTCCATTTTATTCTATTAAAGTAGAGCTCCCTCTCGACAAATATTTGTTTTTCAACTATTACATTCCATTTTGAATTTTTAGTTACTAACTAATAACCCTCATGGATGACAGTTGTAAAAGTGTATTCCAAATTAAGGAGGGAAGTTATTGAATGTTGTGAAATTATGCCTTTGGCAGTATTCAAAGTATTATAATGTTAGTACTAAATTACAATTGAATTGTTTTGAAAAAATAATTATAGTTCAAGAGGGTTATTTTAAAATACATTTAGTAGTTTCCTAGTCATTCTTATCAAAATCGAAATTTTGTAGTTGGTTTTTGCCATATGACAAAAATTTTAAAAATTGAAATTATTTAAATTCCAATGCAGTTAATTTTTCCCCAGTATTTTTCCCATAATGTATGAGTATTAAAGATACAAATATATATTTTCTGGGATAAAATCATGCATTGCAGGGTTAAAAGGATTAACAATTTCTTAATTGCATTTGTCCTGAGCCAAGTGTTTATATTTTGTCAAAATTTGGATTTATTAGAATATGCTAAAAATATGCAATGCAAAATTTTATGTAATATAAAGTTTAATTATGTGAATAATTTTAGTTGTGGTTATTTATGCGTAAAACATGCATAAATATTTGCTTTTCATTTTTTTCCTATTATTAACCTCTTAAGACCCAAGCAAAATCTTACACGTATATTCTAATCTAAAAAACTTTTCATACAAATATTGTTGGAGGTTAGAGCTACTAAGCATAACTAATATCAGAAAGAATGACTAGCGAAGCATATTTTGAACAGAACAGAAGAAGAAGATTTATTAATATCACAGTCAGGGTTTATATACAAAGTTATCACACTTAAATTTACATAAAGTCAGTAGATATACTGTGGTTACAGTTAAACCGTTCTTGACCGAAACAAATGAAACAAGGAGAATTACTTGGCTCCAACAAATATATGCTAAAAAATATATTTTTCAAAGAAATTTTTTTAAAAAATTATGTTTTATAGTTACTTAGAAACACACCTAAACACTAAAAATAAAAAAAAATTGCTATAAATGCAAAAAAATAACCTGTATCATTTATTTGTAGCTAACAGAAAATTTTTACATTGTTTTTTTTTTCAAAATGCCTTGAAAATGAACTTCTAAAAGAACTTTTTGAAAAGTTTGAAAACAAATCTAAAATAATTTTTTTAAGAATTCTAATATCATATTGACACTCATGCAACTTTATTTTTTATAGAAATCAACGACTGATACCTGTAATCAAACGCTGAAAAGTGATATTTGGATTCCTTCTACCGGACTAAGTCAATTTCAGAACTAATTAACATGTTAATTGTTTGTGGGGAGGTTTTAAAAAATGTCCCCAAATGGGGACAGCAGGTCCGCAAGAGGATAAAATTATTTTATTACTGGAATGACCTCAAATTCGAGATATTAAGATTAACTGCTTTATATCTGGAGTTAACTACTTCTTTATACAGTAGTCCCCCTTTAACCCGATAAAGCAAGAAAAGGGCAAGACAGTTAATCGAAAACTCAGTTAAACCTGAAAAGTAAAATTAATGTTTGGGTATGCATTCATTTCCACATTTATTCTTTGACATTATGATATGGGTATTATGAATATATGCACAGTGAAGATAATGAGACATTTTATTCATTGTATTCATGGATTACAAGTTTACAAGATTCATATCTTTAAAAAAAATCAAACTTATTTCGGTTGAAACATAGAAAATCGGAAACTCGCCCCGTAGTTTTGTCAAATCTTTTTTGTATCAGCATCATATTAATGGGTATCAATAATTTAATAGGTCATCTGGTTAACCCTGTAATGCATGAATTTTTATTCATCCCCTACAAAATACTTTTGTATCTTTAATACTCTGCTCATACATTATGGGAAAAATACTGAAAAAAAATTACTGCATTGGAATTCAAATAATTTCAATTTTTAAAATATTTGCCATACGGCAAAAACCTAGTAAAAAATTCCAGTTTTGATAAGAATGATTAGAAAACACTACTTAATGCATTTTAAAGTAACCTTCTTAAGCAATAATTATTTTTCAAAACAATTTATTTGTTTTTAGTACTAATACTAATATTATTATACTTTGAATACTGCCAAAGACCTAGTTTCGCAACAGTTAATAACTTCACTCTTTAATTTTGAATACACTTTTACTACTGTCATCTATGAGGGTTATTTGTAACTAAAACTTCAAAATGGAATGTAATAGATGATAAAACACAGATTTGTCGAGAGGGAGCTCTACTTTAATAGAACAAAGTGAATTATGTTAGTTGTTGCCATATTTAAACAGTATGCATTAGAGAATTAAACATTGTCCAAATAAGAAGGAGCCTACCGTATTCCATAATCTTAAATGCCTAACCCCCATTATAGGCGTTGGAAGAAGAAAAAGCAGCTTACGGCCGCAGCTCTAGCAAAGCCATCTACGTGAATGTAGCCTCCAACACCTTAAACCGTCTACGGCGCAGGGTTACTGAGTCCACAAATTTGGCGGCTGCCAAAAAGAGCGAGATGGTTTCGTCCACAACTTCCTCTAAAAAGACTGTCAGCCATGAAACAGTATTGAATGGACCAATGGCGCAGAGGACGAGCTTCAGTATTGAGAGGAAGAAACCGGCGCCAGTTCAAGAGTTGAAAGGTTACAAGAAGTTTTTTTATTAGTTATTAATCCAGTCAATTAAATTTGAGTTTTTAACTGTTGAATGTATTGGTTGCTTTGAATGTATTCCAAAGATATTTACCTTAATGCAAACGAACAGTTATGCCTATTTTGCTATGAAAGTCATCATTGATTTTCATTAGTTTTGATTTCTCGATGACATATTTTGTAGTTGTGTTGAGTGCCTACTCGGGTGTCGGCTCATCACATGACTGTAGTTCTGAATTGTGACGTCATTTGCCAAAAGCTTTTGTGTTAGTGTAGCTCTAGTGCAACAATAATTCTAACAAACTATTACCCTCCAAAAACTTTTCAAAATTTCACAAAAAAATTACGTTTTAATTTTGTTTTCGTTCTACTTGATTTTGTACTAACTTATTCATTCAGTTCATAATTGAATGATTTATAGGTAGAGCAATGGTTATTTGTATTTAGATAAATTTTAAGTAAAAAAATTAACTGTTTGGATTGTAGAATTTTTGAAAAATAAATAACTTATAAAAGGCTATATCCATGTTTTGTTCTAGGTATTGCTTTGTATGAACACCTGTCAACCTACGTTCTGAACGAGGAACAGCTAAAAGAAAATGGATATCCGTTCCCCCACCCTGTTGAGTTGGGGAAAGCTGTTATTGAGGGAATCTACGCCAATCGAATACAGTACTGTAATGACCGTGAGTATGTCTTTATCAACTGTTCAGTGTTTAGATTCTAGTGGATCTTGAACCCTATTTCTTATGTTATTTATTGAGAGGTTTAATGTGTCTGCTTCAAAAGCCCAAGATCGTGGATTCGAGCCCCGGCTGAGTCGTCAGATTTTCTAAATGGGAAAATCTTGGGCACGCATGTCATGCCTATGATTATGTAGCATGTAAAAGATCCCTTGAGTACCCTTTTGTTCTCTCCCCAAACTTAAATCTTGGCATGCTTTAACATCCACAGGGAGTTAGGATTCATTGTAATGTAAACGTCAAAATTGGTAGAGACAATCGCCTAGAGGGTGCTACAAAAAAGACCGCCAATATTGCAGCCACATTAAAGAAAAACAAATTTCATAATACTTACCAGTATTCAGAACTTTTGTCTATGTTAGTAAATGCATTCAACAAACTACCTACTGAACTTCAAAGTATCCCTTCTTTAAACAGGTTTTTAAAAAAATTATTTAAATTTATATTCTCAATAGACGATATCGATGTATTTTTTTAATTCATAGAAGCAAAATGTTTTTTGTTTATATATTTCCTCCACTGTCCAGAATTTTTAGACATTTGTTTTGAAAAAAAAATTAACCACATTGTCACATTTTGTTTTTTTCTTTTGTGTATATTTATGTATTTAAATCTAATTTTTGTGGGTTTTTTTTGTTATTAACTAATGTCTTATCTATTATAATTGATTATTTTGGTCACACATACGGGGTTCTTGTTTACCCCCTTGTGACTAATTTTTCTTTTCCTGTAATGTTTGTTCTAAATTAATAAACTGTTTGTTTGTTAAGTGTTTGTTGGCATAAGGTATAAAATTTTTAAACGGCACAATTGACTCAAAGCATTCACTCTGCTCACACTACTTTTCCAGGGGGGTTTGAACTGAGCATGAACAAAGTGGGTGTTTTTTGTTTGCAATAAATCATAAGATCAAAAAGGCCAAAGTATAATAAGTTAAGCAGTCATTAGCTGGCAGTTTGTTCATTTTTTCGAAAAAGTTAAATTTAAGTTAAAGTTAGTTTAGTTAAGAGGGACTGTCAATCCCATAGAGCTAATGCATTGGTTTTGAAATCACAACTTTTGAAAAAGATTTTTTTTTTGTCATGTTATCCCATTTTTGCCTGGTATGAGAATCATCATTAACATCAATTTAAAAAAAATAGAAAAAAAAATAGCATTTCGTTATTTAAATATTGATTGATAAATATTTAAATTAGAGTCACCATCTTCTATATATTTTTAGCCTTTAAAAACTTCAAAAATATATAAATAAATAGATAACATTTTCGTTTCAAATTTGTTTCATTTCAATATTATGTTAATTCCCATACCTTTGGAAAACGGGCTAATATGGCAAAGTAATTCTTCTGGGGGAATTTGTGATTCCAAAACTAATGCATTAGCTCTATAAAACTGACAATCCCTCTTGAAGCTAAATGTTCAGGGTGGCTACAGGATCAGGGAATCATGGAAAAGTCAGGGAATTTAATCAATCTGGAAAAGTCAGGGAAATTGGTGATTTTTTTTTTAAAAATCAGGGAAAATTTCCAAAATTGCATTTTAACCGGTAAAAGAAAGGATAACAAAAAGTTCAATCCTGAAAAGGCTTTCACTTTAATGGTTGAGTTACTGCTTATTAATCTTTTGTTTTAACTGCCTTGCTCTTCCCCGAGCTCTAGTGCAATGATATTCGACTTCATCATTTTCAGCCTATATCAATGACCATATCTCGGCCCATATCATCAACCAGCATGCTAATAATATAGTTCATTGCCGCTAACCAGGGAAATTTTTTACATTTAGCCTGGAAAATCAGGGAAAAGTCAGGGAATTCGTTTTCACAGATTCTGTAGCCACCCTGATGTTTTCGAATACAGCAGACTCCCACTTAACCGGCCTCTGTTTAACCGGATCTCCGCTTTAACCGGGCTGAAAATTTCCACCCTTAAAATGTTAAAAAAATCTGAAATTACAAGTTTTTGGTTATTTCAATCGGTTTTCAGTGTCGCACATGTTTCAAACGTTTGTTCGGGAGAATGGGGGGGGGGGGACTTTTTGACATTGGAAGGCTGTGGGGATCGACTGTCAAGTTTCCAAACTTCGACAAAAAAAGACAGATTTTTTTAGGTATGTAATCAAAAATGCAAAATACTAATAATAATACATAAAATAACCTGAAAAATTACATCTTATTTCAATTATACATGTATTTCATTAGGCAAATATCATCAATAAACAGAAGTGCAATCAAATAAACATCTAAATTTCAATTTATTTAATTTATCCAGTTTAACCGGATTTTCGTTTAACCGGCTAACCATCGGTCCCGTTTAAGCCGGTTAAGAGGAAGTCTACTGTAATAATAAAGTCAATGCTTTCTATTTTCAGCTTTCAAACGGACTTGTTCGCGCTGCAACAAGATCTACTACGTCAATTTGGATGGAGACTATGTCCGGGACGAAGAATGCGAGTTCCACTGGGGGCGTTTGTTCAAGAGACGAAGTAAATCAATTTTCTTAAGAAATCCCCTTCAAGAAAAAATTGAAATTGGGGAGACAAGTAATTTCTTAGCATGATGATTGATAAAATTATCTGTTAACAGGTGTTGTCAGTCCCATATAGCTAATGCATTAGTTTTGGAATCAAAACTTCCAAAAAAGTATTGATTTACCAGGAAAGCCCTTTTTCCAAAGGTGTGGGAATCATCATAACATCAATTTTTTAAACGAAATTGAAAAAAAAAATGTTAACTTATTATATTTAATTATGTACTTTTGAAGTTTTAAAATGCCAAAAACATTCAGCAGATGGTGACAGTATTTTACACTATGCTTTTAGTATGCAGGACACTATGCTTTAAGTTGAAGTTATGTTGATTCTCATACCCGTTGAAAATGGGATAACTCGGCAAAGCAATACTTCTGTGGAAGTTGTGATTCCAAAACTAATGCAATAGCTCTATGGGACTGACAATCCCTCTTAATGCTGTTGCATGGGATTTCAGCATCAATATGTAGCCGTTTTGTTTCACATCATTGTGTTTGTGTGACAGCTTATTTCAAGTTAAATTTTGTCTCTTGTTTCTGCCGTGATTTCTTAAAAATTTATCTTTTTACTTTGGCACAAAATCTGTGAGACAGCCATTTTGTTTGGCTTCCCCTGATTCTTTGTAGGGACTGTTTGTTTCATGCCACAACAAATCCTTTTATTTATTGGTTTACCTTGGTTTTTTTTAAATATATGGCAAACACTGTGTTGTCCTCCTTTAAAATGCTGTTGGCGTTTCTCGCCATTAGAGACAGTTGTCTTGCAACTTGCTAAAATATTAAAAGATTTTGTCTATCTCAATTTTACTTTTTTTTTAATTATTCATTCTACCCCTGGTAATACTTGTAAAACAATGTATAACTGTAGAAAAAAAGTATCTGTTTGTAGGATATTTTTAAAATGTATTTATTTATAGTCAATTTAGCACACAAATTTATATGAATAGGTACACTAATAAAGGATATTTGTATGCAAGTTCTTGATGCATATCACTATACCCGGTATATCCTGAATGTAAGCTTCGAAAGTATTTTCCTTCACATATGGTTTTCTTAGAAATGGCATGAGCTCATTTTTTCCCCACCCTACTTTAGTTTGAACTGTCAGCCTCACAGCAGAACTTCAATTGCATGGTTTAGAGAAACGACTCTCCCCCCTTTACCTAGAAAACCAAGCAAAGGGATGGGGGAAGAAAGTATTTTCAAAGCTTGCCTAGTAAATAGAAACGGTATAACACTGCCTACTAATATTTATCCCTTATAATATTTAATGCTATTATTATGCAATGCTTTCATAATTACGCCAAAAATTTTAATATAAACTCTAATACTATTTATTTTTAATTGCAAGGCAATCCTAATTGTGTAAATATAACAGTTGCAGGTGCAATAGAGAGCAGATACACTTGCTGCCAAGGGGATTCTGAGTCTGATGGCTGCTGTGTCGGAACGGTAAGCATTATAAAAAATATTTAAATTAGCGAAAAATATATTTAAATATTTAAATTAACTTTTGTGCACTTCTCAAAACAATTAGGGCAGCACTTTGTGTACTTTTGTTACACTTTCAGTCCCCACTTAAAATTTTTTTTTTATTCTATCTGAAATTTGTGAAAAAAGAATCATTATGCATCCAAAATGAAATGGTAAAAAACTGGGAAAAATCTTATTTTTTTAAACTAAAATTTAAGGGTAAAAAAAGTTGGAATCACAAATTTTGAATAAATTATTACAATAATTGTTTTAAAAAAACTTTATTTGTTAAAAGTAGTTAAAATCAATTTTTAAGCATCTAAAATTGCAAGCATGAAGAATTTTTTAGGGTCAAATTATTTAATAAAATAGTTTCAGAGTGAATTTTATTTTGCCATGTTTTCATATTTGCATTTAATTAAAATAATCATTATTTAATGGTTCAAAATACATTATTCTTCCATCTATCAATAAATAAGTTTGAACTTAACTTAGTCAGGTGAAAATCGCTATGATTCCAAATGGAATCATTGGGGTTAAAAGGACTAAAACCCTGAATTCCTCTAATTGTTTCGAGCAGTGTATGTATAATCAATACCAGAACCATTCTATTTTCAGGCCTAAATCTCAAGAGTATAATTGGCTACTATTATTAATTGCAGTTGAACTTGTCTCATGTTTTCTTATGTTGTCTTGCTTAAAACGAATCAAAAGTACTTTTCCACACTGTCGACCCTTTTTTACTAATTCTAAAAAGTTGCTTAAAGCTAATCGTTTCACATTAAGTTATACTTGATAAAAAGTTTTATTATGGGTGTGTGTTACATATACAGGGTGTCCGTAAAAGAATGTAGAGTTTTAATGGTATATTACTTACTTACTTAGCCCTCTGTCACTCCATCACTGGAGCATAGGGCCTCCGTCAATTTCCTCCATCTCACTCTGTTGGTGGCCAGATGTTTCGCCTCCCGCCATGTTGTCCCCACGTCCTTCAGTTCTTTCTCGATCGTCCGTCTCCAAGTGTTTCTTGGTCTTCCCCTCTTTCGGTGCCCCTGGGGATTCCAGTCAAACGCCTGTCTTATCTTGAATTTTTCATTTTTTCGCAATACGTGACCAATCCACTGCCACTTTCGTTTCTTAATTTCAAATTCAATTGATATCTGATTTGCTCTCCTTAGAACTTCTTCGTTATTAATTTTATGGTACCACTTAATGCCAAGAATCCTTCTAAGGCACTTGTTAATGAAAACCTGAAGCTTTCTCACATTAGTTTTATTGCAGTGCCATATTTCAGATCCATAGAGAAGGACAGACTTCACATTAGTGTTAAAAACTCTGATCTTAGTTGCGATAGAGATGGCCCTGTTTTTAAAAAACTTGATTAACATTGCAAAGCTACCTCGTGCCTTATTTAGTCTGATAGTGATATCCTCGTCCGTTCCACCTTTATTGTTGATGGTGCTACCAAGATATGTAAAGCTGGTCACTTCTTCTAGTTTTTGATTCTCAAGGAGGATGTCATTTGCTTGGTTAGGGTTGATTTTTAAAATTTTTGTTTTCTTTTGATTGATATTAAGCCCTATTTTCTTTGCTTCAGTATTCAGTCTACCTGTATTTTCCTGCATATCTTTAAGGGTATTAGTTAGCAGGCATAGGTCATCAGCAAAATCAAGGTCACAAAGAAACTCAGTAAGTGTCCATCTAATACCCCTCTTGTTTTCTGTCACTTTCTGCATAATCCAGTCCACAGTAATCAGAAAAATTGTTGGAGAAAGGATACATCCCTGTCTGACTCCCGAGTTTACCTCAAAGGATTCTGATTGTATTCCATTATGAACTACTCTGATATAGTAGTTCTTGTATAGCATGGAATCATGTTTTGGAAGTCGTGTTATCTTGGAAGCATGTTTTGAATAGATGACACTGCAACTGTAAAAATGATGTAGCGGTACAAGCGCATGTGCTTATCTGAAACTGTTGGAGTTATTCTTTATTCGTCACCTTCAACCATAGCAGTCGAACAATTACTGCTGATACTATTACAATTTGAAACTCGGACATTCTTTTACGGACACCCTGTATTGCTATGTGTTCTAAAACAATTCTAGGATTTATTTTCTTAGCATTTGTAGTCATAGTAAAGTAATATCTTTCCAGGGCCATGTGTTTGAAGGTTCTGAAGCCCATGCTATGAAAGGATATGTAAGTACCCTGCCTAAAACGCCACCACCAGACAAGTATTATGGAATCTATGCTCTTGATTGTGAAATGGTAAGCTATATGTGAATAAGTAACCAGAAAACTTATTTATTAGCTACAATAAGTTCATTTATACTATAATTAAATACTTGGATTCATCTCTTCATTGCAAAACAAAGGCATATCCGTATACGATTTGTATAAGAATACTTAAAAAAAAAAAAAAAAATATATGTTTATAAGTATGTTTTGAAAAAATTGACAATTAATATTTGCTTTTATGCATAAATTAAATGGAATTTGAGAGATTAAGACCTAAAAATATTTTCTTTGTGTGTGCTGTAAATGAACAAAAACAAGCTTTTTAAAAAAATTTATCGTCCATTCTTAAATTTTTTTAAATGGTTAAAAAATTTGCTGCTAAAGAAACTTTGTTTCTTTGCAAAACCTTCAAAATCATTTTTGACCTTTGTACTATGTTTTTCTGTATGCAAACAAACCTCTGATTCCTGCAATCAAAGGCTTAAAATCAAAATTTTGAGCATAAACTAAAATATCCATAATTTAACTTAAAGACAAGTCAGTATTTTAAAGAAAGTTCAAAACTTCTTTTTAATTTATTATTAATCCTCATTTTAATTGCTTCGATTTTATTTTACACTAGCAAATTTATACCCGTACTTCGCACGGATTAAAAAAAATATCAAATCGATCCAAGTATGTGTACCATATAACCCGTTATAAGATCATAAACTTAAGTTATTCTTCCCGCTCGTTATCAAGTATGAAATCCCGTTTCATTGCTTTATAATTCCAAAATCAAAAATACGGTGTAAAATGCACTCATAAGTGTCATCACAATTCCCTCATAAATACATAAAACCTTTAAACTCTTTTGGCATGTTTTGGGAAATAATTTGGCGAGAAAATAGATATAGCTACAAACACACCCATTACACAGCTCTAACACAATGATCTTAGCATAACCAACCAGTTTATAAATTATTTTTAAAAAACATTTTGCCCATTTCACGGTTTTTTAAAAAAAGAATTTGGCGAGATTGGCATCATATATGGCGAAAAAATAAAAAAATAAACCCTGATATGCAGCTGTAGTGCGGTGGCCTGATTTACCATCACAGTTCAGTAATAGATTTACAAACATTTTGCTCACTTGGCGATATTGGCAACGTATTTGGCGAAAAAATAAAGACATAATATCGTTATATGCAGGTCTAGTGCGAAGGTCTTTATTAACCTTCATAGTTCAGTAATAGCTTAACAAACATTTTGCCCATTTGGCGAGTTTTAATTAATAATTTGGCGAGATTGGCAACATATTTTGACAAAAAATAAAGACATAAAACCCTTATATGCAGCTCTAATACGATGTCCTTTGTTAACCGTCACATTAACTGTACATTTATTGCTTAAATATGCATATTTGCAATCAACAGAACGATCAATGAAGAAATCATCAACTAAACCACAATAAATCCTGGAATGGAAACTGTATGGAATTGCGTCACTTGAAACATGTCAATTATTTTCAAATAATGAATTTAGTTTCTGTAGGTAATGACAACACAATAAAATAAACATTTGTGATTTAATTTATTTTCGTTGAAAGTTTTATTTAATTCTTTCAGCAGATGGCATCAGGAAAGAAAAAAAAATGAGCGGATTTGAGCCAAAGTGGTGTAGTTTTATCAAAAAATTCGAATTTTCTTCAAAAATAGAAAATTTTGAGAGCTGAAAGTTCCCTATTTGTAACTTAAGTATAAAATACGCATTTATGCCAAGTTACGAGTCAAACAAATGTCTAGTTTTTGAATCTATAAGGCACACACCCACATACATACATACATACATACATACACACAAAACTTCATTTTTATTATTATAGATTCCTTTGAAGTCTATATTTTCATCGAAATGCATTGTTGTCAATCTATATATTTAATTGGTCAAAAACATTTGGTTTCAATAGGATGGTAATTATTTAATCAACCTTTTGAAAAAATTAACTACTTTTTGGCTTATTTTAATATAGTTTAGTAAGATATAAGGTTTTGTTAAACATGTTTACCATTTTTTTAATAAAAAAAATGGTAAACATGTTTACCATTTTTTTAATAAAAAATTCTCTCTTTAACTTTAGTGTTACACAACTGCTGGTATAGAGCTAACACGAATATCAGTAATTGGTCCAGATTTAAAGCCTGTTTATGAAACATTTGTGAAACCACAAAACAAAGTTCTAGACTTCAATACGAGGTGAGTTGTTTTGGCTAAACTGCTGTGAACAGGTACATTGTAACATCTAGACTAATTACTTGGAGGCCCAGTGGCTTAGTGGTAGTGCTTCGCATTGTCACGCCACATATCTGGGGATCGAATCCCGGATTGGGCGAGGTTGACCCATCTCTTGAGTGGGTTGATAAAATGGCTACCAAGCATGCTTGGGAACTAAACACAGTTGGTTCCGCGTGAAGCTGACCACCTTACCGGGACGTATGCCTAGCACCCCAGAGCCCTACTTCACGAAAGCTGAAATGGGCACGGCAAGCCTTGGCCCAGTAATGGGCTGTTGCGCCACGAAGTTTTAGACTAATGACTTGAATCTTATAATAACTCAGATGGAAAATATACTAAATGAGTGATCACTTACTTAAGCTCTCACATCTGGCTAGCGCATAAAGTTTCCTCCAAGCTTCACGATTTTTGGTCTGGGTTCTGCTGTCCTCCGAACAAGATAATCCTGAATTCTTTCGTAATTGTCTTTGGTGGTAACAGAACCTGGAAATCAGGGAATTCTCAGATAACTTTTTAATTCTGGAAATATCAGGGAATTTTTCAAATTTTAAAAAATATCAGGGGATTTTTCCATTTTGGATTATTTAAACAGTATGTTTTGGTTGTTTTTGTGATCACTATACTAGTGGACACTTCTTGATCAAAAGAAATTATTTTGGTTTGTCCGCCTGAACTGGAGCTACAAAAGAAAACCCACTTTCTTCCTATCACACAGAGGCAAAAAAAACCTGTAAATTATTATCAAATGGCTAATATGCTCCAAAGTCCCAAAGCTGCATACGATGTCACCCTTAACTGTTGTGTTGGGTGCTTACTCGGGTGTCGGCTCGTCACTTGACTGATTCTAAATTACTACGCTTGTCATCAGTAGCCCTCGTGTAGCTCTAGTATGACAATAATTCAAACTAAACAGTAATTGTAAAATCAGGGGATTTTTTATGAAACATCAGGGAAGTCATGGAATATCAGAGAACTTTTTTTCAAGGATTTTGTTACCACCCTGTTGCCATGTTACTGTGGGTCTTCCTCTTTTTCGTTTTCCAGCAGAAGCCCAAGAGTGCTTGATGTTTGGTAGCTTTTCCCTGGGCACTCTGGGTACATGGCCAGTCCATCTTTATCTTCTCTTGGAAACTTCTTTTTCCAAATCACTGATTATTTCAACTCAAAAATTGTTTAATTCACTTTTGTGGGCAGGCGTTTGATAACCCTAGGGAGGGTTCGACACAGAGTGACATGGTAAACAAAGACAAAATATGCAATAAAAAAAAAGTTACTTTATTACAAGCTCTTAAAAATTGATGATAATAAAGTATAACAGCATTATTTGTGTAGGTTAGAAATATCACATGTTAAAATAAACTTGAATATCAATACCATACAAAGTAAATATAAGTTTCAATTCATTTTTAACAAAACCATTGAATAAGCAAGAGTGAGTATAAAACTAAACTATAAGGAAAAAACTTAACTTTGTAATAGCATCTTGAAGTTAAATGGCTGTCATCATATTTTGCAAAATAGACACTCGACCAGCAAGTATGACAAAAATGACAGTGATTGCGCCCTCTAGAAGTTAGTAGGCTATATAGCCCATTACCCCGCTCGCCAGAAGAGACAGTCACAAGAGACACACAAAGAAGGACGCCACAAACACATAGACAAATAACAACATTTATTGACAAACACAAACATCCATGCCTTTACCGGGATTCGAACACGAGCCCAGCAGCTCCAAAGGCTAGTTCACTAACCATTGCGTCAGTGGACCAGCTCGACCAGCAAGTAACAGGCACAGATTACGGACACCTGAAAGGAAAGTGCATAGCCACTCTGGAAGAGTGATGCCGGCTTAAATATAAAGTGCAGCTACAGAAAAATAACTTTATGCAAAAAAATACGAATTACTATTTCATTTCAGTTCAAAGATTAAATTAAATCATTTCAGTTTACTACTTTAGTTATTTCAGGAAACAAATATAACTCAAATGCTACTGAATGTAAACAATGCAAAAAGTAAATAAACAAACGATATCCGCGTAAGTTTAAACTTTATATGAAATAATTATCGGAGCTTAAAAAGAATTAGGTAACCAATTTAATCATATTTATTCTATTATTAAATTCTAAGTTAAATACTGTAAGTTAAATTAAATACTTTATTTCTCTTGATAACAAGTGTGGTGATTGGGCTTATATGCTAACAGCATTTAATCTGCCCTGCAGCAAAGTCATTAACTTGTAATATTTTGAAACTAATATATTTTTAGCTTCCACACTATGTTTATAACGTAAAAAGTGGAAGGTTTTATAATCGTTCAGTCCATCTGTCTGTCACCCACTTTCACAGAACGAACCGCAAGTCACACAAGCAAGTGGGATGCGCCATTTTGAAGCAAAAAATCAGTTTAGGCTTCATTCCAAATTTCATTAACAAATTTAAATTAGAAGTTTATTTAAAATTTAAATAACTAAAAATTTAATCTACATTGAAATAACATGCAAATTCCATTCTATTCAATATTTTCACTTTTGCCATTACATCAAACATATGAGAAACTTTATTTAAAATAAAAGTAAAACTCTTATCCACTCCTAAAACACTCCTAAAAAATATTTATTTTTATGATATACGTCAACTGGAGAAATCTTTGATATTTGATTAGGAGATTATTTACTCAAGATTACTGCAATAGAAAGCCTTTAATATTGTGACCCTTTAGCCATGCAGTGCAAAAAATTCATATTACAGTATATTTAGTTCATTTGTTTTTTGTTAATACAAACTATTACTTGTTAATAATAAAAGCATTTATTGAAAAGTCTGGTAAATATAGGATATCGATTATGTTAGCTTGTATAGTTAAACATCTGGTGGTATTAATTTTCAATGATCAGTAAACGAGAGAAATCCCTGGAAATTTTAAATTTGCTAGGTAGTTTTGTTATTTTATTAATGAATAACGGTAAGCATTAATAATTAGTCAATTATTCTTACTCTTAAGTATACATTTAGAACTGAAAGGTTTTGTAACTTTATTTACAGTTACTTTTAATATATTTATGAGAATTTTAAAAAAAATTCTTATTACTTCTGTTTCTTTAAATTAATTAGCTCTCAAAGCATAAATTGTTGTGTTTTTGTTTCATTTGTAATTTTCTTAATGTTTTCTTGAAATGTTCTTCAGGTTCAGTGGCATAACAGAGGATAATCTAAAAAATGTTCGGACGACTATTCGAGATGTCCAGGCAGTGCTGCTATGCATGTTCAACAGCAGAACAATTCTAATTGGACACAGTTTAGAGAGCGATTTCAAGGCTTTGAAGGTAAAACTTTTGAAATTCACTCATATCACTAAGTACTTGAATAGTCTAACTATCAGACATTCAAATAATAAAAGGTTGTCAATCTGAAAATTTCTAATTGAATTTCGAAATGCAGTTTTATTTACTTTACTATGATGCATTTTATTGAACTATGTTTTACATATTTTCATTTAATTAAAGCAATTATTATTTAATTCTTCAAAGAAGCTGATTCTTCCATCTAACAAAAAAAAGTGCAAGCTTAATTTGGTGTAAAAAAAATTGCAAGCTGATGATTCCAAATGAAGTCATTGGGGATGAAGGGCTTCAGTTATGTGCTCCCCTAATTGTTGGGAGCATTGCAGTTCACTTTAATATTAGTTATAATTTAAAGTAAAAAACAAATTCTTGTAAAATTGTAAGTTATTTTCTCAAAGATTTATCTCTAAAGATTTATCTCTCAAAGATTTATCTCTCTATCTTTCTAAAGATTTATCTCTTTGACCAGGGTTCAAAATAAATGTAGTCGCAGCTGTCATGGCTAGTTTTTTTGTACAAGTCGCTATCAACTTTTTGGGTGGTTTCTTAAAATCTTACTGAAACAATCATCTCAAAATAGCAAATTTTCTCTGATTTGTCATAATTACCTTCAGCAATTCTTAAAAAGCAAAACTGGTGTAAAGTTCATATTATTGCATGAAAATGACATTTATTTCAATAAATGTTTCCCCCCAAAATGCTCCAGATAATATGCATTTGCTCCAAGTTTTTAAGTTAGTAGCACACATTGCTTCTAAATTTGTTTAAGCAATTTGTAATACTTTTTTTTTGACTTATGCAAGTCTGGTAATTAAATGAAACTTATCAGATCGTCTATTATTATTTAACATCGCATTTTTTTATATATGTTTCTCAAATGTGTCTTTGATGTGGAAGATTCCAACAACTACACATCATTGAGTGTTTTTTTTTTTAAAATTCACATTGCTTATAAGTGTATCTTATTGAAACTTGCATTTCTACTTTCAGTTGTTCCATAAAACTGTTGTGGACACTTCAGTTGTATTCCCTCACAAACTCGGCTTACCTTACAAAAGAGCTTTAAGAAACTTATCCTCAGAAAAACTTAACAAGATTATTCAGAATGATGGTGAGTAATGTTATCAATAAAATAAATTTGTAAATCTTCTGATAATCTCTAAATTCTTAGTAGAATCATAGATTATGTAAAAAACTTCAGTAATTTTTAGTTTTTCACTTTACCAACGTGTGACATTTCTCTGAAATGAGATGTTTATTAGGTGCTATTACCATTGTTAGTTCTGGGAAGGGTATTATGGGGACTCTGCGTTCCCATGATACCCTCGGCGTCTCGGCTTACAAGCATTTTCAGGGTGGCGACAAGACCAGGAAAACCGGGAAATCAAGAAATTCTAGGGAAATTTGCAATCCTTAGAATGTCAGGGAAATTTACCTTTTAAACCCCCAATTTTTAAATTTCGAAAATAACGGATTTTTTTCGACGTAGAGGAACCGATCCGTTTGTGGATCCGTTCATTTGAACTCGTTCACTCTGGACCGACCCATTACCAGCGTGCTCGGAATGCGATGTAGAGGATCCGGATAATTGTTCCCTTTGTGGATCCGTTCTTTTGGACCCGTTCACTCCGGACCGACCCACTTTTAGCGTTAGCGCACTCGGATTGGAATGAGTTGTTTTTATTGTTTTGTTTCGTTCTCTATGGTTTCGTTTGTAAGCATGCTATGAAAATGCTAGTGAATTCAGCTTTCGTTTATATTCGTGTATTATTTTAAAGAAGAAACACGCTGAAAGTGTTGAAAAAAATCCAAAATTGGGAATTTTTTTAGTTCTGGTGAAAACGATAGTGAAGTTATAAATACGGAATGCTTGAAATGTTTTATTTTTGAAAATGTCAGGAACCACTGTAGGAAACGTTAATTATATATTTTGTTTTGGGATAAAAATATGAAAATCACACCTCCTTTTTGCTATGGAAAATATAAATGCAAAGTTAGTCATTTTATTTTTGTGTTTAAGTTATTTTTATATGTATTACTTCAAAAATTAATTTTAAAAAAAAATTTGGAATCTCAGGGAAAGTTTTTGAAAATATTCTGGAAATCAGGGAAATCTCAGGGAATTTTACATTCCAATTTCTGTAGCCACCCTGATTTTGTACCAACTCTAAATCCATGAATTGTTGCAGTTATAGGATTGGCCCCCCAACACTGAGGGCATTACTAAGCTCTCCAGACGAGACATTTATTGCAACCTCTTAAGACCATCTATAACCTCTTAAAACCCAAGCAAAATTCTACACATATATTCTTAATCTAAACATACTTTTTATACAAATATATGCCAAAAAGTATGTTTTGCACAAAAAAAAGAATGATTTGTTTGTATGTTTGTTAAAAAAAATTAAGTTTAATAGCTACTTTCTTAGGGACACGCCTTTAAACTCTAAAAATAAATTTTTGTGCTATAAATGCAATAAAAAAAGGCCATAATTATTTGTAGTTAACAGATTATTCTTTTAATGCAAAATGCCTTTAAAATTACTTTTTGAAAAGTATGGAAATTAAAAAAATTTTTTTTTTTAAGAACTCTCATATCGTATTGGCCCTCGTTCAACTTCATTTCTTTAGAGAAATAAATGACTGATACCTGTAACAAAGGCTGCAAACTGATATTTGGATCTTCTATCAGACCAGGTCAATTTCAGAACTAATTAACATGTTAATTCTCTGTGGGGAGGTTTAAAAAAATATCCCCGAATGGGGATGCCATGTCGCAAGAGGTTAAAACGTGCACCAGTCACCATTAGCATACACTTTTCAACATCAAATAAATCTATTTTACAGTTGCGGTTAATTAAAAAATTTCGGAATAAACAAGATATTATAGCATTATAAGGCCTATGGGCAGAATATTATAGCATTATAAGGCCTATGGACAAAATATTATATCATAAGGCCTATGGGCAAGATATTATAGCATTATAAGCAGAGTTCATTCTAGAATTAAAAAAGGGCAGGGTGCTTTTAACATAAAAAGGGCACTTGTAAAAAGTTTAGGGCACATAGTCTAAGGGCACTTGCAAAAAGTTTAGGGCATCTAAAATGCGATAAAATAATTTTTTCAGATTTTTAGAAAATAGAAAATACACTCACATACCAAATTAAATATTTATTAGTTTACTATTCCATCATTTTATGAAACATATTTCTAGTAAGTGAAGGAACGTAATGAGGCACTTATGCCTAACAACGAGCCAGAACTGCAAACAGATCTCCTCGAGCGAAGTGGTGAAAATCATTAATGCTACTAATCAAACAAACATGGATTTTGTTGCATTCAGCTATAGCATTCAAAATTAAAAGCATGTTTCATACACTTTTTTCAAGTTCAGTTTAACTCCAATTATTCTAAGAGGTGCTGATTATAAGAATGCCAGAAAAATTAAACTTGGTCTACCTGTTACTGTTCCTCTTTATTCAATGTCATATCTAGTATTTTTTTTTTTTGTACCCACAAAAAAAAATACTAGGCAGGACATCCAACACAGACGAACAGAAAAAAATACACCGAGTATAAATTATAAATCGCATATAAATTTTAGTACACTCTTTCCAAGATTCAACATAAGTTTTAAAAGAAACCTTTATAAAAATATATAACTCAAACTGAAACAAAAGCTATAACCCAAACAACATCTTATAATTTGGATTTGGTTAAACCGAAATTAAAATATATCTTTTCTCCAATTAACTACAATTATCCAAATTTCCAATTATATGAACGTGGTTAGGTTCCAATTCCAATTGCTTAGATAATTGGAGTTCTATTATATACTATTCAAGAATTTTTTCCAGAAAAATTCAAGAATAATTACTAACAAAAATATTAATATATTTTGCATGTATATGCAAACACTCCATAAAAAAAAACTAAAACCAATCTGAAACCCTAGTATAGGACAAAATAAAAAAAAGCCTACTAAGTTTCAAAAGTAAACAAAAAAACCTTAACATTCAAGCTGCTCGTAATCACAAGGTCACGACTCAAAACGATAGATCAGAAGAAAATATTCTGGTTGGTCGAATTTGGCCTGAACCGGAGCTACAATAGTATTGAGACACTCTTCCCGATCACGTAAACGCAAAGTCAGCTAACTGTCAATCATTGAGAAGGCAATGTGAGGTCATCGGTAGGTTTCTAAAAAAATTACTAGGCAGCAAAATAATCATATCAAGAAGTATGTTCTGCACATTTTTGGTCCGGATGAAGATAATCATCTTTCAATGGGGGATTGCACCCACCCGTTGGTCGATATTTGAAGACATCTTAGTGTGTAATATAATCCTGATTCATCCCTAAATTTTAATTAAAAATTTTACTTTTATTATTAAAATCCATTATTTAAACTTGTTATTTATCAAAAATTAAGTTATGTTTTCATCGATATAGACCGAGAATGAAGGAACCAATTTTTCTAGGTTGGGGTGTTGTGGCAAATTTTGGGCTCTTGTTCAAGGCATGATTTTTGATCAAAATGCTAGATCGTCTATCTGATTCTAAAATAGATTATCTTTGGTATTTTTTAATGATTAAGTTTAGAAAAACGGTTTTGTATAATATAACATAACCTGGGTTAAATAAATTTTTGAAAAAGAAAGATGGATTAGTGGAATTTTTGAAAAATTCGGGAAAACACGGAAATTTTTAAAAGATAATCGGCAACAAGGGCAGGATTTATTTTGTAAAAATGGGCATTTAGGGCGGGATTTATTTTGTAAAAAGGGCATTTAGGGCGGGATTTATATTAAAAAAAGGCGGGCAGGGCGCCGCGCCCCGTGAAAAACGCCTAGAATGATCTCTGTTATAAGGCCTATGGGCAAGATAATATAGCATTATAAGGCCTATGGGCAATTCAAGGGACCAAACATTTATGGAATTACAAACAAGTTGTCCTTGTATTAGAGACGGACTGTACTTTGTAAGGCTTCCATAAACTGTAACATGTTTTGTTTTAATGTAATGAAGTTATATATACTTTTGCTTTGATAAAGATATACTTGTTTCAGGACTAAAAAAACTCAATTTTACATGTCCTGGAGGACGGCTTATCTAACAATTTGCCCGTCCGCCTCTGAATTTAACCCGTCACTCTAATTATATAAATATATATAACTTCTAAATAAATTTAAATATAAGTTTTTCTTATTTATTAGAAACATTCATTGAAATTGCACAACGTATTATTAGTTACAAGAATAGGGTATTTGACTAAATTGGGAAACTGCCCAAAAAAGTTATATAAACATAGTATAGGACCTAGAAAACGCATATTCATTGGTTTTTCTTCAAAAAATTGCCCAAATATTATTTAAATTAAGTTTTAAAATCGCGATTTTCCAAAGCTCGGTCACGTGATTGCAAACGCTACGCTGATTGGTCTGACGTCACCCGGCATTAAACTGCCCCTCATGCTATTCGAATTTAGTCATCCGAAACTTTTTAGCGCTCTTTTAAGTCTAAAATAATGTGTTTTTTTATAAGTATTTCTTTCATTGCGATTTTAGTGCTTAAAAAATATTTAAATAAATAAAATTAAAGGATTCACAAAAACGGCTAGCTCAAATTTGCCGATGATCGATGCTTATGAATATGATTGTAGGGCATTTGTTTTTTAAATCTTGTTCGGATTTCTGTTCTGATAAGTTCCAAAATATTACAACTTCCAGCAAAATAATAACCAATTTTAAACGGAATGTAAGGAAGCTATTAATATTTTTAATGAAAAGGTCCTAAAAGTGTAAATAATATTATACTTAACAAGGGAAAGAAGTGTTATAATGCTAATGTTAATGTTGTAATAGTAACTAGTTTCATATCTTTATCCTTGCCCATAGATGGCGCCCCGAACTTTTTTTCTTGTACTAATCTAGAAAATTAGAAATTTATCTAAGCAATTTTGTTTACAAAAAGTTGTTTCTGCGTTCTAGTTAAAAGAAAAACATTATAAAAAATTTATTTTTTGAAAGCTACATCAGTTTTCCCCTAATTTTGATTTCATTGAACTTCAAGTATCTTTTTTTCTATCTACATTAAAATATATTGTAAATATATAGTAAAACTTCGTATTAAACGCAATTGAATAAATTATCTCAAAACTCAACTTGAATAAATTATCTATTAAAAAATTAGGAATTAATTAGAAAGTTACACAAATCCGCAAATGAACGACTTATAATAAAAAGTTACTGACGTTTAAAATTATAATAACAAAAATTACATATGCATGCCACAAAGTAATCATTTTTAAATTGGTTTTATTTAATTTTAAGGCTAGATATTTATGGCAAATAGAGAGATCGTTTAAATAAAATTACATGAAAAAAAAACCCCTTAAGTATAAAATTAGGTCACTTCATATGAACTAAAAAAAAACTATTTAACTGCGGCCCTATAATTTTTTTATGTACACTTTTCTTAGGATGTGTATTAGTTCAGATTGCGTTTTTTTATGAATATATCTCTTATTTTATAAGCTATTATTTTTTATTTTTTGGTTTACAAGCGCTCTGGTGCCATTTTTCTTGAAAGTCAACCGAATTCTTTAAGGGAATTAACAGATGTAAAAGTAGCGGATTATGAAATTAAAAAGTCGCGAACCAACTATTAGTAGCTAAGTGCTAAATGTTAAAAAAAAAAAAAAAAAGCCCATTAAAGCACCTCTACTCACTCTTTTAATAATAAATCAAAGGAAAATGGAGTTTACAAATACAGCAACAGTGTTCACTACGGATTCTCCCGCATGTCGAAAACGTTTCACGCCAGGTGACGTCACTCCCTTCAAATTCTGCCGGGGATCGTTTTGGGGGCGTGGCTTATAATCAAATTTCAATTGCGTTTTTCTCCGTTTCTAGGCGGTATTTGGAAAAAAGAAAAAATACGGGTTTAATATTTTTTGCCTAGGAATATTTTAAACCAATAAAATTTTTTTAGTCAAATATCCTATTGCATTATACTGTAATAAATGACAAATGACAGCAATTTCGTACTCTCGAAGGAAAGAGCACAGGCTTCATAGATTGTTACCCTGCTCGTCAGAAGAGACAATCACAAGAAACACGCAAAGAAGGACGACACAAACACATAGAGAATTAACAACATTTATTGACACACAAACATCCATGCCTTACCAGGATTCGAACCCAAACCCAGCAGCTCCAAAGACTTTTACCCTATACTTTGTGTCGCCGGGTTGCCATACTGTAATAAAAGAAATACCAGGTTTCTGATGGTAATCCATAGAGTTAGGAAGGAGGAGTAGAGGGGTCTAATAGTTCAAATGGGTTGAAGCATGGCTGTCAGGTTTTTCAAGCTACTGCGCATACTCAGGTATCCCAAGATACATAGCTTTAGCTGATTTTTGAGCTACTGCACATGACAACTGGCACTGAGGTATCCCAAGATGCATCGCTCTAGCCTGCTTCTTTTGTGTTTTACTGTGCACATACATGGGCCGCTCTATACTCTTCCTAACTCTATGTGGTAATCTAGCTAGTTTTTCATTTACGAAATAATTTAAATGGTATAGGCTAAGTTATGGGAAAATGGCGGTCCACGAGGATGTCAGATTCAAGAAATTTGTTGTTCGTAGGGAATTTTTTACCTTACAGTAAAACAGACATTAAGTTTGCAGTATACAAATGTTCTACTAGAAAAAGGGTAAATAGTTCTCATTTTTAAATGCTAGAATCGAATACAAGAAGGTATTTCACAATCAATAAACAATTTTATTTGTTACTAGCAGTATGGTCTCGCCTTACTGGGAACCTGTTAACTTCGTATTGCTTCCTTTTAGAGGCATGCTTACTTGTGAAAATACACTCAAAATCAAAACAAAATTACATTTGTGTTGGCGCGAGCGCATATCTAAAAAAAACTCAATCAATCAAACTAATAGAGGATGGCGTCAAGCTCCCGTTTCGGCCCGGTCCATGTATTTTCAAGCCCTGTTATGGTCCCGCAATCCCACGTGGATGACTTTTTTTTTTTAACTAATTATATTAATTAAAAATCACAATCAAATATGAAAAAACTAAGCCTCAGGTGCACACGTAGGTATTAAAAGGAATCTATATTAAAAATTTCGAATATTTTAGAGCTAAGTAGGTCTTTTGTGATCCACAGACATACACACAGACAGACAGACTCTTTCTTTTATTATTATAGATTTCAAGACATAAATTTATTATATTTATCAGTTTAGCTTAAGTTAGAGTGTAATTTTAATTATTTTTTCCTTCGATTTTGACGTAACAGGGCACACGAATATTAGGGTTAAAGGAGCAGCCAATCAGAGTAGGCTAAATTTCGGCGCCAGCTGCGTTGTTTACCCAGTTTCCTCCGCGCAGTACATTTCTCTGTTGCAAACTTAAGGTCGGTTTTAGTATAGGTGGTTTCCGAGCCCTGAATTGTGTTGTAACATCGAAGCTCATTTTTTAATGATTTTTGTATTTCAGTGGGTGGCCATGACAGTGCCGAGGATGCTGTTGCATGCATGGAGCTTATGATATACAAAATAAAAGAAGACTTGAAGGCAAACAGGTGATAGAAACCTAACATCAATAGAGTTAAACAAGACTTACTACAAGCTGTGTCCTTTTCATTTCAATGACACTTGAAGCGCTAGGTTTGAACTGTTTTCAGTTTTCTGTGAGTTTTTCAGCTGATAATTATTTGAAAACTTACTTACATCGCCTTTGTCTTGGAGTATTTAAAAAAAATATATTGTTGATTACAATTTAAAAATCTGCCCATCTAGAAGAGTGAGATTTTTTTTTGCAGATTTGAGGGTTTTGCAGTTTTTACTTTTTGATTAATTTGTTATGTAATTTGAAATGCTTCAATTTATCAAAAGGAAAATGTTACTTTTGTTATTGTCTGTAGTATATACAGTTTTAAAGCCAAATCCTAAGAAAAATCCTGAAAATGAGATGCATGTGACAATATTTGTAAATAGATATAAGGTAAAAGTTCACTTGAAACTTTAATCCACATAGTGGATTTTTAAAAAAATTTGCTAAACAATAGTCTGAATGACAATGAAGTCATATTATTCTCCCTATTTCGTTGGTTCTTGTAATCATATAGTGTTAAAATAAACTTAACTGCAAAAGTCCATGGTCTGCAAAAATAGCTTTGATTCAAGGCAATGACAGTTTTAAAGTCTGCTGGGTGCTCCTTTGTAATCCAGTGCTATGGAAAGTCTTTCAAATTTTCATGAAAGAAAAGAAAATTTCAAGCAAATCTTGTAACCAAACTCTTTCTATTGTAAAGATTGATCCAGGTTATGTGACTTAAAAGTGGGTTTATACTGAATATTTACTAATTAATGGTTTGTGTCTTCCTACACGTTATACAAGCTGTGATTAAAAAGTTCTTTAAAATGTATTTAATTACTTTAACCCTTTCAGTCCCAATGACAATGTAGCATCATTTTAGATTTTTCTTCTGATCGTCTATTGCCGTTTATATCAAAAAGCACATCAATCGATTCTTCATTTTTTTTTCTATTAGATAGTATTTTTTATTAATCCCAATAGATGTCAGCCCTATTATATTTTTTAAATTATGATCAGAATTATGATGATGCCAAATGGCATCACTGGGAACGAAAGGGTTAAAACCAGGAACTGTGTACCTTCATAGTCTTGCAAAAAAATGATTCTTATAAAATCACATATTACCCTTTACATCCAGGATATTTTAATTTATCCTACATGTGACTGTGTTTCTTTAGTCTTAAGGGGGTTCAATACCCAAAAATCGGCGAAAATATCAAAACAAAAATTATTGGCTTAAAATACTATTACAACCTTTATTAATAATGTCACAAAGTATCCAGACGATTGGAAAAATATTTTTGACATTAAAAGCCATTTTAATTCAAGGCTTCGTAAGGAAATGGGTTAACAATAAAAACTTCAAATGCGCTTTTCTCAGAACTTGATTTTTTGAACTTCGATGTACCTTTTCTCAAAAACTATGGGATGTTTTCTCGTAAGCTTTTTTTTGTATGATGTAATACATAGTATAGATTAATCTGAGGTTATAAATTTTTATAAAACTAAAGTGAAAAAAATTTTATGGGGCAAAATAGTGAAAAATTTCATGATTTTTTGGGTACTTTAAAACTTATTTTATATAAAAAAATCTAACAGTTATTTAGAAAAATCTTTTAACCTCAGATTAATATATAAGGCTGGTATAACACACACAGAAAATTTTAAGACGATCTGATCAGTAGTTATTGTGAAAAGGTACATTGCAATTGGCCAATTTAACATTACCGATATACAACATAATGAACCCCCTTAAACAAGATTTCATGCACTTCACCACCCGTCTGTTTGTGTTTGTTTACTCAGAGCATGTCTGTTTTATGTGTAGTATTTATTAGGATATAAGAAAGTAGAGTTTGTTATATTTGATGAATAAATGTGAATGGTTTAATTCATTGTGATTGTGTAGCTTGTTATTGGTGGTAGTGTTACCATTAAAACCTGAAATCAGCTAGAACTAGAATTAACTAGTGAAAACTAGTTTTAACTGATGTCATTAGTTTAAACTAGTTTCCACTAGCTAAAACCAGTTATTCCCAGTTAATACAAGTTTTGATGAAATAGATTGGTTGAATCTAGTTTTAACTATAACATACTTATATTAGATAAAACTAAAATTAACGAAAAATAGCACGGTTTAGGATAATAGGTTTAGATTATTTTAGTTAATTATTGGGCTGAAATGCAATGAAAGCGTTTGGGTATTAGAAGACACTCCATTGAGAACCGTACATTGATTTTTTTAAGGACTCTATTGTCGTAATTAAATTAACATTCTAACTAACTCCCCGGCACTACAGTCCATGCTGGACCATGGCCTCTCTTACAATACGACTCCAAAGGCGTCTGTCTTTGGTTTCGCTTTCCAGTTCTTAATTTTCATGTCAATTAAATCTGATCTCTCTTCCACATCATCTATCCATCTTTTCCTCAGTCTTCCTCTTCTTCTCTCTCCCTGACTTTGCCCCTTGAAAAATTTCTTTGTGCCTCTGCTATGTTCCATTCTCTCCATATGTCCCAGCCATTGAATTCTTCTAGCTTTTATCTTAATAATAAATTTAACATTCATAATAAATAAAAGGTCAAGCGTTTGCAGTTAATTCTAGTTTTATCTAAAGCAAGTTTTATAATTCTAGTTTTGGCCAATTACAACTAGATTTAACCAATGCGATTGGTCAAAAACGGTATTAATTAGTGAGATCTGTTTAGGATAGAGGAAACTAGTTTTCACCAATGGCTTCAATTAAAACTAGATCTCACTAGAGAATTCTAGTTTTAGCTGATTTCGGGTTATAACGGTAACAGTTATATTAAAAATGTATGAATGCATGAACATTTGGCAGTATTAACTAATTTTTTCAAAATAATTATTATTTTATTAGTTCTTTAACATAAATCTTGCATATAGACTCAAGCTTTTAATTTTTCCCCTACTTACAATTATTTTTTCATGCTTACCTTTGTATATGAACAAAGGCTAATGCTTATTTCATATACTATCATCAGAATACTCGTGTAAACTTATTTTTGTTTTGTTTATAAACAGTACAAGAATAGTATTTACATTAGTCACTGAATTAAAAATTAATATAAATGTTGTGAATCTTGTGATATCTTTTGCCAAGTTTACAATGGTATAAAATAAATTGTGTACTCTAACCACTGAAATTGTTGAAATAATTACCCAAATCTGTACAATGAGTGTTCAAATGTTATGTTTTGGTATTATGTTCTACCTTATAATTACATTGAATTGTTGTATATACATTTTTAAGGTGGATTTTGTTGGCATAATATTTCATTAAAATTTGTTTCATCAAACTCATTAAATAAAATGGTTGAGCTACTTTTTTAGTAATTTTCTTAAATAGATTTTATTTTGCATTCATGGTAACTTAATAACTAGTATCGTTTTTATGTATTGATGTAATAATATTTGAATTTTTAACAATTAATTTTCGTAATAAGTTTTCAATACATAAAAGGCCCTCGCCAGATAAGACGGTGAAAAATGCCCCCATTCCAATCGGGCTAATTTTTTTTCTGAAAATACCTCATAGTATGGACAACTTCTCAGCCAAGTTTCAGCTCAAAAATATGACGCATTTTTGAGTAAAAAATTAAAGTTTTTTTTCTTTATAAATTGATTATTCCCTGAATATATTTGATAAATCCAAAAAACTACTCATGAGTTTTTAGATATCATTGAGTAGTATTCTCAGAAAAATCCGCTCATAAATCTGATCGAGCGATCATTCTTAAAAATGCAATTTTATTTTTCAAAAAAAAATTTCATGCCAAAATCGTTTGGTCACAACTTAGGATTTTGTCTCTACATATTCCTCTATTATCAATCTATAATATATATTTTTTTCAGATTTTTAAAATTATTGGACGATAGTTTAAAAAAAATAAAATATTCCTAAAACCTGACTTTTCGCACTAATTACTCGGCAGATGGCACTCCTAACAAAGGCGGGGAAATTCAATCTGGGAGAATTTCTTTCGGACTAAAGAATTTAGCATAGATTTAGAAAGTAGCAGATCTGCCTCTAGGGGGAAAGGTGAAGCCATTTGTTAACCATTATCCCATAAGGCAGTTCGCAAGCTCTTGCACATGGCATGCCATACGCCACCAGATGGCACCATGAGATAATTCGACTAATAAAAGATATATATTCAATATTAACTAATTAAAACTTTTTACAAGTTTCGCTAGCATAATTTTATAGCTGCATGCTTATTGATAATTTCTGTAAGGCATGAGGTATATATTCACAAAAGAAGCAAGTTAAAAATGCAGTTTTTATTGTATGTAACTCTTCGGAAAAACCATTTTTGTGAATCAGTATCCCGTGATGCATTGCGAAAACGACGAAATGTGGATTCATCACGCATCATTGCGTTGTACGGGATTGCGCAATCGGTGGGCATGCTATTTCTAAATCTATGGATTTTAGAGCAAAAAAATCAGGCTTTAAGAATTATTTTTTTAAACTATCGTCCAATAATTTTAAAAATCTGAAAAAAAAATGTATTATAGATTGATAATAGAGGAATATGTAGAGACAAAATCCTAAGTTGTGACCAAACGATTTTGGCATGAAATTTTTTTTTGAAAAATAAAATTGCATTTTTAAGAATGATCTCTCGATCAGATTTATGAGCGGATTTTTCTGAGAATACTACTCAATGATATCTAAAAACTCATGAGTAGTTTTTTGGATTTATCAAATATATTCAGGGAATAATCAATTTATAAAGAAAAAAAACTTTAATTTTTTACTCAAAAATGCGTCATATTTTTGAGCTGAAACTTGGCTGAGAAGTTGTCCATACTATGAGGTATTTTCAGAAAAAAAATTAGCCCGATTGGAATGGGGGCATTTTTCACCGTCTTATCTGGCGAGGGCCTTTATGACAAGTTCTTATGTTTTTAAATATTCAAGTTCTTATTGTTTTTAAATATGCATTTTTTCCATGGTTTGTTATTTTTACTTTGCAATATATAAAATTTGCCTTAAAGTACTGTCTTGCGATTTTTTAAAGGTTAGAAAATTAAATATTTTTGTGAATCGGGTTTTATTATTTTGATTCTATTTAAAAAATAAGAACAATTAACGAAATAAAAATTTGAAGAATGTGTTATATTTTTTTATATCCTTGGAAACCTTCATAGTATAAAACTAATTATATTGCTTACTTTAATTATGATAAATGTTTAAAAAAATATCACTTATCTATATTACCCCAATTTATAGCACTACTGTGACAATTAACTTAATTATTATCGTTTAATTAATAAAAGAGGTATATTTGATATCCTTAAAAACTCATTATTTGTTGTTCAACACACAGAAGTTCTTTTTTTTTAGTTCAAAACAGTTTTCTAAAAACAAATTTGTATCTGTTGCTCAAAATTATGTACATTATCATTTATTTAATAAATTATACTTTTGTACAGTTAAATCTGTTAACTTGACTCATTTAAGGTTAATTAAGTTATCATATTGGCAATGTCATCTTAATCTTATTAAGGTCCATGTTCAGTAAAACATCAATAGGATTAGAATAATGATAATAAATGTATCCTTTAAAAAGGAAGAGAAATTTTTCCCTGAATGTTCTTCTCATACAGTCTACTTAAAAAAATATTAATTTTATAAATTTATAATTATTCGTGAATTTACAAAGGATTATTTGGGGAACATGTTATGTAAAGAATTTTAAAGTTGCAAGTGTTTTGTCAAATTTCTGTTCTTACTGAGTTAGCGGGGAAAAGTAACATGTGGACCCTTGTATTTAAAAACTAGAGGTGTGTAACACCACACGACTTTCAATTATCACTCAATAAATCATCTACACTGTGCGTTGCATAATGATAGAACCACCATGTATTTTCAACATAGCATAAAATAATTGAAAGAAATCATTGAAATTAATACTTTTATTGGAAATATACATAATATGAATGAAAATAGCAGAATAAAAACATAATACTTGTTCAACTTTTCGTGTAATGAAATAAAAATGCAAATATTATGTTGCAAAATGATAGGACCAGTCATAATTAATACCTAATAACAGAACCCATTTTGGCTATAACTTCAAAAATTCCTTCAGGCATGCTTTTGACTAGACGTTTAAGTACACATGCATTAATATGCGAACTTACTTTTTGTATACTTTGTGTGTCGGCTCGTCAATGTTCTAAAATACGACTGACGACTCCCGTCCCCAATAGCCCTCGTGTAGCTCTTCTTCTTCGCTGACACTACAGCCTGTTACAGGCCAAGGCCGTCTCTCCAAGTCTCCTCCATCTGACTCTGTCCCCCACAATGGCCCTCCATCGGTTAACTCCTAACACCTTGAGGTCTCTTTCAACCACATCCAGCCATCTACACTGCTCAAAACAATTAGGGGAGCACTTTGCGTACTTTTGTTAACCCCTTCAGTTTCACATGTTTTGTTTTTTATTCCAAAAAACTAAAAACTGTGAAATAAATTCCTTATGTATCCAGAATGAAATGGAATAGCCCTCGTGTAGCTCTAGTGCGACGATAATTCAAACCAAACCAAACCAGAATGAAATGGTGAAAAACAGGGGTTGAAATATAAATTTTTTAACTAAAATTTAAGGGAGAAAAAATTGGAATAATAAATTATGAATAAATTATAACAATAATTTTTTTCAAATTTTTATTTGCAAAAATGAGGTAAAATCAATTTTCAAACATCTGAGAATGCAAGCGTGAAGAATTTAGGGACAATTTATTTCATAAAAGTTTTTTGGGAGTGAATTTTATTTTACTGCATTTTCATATTTTCATTTAATTAAAAAAAACATTATTTACATCCCCAAAAGATATGATTCTTCCATCTAACGATAAATTACAACAAGCTCAATTTAGTGAGAAAAAAAATCGCAAGCTGATGATTCCAAATAGAAACATTGGAGTTGAAATTGTTTGAACTATGTGCTCCCCTAATTGTTGTGAGCAGTGTAGTTGGGGGGTCTTCCTCTGCGTCGCTTTAATTCCATTTTCGAAAAAGTTACTTTTTTAGTGGGGAAGCTGTCTTCGTATCGATATACATGTCCCAACCACCTGATGCGGGAAGCCTTTACCACCTTCAGAATGTCCGGTTCACCATACTTTTTGTATATTTCGTGGTTGTAGGCGATTCTCCAAACACCATCTTGTTTAACTGGTGCAAAATCTTTCTTAGGATTTTTCTTTCAAAAAACAAAAAAAAAAACCTTAGAAAGATTTTTGGACCAGTTAAACAAGACGGTGTTTGGAGAATGTATATTTCGTGGTTGCATATTGTATATTTCCTGGTTGTAGGCGATTCTCGTGTAGCTCTAGTGCGAACTAAACTCATTTCTTCAGCTACTCTTTGCGCATGCGCAATTTTCTTGAAAACTTTATTATGGGATCTGAAAGGTACTAGAAACTCGTGTACCAAATGAAAAGTCTGTTTTCCGTTTTTCGGCAATACCTTTAAAACCAAAAGCGTTTTACTGCCTCTACACTTGCGCATGCGTGATCTTTTTGAAGACTTTAATATGGCGTCCAACAGTTTCTAGAAACTCGTATGCTAGATTTAATTGGTTTGTTTGCATTATCGTCGCACTAGAGCTACACGAGGACCATTGGCGACGGGCGTCGTATTTTAGAACTACAGTTAAGTGACGAGCCGACACCTGAATAGGCACCCCACGCAACCTCAAGACTTTGAAGGTTATTTAACGTGCACTCCTCTACACGGGGCACATTCGTCGCAAATTTTTGGCTACACGGGCCATTTATAGGTCGGCAGTTATTTTGGCTATGCCCGGACCCGAACCTGGAACCTTTCGCATGCTAGGCGCAATGCCTAACCGACTGGGCTCCCCAGCCACCTATACTAAATTTGAAGTCGGTTGCTCTTTTAGTTCGAGATGCATAAACGGACCAGTATTTAAAAAAAAATAAATGTTTTTTTAGAATCAGCAACCACCAAAAAGTATAGAAAACAGGAAAAAAAATTCAATTTCATATTTTCGAAGACATCGCAACAGTTTCATTACCTTATATTTTATATTAGGTATTTGAAAGTGAAAATACTTTATCTACTATATTATTGTAGTAAATGGTTTTGAAAGAATTCCATATTTTTAAATTTTAATCAAATTATGCTAACTAGTGAACAAGCAAGTTAATGGCTCATATTATGAAAATAAAAATACACATTCTTGTGAAAAAAAATTCCAAAATCAATAAATTAACAAAAACATTGACCTAATATTTGCCCATCAGCCTTTCTTGAAGTATAAAGTAATTTTTAAGTAAAGTTATTACGTTATGCAGCCACAACGTTCTTATTCTTTACAAAAATTTATCATACATGATTTAGGAAGCTCTTTAGAGTTTCACGATAAGGATAACAAAAAATGGGAGGAAACAAGATTTTTTTAAAGAGTATTTCGGCCTTTGAGTGGGTTTCAAATTTCGCCCCGCTTGAGTGGATGGCTGCTTTCTCAAGAGTTCCATTTGCTTAGAAAGCCGGAGGAAAAGTGCCATATTACCTTGTTGGTTTGACAGTGTCAATTTGTTTAAAAAATAAGTAGGAATTTTCCCTCTTTCTTTTTAAATTCAGTTCAGACATATCAGGCTGTTTAGACGGTAACAATCTTTGTTTTTCGAAGGTCCTGAGATGTCAAAAAAAAAGCTGCTAATTTTACAGAAAAAGAAATCGGTGTTGGAGAGCCCAGTCGGTTAGACATTCGCCTAGCATGCGTAAGGTCCCGGTTCGGATCCGGGCACCGCCAAAATAATTGCTGACCTATAAACGGCCCGTGCAGCCAAAAATGTCTGAAGAATAATCGTGAAGTAGGAGTGCACGTTAAATAGGGGAGAGTGTTGTACCTTGGGACGCTTGTACCTTGGGACACTGACAATTTCTAAGAATCTATTGGCAATATTCATACATTGTTTATTTCTAATAATATAGCCTTAACCAACAGACAACATCAAAATAAAATTTAACGCTAGCATCATTGAATTGATGAATTGGTGACAAAAATATTTCATTACCCCAAAGTAAATATTTTTCTCATTCTAATATAATTTTTTACCTTTGTACTTTTACAAAAAGCCAACTGCATTTTATTTTCTTCATAAAAGAGAAGATTTTAAAATATTTTGGTTATGAGAAAATAATGATAATGCATTTAGATTGGCCACTATCTTGATTTTATTTAAACCATGTAGTGTGTTGTACCTTGGGACAGTAAAGCATATTGTATAATCATATAATGTTAAATAATTGGACTTGCAATTTTGCTGCATAATTTAAATTATTCTTGAATTATGACGTTTTATTTGTGTATTTCCTTGAAAAAAACAATAAAGTTTGTTTCCTGACACAAATTAGTTCAAGTGTATGACTATGTCCCAAGGTACAACATCATATTGTACCTTGGGACAGTTTATCCTCTCTACTTTAAATGAGTGGCAATTTTTTTTATTTCAAGCTGCCAGAATTTAAAAATATATATTATAGACGAATATATTGGTGTGTTGAAATGCTGCTCTTAAATTTTTATTTTGACTATAATTATCGAAGAAAAAAATTAAAATGTAAAAATTGTCCCAAGGTACAACACTCTCCCCTATCCCTTAAAGTCCTAACACTGCGTATGATGTCGCCCTTAACGGAATACTCAGGTGTCGGCTCGTCACTTGACTGTGGTTGTAAAATATAACGCCTCTCGCCAATAGCCTCCGTGTAGCTCTAATTCTTATCAATGAAATCTAACCTAAGCTTACAGCTTACTGACTTCAAGTAAAAGTAACGTGTAGCCCCCCCTTTTTTTTTATAAAAAAAAACTAGAGGTGTGTAACACCACATGACTTTCATTTATCACTCAATAAATCAAATCAATGCATTGAAAGGTAATTATGTATAATTCCAACAAACAGAAAAAACTTCACTAAAAAATACTGTTTTTTTTTCTGCAAGTCTATTAAGTTTTGTACTTAGGGTTAGGGCTTAGAATTTGTACTTAGGCTGAGAGAGGGTGTTAGAGGCAGACAAACAAAGCCTTTACGTATAATAATACATTCCACGTATAACGTATTGTGGAAGATAAAGCGATAATAAATCTAGCATCAATATACACTGCTCAAAACAATTAGGGGAGCGCATGGTTGAACCCCTTTAGATTTTTTTAGAATGATTCCATTTGGAATCATCAGCTGGAGCTTTTTTTTCTCTCAACAAGTTATGCTCGCACTTATTTATCGTTAGATGGAAGAATCATATCTTTTGAAGAATTAAATAATGTTTGTTTTAATTAAATGAAAATATGAAAACATGGTAAAATAAAATTCAATCTAAAAAAATTGAAAGAAATAAATTGACCCTAAATTATTCACGTTTGCATTTTTAATGTTTAAAAATTGATTTTAATTTTTTAACAAATAAAAAGCATTAAAAAAAATTATTGTTATAATTTATTTTAACAATTTCATTCTGGATGCAGCACAATGAATCTATTTCACAAATTTTAGATTTTTAGAATAAGAAAAAAAGTTTGGACTGAAAGGGTTAACAAAAGTACGCAAAGCGCTCCCTTAATTATTTTAAGCAGTATAGTTAAGTTAGGCGAATACCCAAAATTCTAAAATTTTTACTATTACTTTATCCTTTTCCAAATGTGGCATAGTGATTTCAATTATAATGAACAATGCTATTTAGGCAATTTTTTTTATTTAAATATAATTGACTTATTTTAAACGGTGTTTTTCAACTAAAAGAAGGGGTTTACGCTAACACTTCTAGCATAAAAAGTTTTACATTAATTTACCTGAAATTTTTTATACATGTTATATCAATTTATATTTGTGCTATAAGCCTCTAAAATCTGGTGTTAATATCGTAGTTTTTTTTATTAAAAAATTTCAAAGTGTAAGCTAGTTGAAATTTTTTTTTCTTTAGTTAATTCATAAAATTTTTCTTAATAACTACTTTTCTTGTAATTTGTATATAACTCTAGAGGGTCATTGCATGTATCAGTTCAAAACGAAGAATTTAACACATAATTAATGTGTATGGGAGGAAAATTCAATGTGGTACACTTGTTAGCGTAAACTTCTTTTTTTAGTTGAAAAAC
Organism: Hylyphantes graminicola; assembly: GCA_023701765.1. Classification (NCBI taxonomy): domain Eukaryota; kingdom Metazoa; phylum Arthropoda; class Arachnida; order Araneae; family Linyphiidae; genus Hylyphantes; species Hylyphantes graminicola. Next base: position 72,129,980 of record CM043117.1, on the reverse strand, counting down.
ACCGTTTAAAATAAATAAATTATATTTAAATAAAAAAAATTGCCTAAATAGTATTATTCATTATATTTGAAATCAATATGCCAAATTTGGAAAAGATTAAAATAATAGTAAAAATTGTAGAATTTTAGGTATTCGCCTCCCTTAAAACTCACTTGGGCTGTGGGGCGCCCTGTGGTCAGTGTCTTGATCTGCGGATCGGAAGGTCCCGCGATCGAGTCGATCGCTGAAAACCCACCGAGTATATCGTCACTTAAGTTCCCACATATGCTACCTAACTTTGCAAAACAGTAGAAATTTACCGAAAGGTAACCCTTGGCGAACTTTCCAAAATCGCGCCAAAAGTCGGCCGATAACCCAACTGAAATGATATGATAGGTTAGGATAGATTTGAATTATCGTCGCATTAGAGCTAGACGAGGGAGAACCGAAAAATGTGTTTTGTTCATTTAACACCGGCTGTTCGGACTTTCTGTTAAATAATATCGATCGACTTAATGTAATGCTGAGATATGTAACAAGAAAGTCCGAACAGCCTGTGTTAAACAAACACGTTTTTCGGCTCTCCCTCGTGTAGCTCTAATGCGACGATAATTCAAACCTATCCCATAATTTCGGTTTCGTTTTCGGTCAACTTTTGGCGCGATTTTAGCAAGTTCGCCAAGGGTTACCTTTCAGTATATTTCTACCGTTTTGCAAAGTTAGATAGCACATGTGGGAACTTAAGAGACGATATGCGGAGTACGTGCGCGTTAAATCTGTTGAGTCCGAAAGTCCTGTAAGCGGTCATTGCGCAGTTCCCCACGGGTACAGGTTCCTGGAGACTATTTTCCTCCCCTTCAGGGACATGTCTAAATTGTGGAGGTGGAACGAGATAGATGGCATCATCTGTCACGTATATGTGTGCATGTGAGTGTGTGTTGTGACTGTCTTACTTGACGAAGGTTTATAAGCGGCTCTCTGGGCAAGCCATAGAGATCTTAATAAAAGTATTAGAGTGGAGATCACGTGACCTATCTATGCTAACGACGGGACGAGCCTGGGGGCCGCCATCTTGAGTCCGAGACCAACTTTTTAAAGTGGAAAACGCTTAGAAAAAAATAAATTTAATTCTAAAATATTAAAAAAATACCATAAAAATACTAGCTGCATTTTGGAATATTTTTAGTGACTTTAAAAGAACTTTTAACGCTTTTCTAGTATTTTTATAATATTTATTTTGTAATTTTAGAATTAAATCTTACTTTTTGCCTAGCATTCTTTTTCTTCATGTGATGGCGAAACTGGCAAATTGCAGCCATCGCCGTCACATTAAGAAGAAGAATACGTGAAAAATAAAATTTAATTCTAAAATTACAAAATAAATATTAAAAAAATACTAGAAAAAGCGTTAAAAGTTATTTTAAAGTCACTAAAAATGTTCCAAAATGCAGCTAGTATTTTTTATGATATTTTTTAATATTTTAGAATTAAATTTATTTTTTTCTAAGCAATTTCGACTTAAAAAAAAGTTGGTCTCGGACTCAAGATGGCGGCCCCGAGGCTCGTCCCGTCGTTAGCATAGATAGGTCACGTGATCTCCACTCTAATACTTTTATTAAGATCTCTATGGGGCAAGCACACAAGCCTGAAAATATATGTATAACAACCAACCTTAAAACTCAGTTGCACTTTTGTCAAACAGGGTAGACGCAGAAACCAGTAGCACAGTTTTATGGATTTGCAACTCTTTAGAAGAAACGAACGAAACGTTTTCAAAAGTACTTTTCTCATCGGTCAGCGATTTTCCTCCAAAAAATGTGTTTCCGAAATTTATGCTGGTTTCTAAAGCCCGTTTTTTAGAAAAATGTCCATCGCAATTGAGAGATTGGATGCTTTTATATTTTTCTGATTTGCATTTTTGGAAAACTAATCTTCTTATACTGCTTTCCAACCTAACTTGTGTAAAAACAAAGACTAAAAAAGGCAGGAGGAAAAGTGTGATTGTCCGTTCGTTGGAAACTCTTGTAAGGTAATATTTACATACAAAATCATCTGAATACAATTAAACCAAAATACACTTTTTATTCTGATAAAATTGCCAAATTTTCTCAAATAGTATTCAAATCTGTTAGACCTTATACGAAATTAATGTTTTAAACATGTTTTCTGAGTGGATTTTAAATAATGTATGAAAATTTTTACCATCCGCGGAAGGATCTTCTGCAGAGCATATTTCGATTTACCCATTTTAGGTTGGCAAGGAGTGCAGCATGTTTGGGGATGAGCTGAGAGCTCAGTCGGTAAGGCGCTTGCCTTGCATGCGAAAGGAACTAGGCTTGAGCCCGGTCATATATTAAAGTGCAGGGTGGTTATAAAATAACGCTCGCTATTCGGAGTGGTCTGCAGCTTTAATGAATAATCCAAATGCAAAAAAAAATTTGAGACACTTACTATTCAAGAAGGGGGGAAAAGAATGGAATCATAAAAAACAAAATCGTCTCTTGACCAGGGCTCTAAATTACGAGGCGTAATTGGATGTGTTGGCCGTAATTTGGCATAATTGACGACACCTCGTAATAGAACCCTGGATCTTTGCAGAAAAAATTTAGAACTTTTATTTTTAAATTTTTTCTATGCATTTATTATTCTACAATGAGGTACAATTTGAAGAACAATGTTTAACGGTGTACTACAAAAGCTTCATAACTCTATGCCCATTAGATTTTCTTGCGTTTTGCACACACGACATAAAAAAACATTTAGAGAAAGACGCGTTTGCAAAATATTTTTACTTTAAATTGGATAAATCTTACCTAAAACTTATGAAAATTCTCTTGTTGAATAGCTCACACCCTCTTTTTTAGTAGAAATTTGTCACTGTGTGCAGCTGTATATTTATGTCAAAAAGTCCAAAATTTTGAAGAATTAAGACTTATGAGACCTCTTAAATTATACTATTTATAATGTCCAAGAAGTTTTAAACAAGGGATTGGCATTCTTGTATTTCACAACTTTTTTTAGCGAACACTTTCATAATGACTTGTTTTTTGTTTTTAAATCAATGCATTAGGTTTTTTTTTAGATTGGCGCTTGTTTACTTTAAGTTTTTTTTTTAGTTGGGGATAATTAAGTTACGTCTATTAACGTCAAGGGGTCATAGGAGTCTTAAAAATGAGCAAAGAAGGTTCTACAAAACATAGTTTGATCTTTCATGTAATTTTTGAACTACTCAATATATAGTATAATTTTTTTATATGTAATTCTACAAGATTCATTAATTATAAAACAAATTTTAAAATTTATGAAACTGCAGCCAAAACTAAAATAAATGATATTAAACATAAAGCTATTTGAACACTTTGGGATTAGGCTTGCGCGGCAAATTTTGAGGTCAAAATTGAAAAAATGACCGAGAAAATGACTTTATATTGTACAAACATGTACAAACAAAGACTTATACCTAAATTCTCAGCTCAATTTTAATTAGAAATTATTTTAAGAACGTTTTTCTAAAAAAATTAATAAAAATTTTAAAATTTAGATTTTAATTTTTTTTAAAAATTATTTCTAATTAAAATTGAGCTAAGAATTTAGATATAAGTCTTTTTTTGTACATATTTGTATAATATAAAGTCATTTTCTTGGTCATTTTTTTTAAATTTGACCTCAAAATTTGCCGCGCAAGCCTAATCCCAAAGTGTTCAAATAGCTTTATGTTTAATAGCTTTATTTTAGTTTTGGCTAAAGTTTCATAAATTTTAAAATTTGTTTTATAATAAACGAATCTTGTAGAATTACATGTAAAAAAATTAGACTTATATATTGAGTAGTTAAAAAAATACATAAAAGATCAAACTGTGCTTTGTAGAAAAACACAGATCACACATAACATAACAAACATAAAAGATCTTTGCACATTTTTAAGACTCCAAGACCCCTTAATGTGTACAACGAAAAACAATAAAGGTCAGTGACAGTCCGTGACCATTTTCAATTAGTTTAAATTAACTGAAAAAGTTAGCTAGATACATTATCAATGCTTAATGAGGTTATCACTTATTTACATTACGGTTATTACATGTTAATGATCTTCACAGAAGCCATATACTCAGTTATTAATAATGTTTTCTTTGGCTATTTTTTATAAGTATTATATTAGTTAAACTAGTAGGTTTATAACACTAAAGGTCAGTGTTGATGAACGTCACAGAAGCCATAATAAGGTTTTAACAACATTTATTTTTTCCATTTTAGTAGTCTAGTTAGCAGGTTTGTAAACCTACTAAAAGTCACCTTAAACCTCTTTCAAATCCATCGAGATTAACCCTTTCTAACCAAAAAATTTACTACACAACATCTAATGTTCTACAGAACATCTCTACAGAAACATCTGGTACTTACTCTTATTCTACAGAAACATCTGATGTTCGCAAAATAAGCTTATTTTAGGTCAAAAATAAGAGTTCCATAAGAAAAAAAAAAATCATTTAAATTTTTTATGTGGTTTTTGAAATAATGCCAAAATTTTTTTTACTCTGGAAAACAACAAATAAAAAAATATATTTTACCGAAAAACACTTTGAGTTAGATATTTTTAGGTATCTGACCACATTATTAAAAAAAATTAGTAATTATTTTAAACGAAATAGTTTAAATTGTGTTTTACATAAGTGGAGCTGAAGTGAACTTTTCAAAAATCAGGTGAAACGCTTGTTTGCTATTTTCTAAATAAAAAATTGTAGACCTGACTTCTATTGAGATTAATGTAAAATATTGTCTAATATAACAAAGTGTGAAGAATCAAATGATATGAGTTTGGATGTCATAACGGGACCTAAACATTTGGAAAAAAATATTGAAAGGGATGATTCCAAATGGTATCACTGGGACTGAAATTGTTAAAAAAAAGAACAAGTACAAGAGCATTTCCAAAACCAAATTTGCCCAGCTGCAGAATTTATGTTCTTAATAATAATAAGTATACCAAGATATCTCTTGCTTTAAAAGTTTAAAAAAAAACTATGTAAAAGGGTGAAAAATAAAGATCCCCAAGTCGTCAATATTAATAAAAAAAACTCCAAAAGTTGCTTTTTAAAGGGATAAAATTTATTTGTATTCGTTAGGTGAAAGGACCATCGACCGAGCCTAATTGGCCTTATAGAGGATCAGGCAGGCCCTGCATTGGTTCTTTTAGGCATCATAAAACCCTCATACATCAACAAATACAAATTTTCGTGAGGTAGGCGAATACCCAAAATTCCCCCAAATTCTAAAATTTTTACTATTACTTTAATCTTTTCCAAATTTGGTATAGTGATTTCAAATATAATGAATAATACTATTTAGGCATTTTTTAAAAATTTAATTTGTTTATTTTAAACGGTGTTTTTCTACTAAAAAAAAAAACGCTAACAAGTCTACCACATTGAATTTTCATCCTATAAACATTAATTATGTGTTAAATTCTTCGTTTTGAACTGATGCATGCAATGACTCTCTAGAGTTACATACAAATTACAAGAAAAGAAGTTATTAAGAAAAATGTTATAAATTAACCACAAAAACAGGATTTTTTTTGTATTAACTTACACTTGGTCATTTTTTTAAAAAAAACTTATATATTTACACCGGATGTTAGAGGTTCATGGCACAGATATATATTGAAATAGCATCTGTAAAAATTTTCAAGTAAGTTAATGTAAAACTTTTCTTACTAGAACTGTTGGCGTAAAGTTTTCCTAACTTTAGGAACAATTTTCTCAGGAACTGCATGAGATACCATTATTATATTTTTATACTTTGTTTCTTACGTACCTCTGTGATTTAAACTGAAAACATTTCAAAACATAGAAAAATACTTTAACAGTGATTTTTTTAAACACATGTATTTAAAAAAAATCAGATTTAAAGTTAAGTAACTTTTCTTTTTGAGCCGAGGTATACAAAATTCATCAGTTCAAACCAGAGCTATGTGTAAAGAACAAAATATAAAAATATTCACATTGATATATCTCTTATAGTTCCTGAGAAAAATGTTCCCAAAAATAACATGGGCAAGATGGAACCATCCGACTCCCATTAAGAAAAAAAAAACTCATTTTGTTAGATTAGTTGAATTATTGAAATTCAACTAATCTAACAAAAATTGAAAAACTCTCTCATTCTCATTCTCAAATCTCTCGTATCTTTTAACCCTTTCAGTCCCAAAAATTTACTACGCTACAGAAACATCTGATATTCACAAAATAAGCTTATTTTAGGTCAAATATACGAATTCCATAAGAAAAAAATTCATTTAAATTTTTTATATGGTTTTTGAAACAATGCCAAAAAATTTTAACTGTGGAAAACAGCAAAATAAAAAATATATATATTACTTAAAAACACTTCGAGTTATATATTTTAAGGTATCTGACCATATTATAAAAAAAAAATTAGTAATTATTTTAACCGAAATAGTTTAAACTGTGTTTTAAATACGTGGAACTTAAGTGAACTTATCAAAAATAGGTGAATCGCTTGTTAGCTATTTTCTAAATAAAAAAATAGTAGTCCTGACTTCTATTGAGATTAATGTAAAATATTGTCGAATAGAACATAGTGTGAAGAATCGAATGATGTGTGTTTCTATGTCATAACCGGACATAAGCATTTGGAAAAAAATATTGAAAGTGATGATGCCAAATGGCATCACTGGGACTGAAAGGGTTAAAAGCAAACGATTTTTTCACTACGCACCATTCTTCGGAAAAGGAAGCTAGGAAAACTGAGATAACAAAACGTCGCTATTGTGATTCCTTGCAAAGTGTGACAATTGCACTAAAACAATTTACCTAATGACCTTGCACTGACAATTGATCTAAAGGTTGATCCCCCTATGGGCATGTTTCACGTCTTGGTTATGTTAGGTTTGAATTACTATGTTTCGAAATTAAGAGGACTCTCTTGGGAATTCCACATCTTGAAAATCGTAATGTTATTCCCGTGGAGAATATTCGCAAGTCAATTACCGCCACAATTTTATTAAAAGGTTACTTAGTTTCTTATATCATTGTAAGGAACGGATCAAGTAGATTTCATAAAACTAATTTGTTTAGTGAAAATCCCAGATTTAGTATTTTTAATATTTTTTTAGTTAGAACTTAATGCGTACTCCGTTTTTTTACTAACTTCAAAAAATTATTAAAATTACGAAATATGTGATTTTCACAAAACAAACGAGTTTTATGACATCTACTCATTTCGTTCTTTACAATGATGCAAAAAACTAGTAACCTTTTATTAAAATTGTGGCGTCAATTGACTTGCGAATATTCTCCATAGGAATAACATTACGATTTTCCAGATTCCCAAGAGAGTAATCTTAACTGTCACAAAATGCGAACAAGTGTGTGGAGGTTTTAAAAAATGTCCCCGAAGTGGGGACGCCAGGTCGGAAGAGGAAAAAGCTAATTTTTCCCGTTTTCACTTTTTTGTCACTTAGCACGTTCTTCCGTTAAGAGGACTTCCTTGGAATTCCACATCTTGAAAATCGTAATGTTATTCCTATGGAAAACATTCGCAAGTCAATTACCGGCACAATTTTAATAAAAGGTTACTAGTTTTTGGTATCATTGTAAAGAACGAAAGGAGTAGATTTTGTAAAATTAATTTGTTTTGTGAAAATCACATATTTAGTATTTTTAGTAATTTTTTGAAGTAAGTAAAAAGTGGAGTACGCATTAATTTCTGACTTCAAAAAATTACTAAAAATACTAAATATGTGATTTTCACAAAACAAATTAATTTTACAAAATCTACTTCGTTCTTTACAATGATACCAAAAACTAGTAACCTTTCATGAAAATTGTGCCGGTAATTGACTTGCGAATGTTTTCCATAGGAATAACATTACGATTTTCAAGATGTGGAATTCCAAAGGAGTCCTCTTAAGCTCTTCAATTCTATGATAATTTATTCTCTCCCACCTCTTCTTTTTTTCTTCTCACTTTTAAATGTTTTTTCTTTCCTCTCACTATTCAATGTTTCGTTTTTATTCTCCAACACTAGAGGATAGTGGTATCTTCACGCAATCTCACCGGATGTGATTGTATCCTACTTCCCTATGCAGGGAATTTTATGTCTTTAACTTGGTGGAAAATCCCTTTGTGTTCTTGAGAGGCACCGGATTCTTCAGAACAGGTACGAAAGCTCTTTTAAACTTCATTTCTTTTATATTATTCTTTTTGTTTCGTATTTATTTCCTGTCGCTCATGGCCATTGTAATTTGTTAAGAAGTGTGCGAGTTTTATTGCGACGAAGTTCTTGGGCCTTGGATGATTGCGATGACTTAAAAAAATGTAAGTACGTATATACAAGTATTTTATAATAGTACTAGCTTTCTAAACCCGTTGCCGTACGGGTTAACTTTTAATTACGGTGATTTGTTTTTGATACAGCTCCAATATAATCGCAGGTCTGTTCATTGGCGACTTTTGGCTATCTTTTAAATTTAACAACCCAAAAGTGGTATCATTTTACAATGTTAAGATGATGTAAGTAGGTAAACTTTTAAAAGATTTTTTTTTCGGAAATTGTTTATGTTAACTAAAGTTGGGAATTGTCTTTGGAAATAAGAAGATTTTTTTACAACTAGGGGTTGATTGTCTTGCTGTAGGTTAAGAAGAGAATATTCAAATGTACTGTTTCTCGATTTAATAAGTTAATCAATATGATACAGCTCACATTAATTACAATATCTTATTTCGAAAAGTTTTACTTTATGCATTTGTCGTATAAATAATTTATTCGGTTAAATTTGAGAAACATCAATTTTACACATTTAGTGTGCTATGAATTTTATATGCTTCCGGTAATATATATTTTCCCTGAAGACCTTAAAACTTAACACTTAATCATAATAATTCTACCCCCCTCCCACTCCTTGGTAAAAAAATTGTTGGAATATTAACACCAGACCCCCCCCCCCTTTCAAGGTTAAAATTCAATCATTCTCCCCCCCCCATAATCCCCCCCCTAACTAAATAATGCACCTGCCCTAAATTAAACCCTCTTGATCGTGTTCATACTTAATTTTCGCTCGCGCTAAAGTTTCTTTCGAATTGAAAATTATAAGTTGACATAGAATTCGGCCATGATTACTGGAATTTCATGTTTACGGATATGGCGTCAAGCCCATGTGAGCAACCCGGCCCATGCGTTTTAAAAGTTTTTTAACAACTTCGGTAATAGTCTTGGTTAGTTGCCAAACGGTTTTCAACAACTTGTTTAATAACTTGGTGATAATTATGCGAAAGTTATTAGTTTGATCTGAATCAGACAGTTTATCGGAGATATTTTGCAGTATAATTGGACTATTTTTTATGGATTTAAATCTGAAAAAATTTATTAAGGAAATCAAAAAATACATATTTAAAATATTTTAAACTTTACCCAGTTCAAAAATAAATGTACATTGCTGTTTTTTCTGATGAACTTTTTAGCACAATAGTAGAATTTTAATTACAAAGTGGCTAGAAGCACTATTCTTTTTGTGAAGTTATTGCACTAAATTTATTTTCACCGATCTCTAAAAGTCGCATGCAAAATAAATCGTTAACAACAATAGGTTAGGTTAGGTTTGAATTATCGTCGCACTAGAGCTGCTCGAGAGCTATTGGCGACGGGCGTCGTATTTTAGAACCATAGTCAGGTGACGAGCCAACACCTGAATAGTTAACAACAATAGGCATTACAATATTTTTGCTAGATTTTAGTCTCTTTAGTTATAAATTACATGAAGAAGTCCTTTCCTTGCTTTTTAGAAAAAATCTCGAATAATAATTGATCATAAATAAACGCGCTTCATATTTCCTGTTGAGTTTTTAAATGATTTCAACTTTTTTTTTGCAGGATATTTGGAGAAGAAAGAACTTCTAGTGTAAGCTATTGATAGTCAACATGCATACCCCATTTTAACTATTCTACTAGTTCATGCAATAGTTAAAAAGATTCTAAAAATGCATAAGAGATAGTAGAAGGGCGAAGAGACATAATCATCTTTAATGTTAGTTTTTGCGACTGAAATGCACAAATGAAGCCAATGAAGTGTTTTCTGAAACGATTACGTTAAATAGTGATTTTTATATCAGGTCAGTATACAGCAAATTTCATCAAACTATTTAGTAGCCAAATCGCAAAATCACAGATACAAACAAAACTGAAATGCCGAAGCCATCCTTATGCACCACAATATATCTGGTCGGATGCCTGTTAAGCACATCCACTCTAACAGTTCTTTTGACACAGTCATACGCAGTTGCTGAAGGCGAAGACCCAGCTACAGATCTCACAACTGTCATTTCTGAAGATGAAGAAAGACCAGAAATCGATCCCACAAACTGTACCTTCAAGGAACTTCTGCCGGAGGACGTGGTCCTCATCGGCACGAAAGGCAAACTCCTCGTCAAGTCGAGCAACTTGACGATGTCCTTGTCCCAGGCCTACGTGTTCGACCCTGTCCGGAACGTCTGCTACAAGCGGGGCGAACTCGTGAACGAGCAGATCTTCGCAACTTGCACGAAGTGGGAATTCAACGACCAGGAGTATAGTGTCCAAGAGGACGGAACAGTACTGATCTTTGAGGATGTCCTGGAGCCAGGTAGGATTAAGAGGGACTGTCAGTCCCATTGATCAAAAATGCATTAGTTTTGAAATCACAACTTCCGCAGAAGTATTGTTTGTCACCTTGAAAAATTTAGACAAAAAATTTTCAAACGAAATTTAATTAGCCACTGGGCAAATGGACCTCTGACCTGTCCAACTCTCAATCACCAACAGAGACAGGAAAGTGCACTGTTTCCTCACTCGCATTCGTTCCCTCGTCACCTGACTGTGGTTCTAAAAATACGACGCCCGTCGCCAATAGCCCTCGTGTAGCTCTAGTGCGACGATAATTCAAACCAAACCAAACCACATTCGTTCCATCTCGCCATCTTTCCGCATTTCCGTATCGCGTTTCTCCAGTACCGAGCAGTTGGAGTGATGACGTTTTGGCGTGATTTGACGGATTAGATTTCTATCACTCCCCGTCACTCCACTCCATACCCGACGAGTTTTGTCATTTCGGTAGTTCCATTGGCTCGCTACCTTGCCGTTTGGCTTGTTGGAACGATCGTCAGTGGCCAGCTATATCTGTATGCCAGATGATTGCCACATTATGTTCGATCTTGTTTGTTTTTAACCGAGTATTTTTTTCTCCTGTAAGGGATTTTTTTTCTCCTTGGGGTGCCATAATACTTTTATCTTGTTTATTTGCCATTTTGTTTGTAATAATAAAGATTTTTATTATTTCACTCTAGGTTTGTACTCCATCCAACATGGCTGGCTGGACACTTGCGAATTAGAAGAGGACTACAACGATTCCAATTCGACTGGCGACTTTACCGCATTGAATTCGAAGCTAGACGAAGTCTCCATCATCATTGGACAGGTGGGTAAAAGTCCACCTTTAAGGTAGCGTGACCAGACGGGCTGCATTTTGCAGTACAGTACTTCTTCTTAGGTACAGGGTGGCGCAAATAAAAGTGGCCTGGCTTAGAAGTAGGGATAAGAAAGGAAATGCAGCCCAGTCAAAAACTAATGCAAAGCAGGTTTGCCAAGTATAAAGACCGCCAAGGTGGGTCTTCAGTCGTACCAAGACTCGACTCGAGACCTTCCGATTCCGATATCAAGACACTAACCACTAGGCTCCTCACAGCCCCCTTTAAAAGGTATAGAAATGAGCATTGAGCATGCGAATCGTATGTAAACAAAAACCCAAGTGTAGTTGTCAAGAAATTTTAGATGTCTCGCGCAGCTACGTCATCAAATTCCGTTTTTGCTTCTCGACTGTTTTTAAAACCAAAAGGTTTCTAATCGTCGACATTTTTAACATAAAAGTCCTTTAACTTTACCACTATATGAAGAAATTTGACTATAAATAAATACGACATTTCTAAAAAAACAATCACGTAAATATATTCTAAGTTCTTTACAGATTTTACATTTCAAAGGGCCTTTAAAATAAACAAGTCTTTGCCCTGCTAAAATTAATTCCGATCTGACAAAAAACTTCGGCTACGCCAGCCAGCCCCGGGCAAAGCCCCTGGCAATGTCCAGGTAATCGACGCTGATTGGATCCTCGTTCACTTGCATGCCTTGTGCCCGGAAAGGCAGGTGTTTTTTCCCCGGGGACTGCCGAATCGCAACATCCTCCCCACCTTGAGTTTTGGAAAGGGAAACTAAAAAACTCAAAAAACAGCATTAAAATCACTAATTAAAGCAATTAATATATTATTTACAGTTTGTCTATCCTCTCCCCGAATTTCTAACGGGTAGAGTCGCTGGATGGGTCTCATGAGTGTCTCTTTCGACGTCTTTACTTTGACAAGTCGCCTGATGTTGTCTCGTCCTGGATACAGTTCCTTCACCATTGCCAGTGGCCAGACCAATCGCTTCTTGTCATCGCTTCTAACGAGAACAACGTCTCCAACTTGGATGGTATCAGTGCGACCACCGTGTGAAGATCTGATTAACCCCAAATATTCCTTTTTGAAACGTTGTTTCAAGTTCTCTCTCAGTCTCTGTATGTAGCGCCATCTCTTCACGAGGCTCTCTTTGTCGACGCTGTCGAGTTCTGTTACTGCATTTCCAGGAAGACTCTGCAGAAACATTCCTGGTGTTAGAGTTCTTATTTCTGGCTCGTCAGAAACGTAGGTCAATGGACGGCTGTTCATGAGGGATTCACATTCGACAACCAGAGTGGAGATTTCATCCAGATCCAAGGAGGCTCGTCCCAAGTTCTTTCGCAGCAGATCTTTCAAGATGTGCGTATGAGCCTTTCCCAGAACCCTCCCCACCATGGGGATGAAGGCGGATTGAATTTCCACTTGATCTGTTGTACTTCGAATTCTTTCTGTATCTTGGACCAGTTCAATTTCTGCAAAGCTGTGTGCAGTCCGACGAAATTCGTGCAATTGTCTGAGTACATGACCGAAATCCGACCTCTGGGCTATAAATCTTCGTAGTCCAAGAATGAATGCAGGTGTACTCAGAGATGGAATGAGTTCGAGGTGCACCGCTCGGTATAAAGCACATGTGAAGATCACTATCCAGTGCTTTTCACCAGTTCTACCAATGAGAGGGCTGGCCAGATCTACACCAGTCACTTGGAAAACATGAAACAAACTGGTACGATCTTTTGGGAGTGGAGGAAACGGTACCCTGAGAGACTGGGCTTGGTACTTCCTGCAAAATTTACAATTTTCTATAACGCTCTTGACAGTCCTGCGTCCTTTCACTATCCAAAATTCATTGCGTAAAACTGTTAGCAATATGAGAGTTCCCGCATGTTTGATGTGCAGAAGATGTTGCTGCTCAATCAGTCTCTTGACTGCCAAATGTTTGGACGGAAGGATATCCAGTGAGAGAAATTCTTTGGTTTCATCTTCATCTGTAAGTCTGGTCTTCATCCTCAAAATTCCGTCTTCATCTCTGTAAGCGTTCAAATTTCTCAGAGATTTCTTCTCAGCTTCATCTTTAAAAGACTCGTTCTGCACACATCGGAAAAGTGTGTTTCGTGCTCTTGTGTATTCTTCAGGTGTCAAGTTTGGAATGCTTCTGGACCTCAACTTTGGACCACGTCTCCTGGCTGTTGGTCGGAAACGCATGATCCAAGCGATGACTATGATTATTTTCGTTAAACTTGGTATTCGTTTTAGTAATAGTCCTATTGCTGATTCGATTTCCGTGTTGTTTGCTGATACAATGGTTCGTCTTTTTTTCTGACTCGACTGCTTCTTCATCTGGGTTGACGGATGACTTGGGCCAATATTCTCGTGGTAACTTCAACCAGTCCGGACCTTCCCAAAATCTTGTTTCCGCCAATCTCTTGGCGCCGCACCCTCTAGATGGTAAATCGGCAGGATTTTGATCACCCGGGATGTGAAACCAATCTTCAGATGAAGTCAATTTTCTTATTTCGGTTATTCTGTTGTTCACGAAGACTGACCATTGTTCTTGTCTTTTTATCCATGTCAGAACTGTAGACGAATCTGTCCAAAAGATACTTTGTACTTTGTTCAACTTCAGGCTGTTTTTAACTGAGTCAAACAACCTAGCTGCAATTGTGGTGGAAAGCAGTTCCATTCTCGGGACTGTGACATTCATCAAAGGAGAGATTCTGCTCTTATCTTGAAGTAACTGCACTGCTACTCCGTCACTAGATTCACATCTTGCGAACACTACAGCGGCGTATGCAATCTGACTAGCGTCACAGAAAATGTGTAGGCTAATTGTGGTATCACTTGAGGCAACAATCCAATGAGGAATTCTGATGTTCACGAGGTACGGCAGTTCCTTGGACCATTTTAGAAATTTCTTTTGGATGTCTTCTTTCACCTCGGCATCCCATGGAGACTTCTCTTTCCAGACAGACTGTAACAACATCTTCGGCTGCAACAGTACCGTAGTTGCATATCCGACCGGATCGTAGATCTTGTTGAGGAGAGAAAGAATTTTCCTCTTTGTCACCTTTTGATCTTCGTCGAAATGCAATTCTTCCGAACTTAGCTCCAGAGTGTCTGTTTGCTTAGTTTCACACTAAACCTCAAACATTGAGTTTAATGGGATCCATAGAGCTCTGCTGTTATCCAAGGATGTATTTTCCCAACCTCTCTAGTCGAATTTTCCTCTCTTCATTATTTCAGTAGCTACTTTTATAAAAGGTTCGAGGTTGGATTCACGGTTGATGCTCGTGACGCAATTATCGACCTAGAGCTATCCTTCAATTTTTCAATAGCACTCTTCGTAAAGGGGTTGTCTTGTGCCACAAGTGCTTCTTCATTCAAATGGTGGTCAATTACAGCGCCTAAGAGAAAAGGACTACTGCAAACTCCAAATACTACTCTTGCATGTCGTAGGAAATCCAGTTTTCTTTCTTCGTCATACCAGAGGAACCGTAAAAAGTCTCTCTACTTGGGTTGCAAAGAAATCTGTAGAAATGCTTTCCTAATGTCCGAAACGACTCCTATTTTGTACAGACGAAAACGTGCCAGAATAAGGAATCTTTTCTATGAGATTTACTCCTATCTCGAGGCAGTCGTTCAGTGAAGGTGCGTTCAGGGCCTTGGCTGAAGCATCGAAACATATACGAAGTGGAGTAGTACTCTGTTCTTTTACAACGGTAAGTGAGGAAGGTAATGTCCAGTATTTGTCAATTCTGCATCTGGTACATCTTCTACAATTCCTTCCTTCTTCCAATCTTCAAGTACTTGGTGATATTGTTTCAGCAAGTTGCCTTTTTCAAGCTTCTTACATGTAGAGTCCATTCTTTTCTTGGCCATTTCATAGTTATCTGGAAGAGGAGCATGGTCAAATTTCCACGGCATGCTTACTTCGAATCTTCCATCTTCTCTAACATGTACTGTTTCTTGAAAATGTAAAAGTACCGCTTGTTTTGTTTCTTCTTTACTTCGTTGTTCAATAGGGTCTCTAATTCCGATTAGTTCCAGGTCCCATAATTATAATTTGGAATAGGTGTGTTTCCTTGACTCAGCATGGATATCACGGACATGTTGACGTTCTCTGACCGAAGATCGGTAGGGATTGTTCTTTTCGTCCAGTGTAGAGCTTTCCAAGTACGTCTGAACCGAGGAGAACTTCTATAGGTATGTTTTGTCTTCTCATATCAGAGATGTCGATTTTCTTTTTCCGTAGTTCCTCTACCCATGGGCCTTCACAAATACTTGGGATCTCATTACATATCAGTCCTTGGTCCAACGCATCCATATTACACACATATCCCCCTTTGAGATTGCCTAGGTAAATCTTATAGCTCTTGTGTCTACATTCATCAGTTTTGGTTCCCCCAAATAGTGAATGAGTAATGACATGTTCGCCCTGTGATTTATATCCCAACTCTTCGGCTGTGGACTTCAAAATATAGCTTTTTTGGCTACCCGAATCACAAAGAAGTTACAGCAATGCATAATTATAAATATTTAGTTAACTTTTTTGATGATAGTGATAATATGAAGAGTTTATATAAATAATTATAAATTAATTTATAATTATTAAATTTATTAATTAAATGATGAATTAAATGTTATTATTATAAATATCGAATTTATAGTTTCTAAAGATGATGCAAAAGGAGAGATTTGATGCCATTTTGGTGTCTTTTTTGACTCTGTCACAGCCGACCCCAGGGTGGGGGTCGGTTGTGACACTACTTCCTCTTTTTTCTAATTTGCTCTTACAAGCTAACCATTGTACTTAGGGATGCAATTTTTTATTTATACGAAGACAAGTGTTGCACTTTACTATTCATGCAACTTTCATCCAGCTAATTGCATACTAACGAATTTATAAGCGATTAACCGAAAACTGTCACAACCGTACCCAGTCTCCCCTAAACATTGTCAATAGTTTGCATGAGTCACTCAACGCACGTAGTTTGTATGTTTGTCACTCAACGCACTTGCAAAGAAGGAACTACAAAGTATAGTTTGATCTTTCATGTCATTTTTTAAGTACTCAATATATAAGTATAATTTTTTTTGTATGTATAATTCTACAAGATTTATTTATTATAAAACAAATTTTAAATTTTTTGAAACTTTAGTCAAAACTAAAATAAATGATATTAAACATAAAGCTATTTGAACACATTGGGATTAGGCTTGCGCGGCAGATTTTTGAGGTCAAAACTGAAAAAATGACTAAGGAAATGACTTTATATTGTACAAATATGCACAAACAAAGACTTATAACTAAATTCTCAGCTCAATTTTAATTAGAAATTATTTTAAGAACTTTTTTCTAAAAAATTAATAAAATTTTTAAAATTTTGATTGAAATTTATCTTTAAAATAATTTCTAATTAAAATTGAGATGAGAATTTAGGTATTTGTCTTTCTTTGTACATATTTGTACAATATAAAATCATTCTCTTGGTTATTTTTTCAATTTTGACCTCAAACTCTGCAGCGCAAGCCTAATCCCAATGTGTTCAAACGTTCAAACAGCTTTATGTTTAATATCATTTATTTTAGTTTTGGCTATAGTTGCATTAATTTTAAAATTTGTTTATATTAAATAAATCTTGTAGAATTACATATAAAAAAATTATACGTATGTATTGAGTAGTTAAAAAAATACATGAAAGATCAAACTATGCTTTGTAGTACCTTCTTTGCACATTTTTAAGACTCCTATGTTCCCTTAACACATGTGGTATGGTATGGTATGATCCCCCCAAAAAAACTTCGTTAAAGTAAACAAACGCCAATCTCAACAAAAAAAAACCATGCATTTATTTAATAACAAAAAAAAGTCATGAAAGTTGTCGCTAAAAAAGCCGTGATATAAAATGAATGCCAATCTCTTATTTAAAACTTTTCGGTCGTAATAAATAGAATAATTTAAGTTTTGCTGCCATAAAAAAAATTGCACTGTTTGAGGTTGGTGCCCCCCCCCCCATCTTTACCACCCTCTATAGCTTTATATAAATGTATTGAGATCATATTATTGTTAACGGTTTTTTTTAAAGTATCCTTCGTTATTTTGATTTAGTAATTTAAGTTCTTTTGCGTGATTTAATTTTTTAGGGGGATTAATATGGGCACCAGCCTCAAACAGTGCAATTTTTTTTATGGCAGCAAAACTTAAATTATTCTATTTATTACGACCGAAAAGTTTTAAATAAGAGATTGGCATTCATTTTATATCACGGCTTTTTTAGCGACAACTTTCATGACTTTTTTTGTTATTAAATAAATGCATGGTTTTTTTTGTTGAGATTGGCGTTTGTTTACTTTAACGAAGTTTTTTTGGGGGGATATCAGTCGTTTTTTAAAATTTATTTTATGATATGCTTTTTAAGGTAGGGTGACTTACCAACATGTTTTATGAACAAGTTCAAAGGATGTAAAGACAATATGTATAAAATAAAATAATTTCCATGGTTAATCAACAATGCCGAATTGAAGTTAAAAAGGTTAAGCATCAATATGAAATATTGCAATTGGTGAAAGTGAACTGCACGTCGTTGGAATTCTATTGGCCGCTGGCATCTTTAACGAAAATGATAATTATTAAATGTTTCACCTAATCCCTGCCCCCCTTTTCACTTTAATCCTTTCCAGTCCGGCAAAGCGAAAGTTATCTTCTTCAAATATAGGCATTCAGATTTTCCAAAGCTCGATTTTTAGGTACTTACTTCTAGACCTCAATGTCATCTTTCGCTATAAGCTCAACTACAGTTTCGGGGATCATTTCAAGCATTTTTCTGTTGATGTGTTCTGTTAGCGCCTTTGTGGGCAGTAGCCAAATCGTCTTCTTTGGTAGCTGCTGCATGTATTGGCACAACTCTTACAATTTATCGCTCCTCGATTCGCCTTTGAACTTTATTTCCTTTTCTTTATTTTCGATTCTTTAACGCTATTTGAAATTGGTTAGTAAGAACGCTTCCCTGTTTCATCTGTTAACTGAACAATTGGAACAGTTTTACTAACCGAATCTTCATAATCGTAACTTTTCCGTTTGTTATTTTCAGGAACAGTTTCTGGGTGACGTTTTATTCCCGATACATTGTTTTCGACACATTTCGAGAAAACATCGCAGCTTTTATTTTTCGTGTACCACATCCGTCTCTTATGCCTAGTTTTGTTCACTTTTGTAGGCATATTTAACTTCAATTTTCTTTTATAAAACTAAAAAGTATCTTAAATATTCAATAAAAAACAATAACCAAATACAATTATTATGTTACGGTTATGTGTTATATTACAAACATTTAGTAACAGCTCATGTTAAAAAATGTAACTTTAATTATAAAATAATATTTTGGCATAATAAAATATTCCTCAATAAATTTTAGAAAAAAAATCATTTCTTTTCATAGGGTAAGGTGGGGTAAGTGGGCCACCTTTTTGGCATAATTCGACTTTAAACCCTCATACCACTGGATGTAATCGGCTTAACAACTAACTTTTTTTTGCGGTCCATTCTCTCATATGTTATTACTGTACCCATGACAACCTTAACACAAATTGGCAAGAAATAAATTTAAAAAATATGTTTTTCTTTTTGGTCATCCGAGTGGCCCACTTGCCCTGCAAGGTGGGGTAAGTGGGCCACCCCTTTATATATTTTTACACATAACTGGTAGAGATATGGTGGGGCAAGTGGAATAATCTACAAGATTTTTTGAGTGTTAGAAAAAAAAAGTAATGATGTATCTTTAATAGTTCCCCCATAGCAACTTTTTCTGGCATGCAAGCTTACTACAAGAAAAAATACGTTAATTTTCATCTTGTCAATTTTGCATGTAGTGTAAAAAAAATGTTAGGGCTACAGATTTTAACCTGGCCTGTGTCAATGATTAGGACTATGAATAGTGAATATGACTAGCCCTATGAATCAGTGAATATGACTTTTTTTTAAGTATATTAAGGAGTTGGGGCAAGTGGGCCATCCCTGGCCCACTTACCCCGCCATTGTGGTGGCCCACTTACCCCAAACGCGGGGCAACTGGGCCACCCCAATTTTCTTTTAACGTTATCAACATCACAAGTACATGACACTACAAAAAGATACAATGTTTTATACACTTTCTAAATATATAACATTTTGTTTTGTATCATGAACCGTTTGGAAATGAATAAGAAAATAGTATGATGGCGTGAATTACGAAATAATGCAATTTAAAAAAAAATCACAAAAAGGATTGTACCTTGTTACATACTTAAATGAAAATGATGCCATAATGTTTCCTGCATCTATTGGGGTAAATACGTAAAAATATTGTAACATATTTTTTTTACATCCATAATTCGGGAAATGCCAAGGGGGGTGGCCCACTTGCCCCAATGGCCCACTTACCCCACCTTACCCTAAAAAAAAAATAAGCAAAGATTACTTTGACATAATTATTCCTCAATAATTTTTAGGCTTAAAATATATTTTTCACTTTTTATGAAAAAAAACCCAACAAAACTATTTTTCGAATGGTATTGGTAACTGAATATGGCAACCAAATAGGCAAATATGATTGTTTACATTTCTAGTCAATCGATCTATCCATTAACTCAAGTTATTCATAAGTTTTCTAAATAAAAACGCCAAAAAGTTTAAATGAAGCATTCCGTTTATTAATTAGAATTTTTTTTCAATCTGTCGATTCAGATATTAGATTAATCATATATTTTAGAAGCTGTTATAATAACTTAATAGTTAACTGCTCTGTTATGCGGCTCAACGATGAAAATACAGTAAACCTTGGCTCGTTTTCGGAGGTACTTGGCCGCTAGGAAGGCTTGTTTATCGCGCATTCATACAGCCAAAGGTAATATAGATTTTAATTAATTAAAAATAGAAAAAGTTATTTTTGAAACTTCAAACCTATGAAAGGGGCTGAATTGCGGCATTCTCAATCGTTTAGTAAAAACCGCTTCCTGATTCATGGTCTTGTAAAGGCTGTAGGTCACTTCAAAAATTAGGTCAAAATTTGACTAAAACTGCTCGAAAGATTTCATTTTCGAAAATTTCCATATTTTTTTTCTCCGCTGTTTTTGACTCTAGAATAACCAATTTTTTTTCATTGAAAGTAATCTACGAAACCTCTTTACTGTATTTTTTTTATTGTTCTACGAAGTTTAGTTTGCCTGGTAGAAAATAAAATCAATTTCGCTGTTAACATAGCGAAATGTTTTCTGTATATATACATAACTGCCGTTTAGCCCTTGGCGTCATTTTGAGATTGGCGGGCGGAACGACCGTTCCGTCTGATACATATATATTCCAGCTTGTGTGCTTGTTCAGAGAACCGCTTAACACATGTGGGAACTGAGGATGGATGCGATACACTGAATCCGCAAATTCCACCAAAACTCCACTGTGTGCCACTCTAGGTGTGCATCTGCATCTCGATCGGGGCGCTGACGGCTCACCTGGTGTCTTTCTGCGTGGTGCCCGCCATGAGGACCCTGCCCGGATACAACCTGGCCTCGCTGAGCGGCGCCTTACTGCTCGGATACCTCTTTGTGCTCATCGGACAGATACCGCAGGTGCTCGGATTCTTCTGCGTGATGTGCGGTGAGTAAAAAAGCACAGAGTTAAGGGGAGTCAATAGGCTATCGAATCCATGGAATGAAGAACAAACTCCGCAATATTTTCCTCCTAGGGATTTTCGCCTTGGCAAAACCGGAATTGCAGGGTTCATTGGCGGTTTCGCAAACCCTCCAATGATGGAGGGTTTGATGTTTTATTGCATGGATTCGGCCACAGACTGTCATCTGGGTTAAAAGTCCTGCTCGACCACTTTTTCCTCTAATGGAAGGTTTGCTATTTCATAAAATCGATGGTTCATGTAAACGCGCCTAATGGGTGTTTGGGTCAAATATGTTGATTTTTCTGTTTTTCTTTTGTTTTTAATCTGCATATCTTAAAATTTAATTTAAGACCAAGATTATCAATTTTTGTTTAGCGATTTTCTTTTTATAAGCATTTTTCAGAAACTCTGTATATTATACCTATCTTACTTTTAACTTTGCGTTACCTAAAATATGAGGGTTTTCAAACGTTTAGGAACATTTTTCTCAAGAACTATAAAAGATAGCTACATGTTTTATTTTATTATTTCTTCCCCATTAATAACTTTAAAAATGATTTTTTTTTGCGTTTTTTTTTAACCCTTTAACCTTGAAATCGGCCCAGGACGGCTCTACCAGCAAGCATCGGGAAGGCCGTTTTCGGCCGTTACGTTTCACAAATAGGGGTGTTGGGTATGTTAAAAATTAAGAGTACTGTGGGAAAAAAAGTATTTTACCCAGCGATCATTTCGGTCGTTAGTCATCCTACAAAATCGAATCTTTTTGACTTAGTAAAAAAATAATGTTCTAAGTTATTTGCATGACACAAAATTTGCATAAGGGTCCGTATTGTTATTAAAAATGTTATCAACTTCAAAATTTTCAACAGCAACACCCCTTTTTGAGTCCATATTTCAAATTTATGATATATTTTAACTCGAAATACCAAGTTTTGTTAGTTTTTAAGCATTATTAGAGGAGTTAAGGACATGCAAAGTTAAAGGGCCGTATTGTTAAATGAGTTATTGCACACAAAAAACTATCCCAATCTATAAATAATTAAGATATTGAAATGAATTTTTTACTGAATAGTAATTATAATAACCCAAACGAAATGCGTACACTATTGGGGTATTTGAAAAAATTTTATATTTTAAAATAATTATTTTTTTAATTTTTAAAAAAATTATGAATAGAAACCCCCTAATATTTTTACAGAAATATATTTAAGACAGGAAGTTTAAGCGAAATCCCAATTTTTAATTTCCTTTATCCATAATTTGCTGCGTAAATCACAAAATATTTTTTAATTGCACTTCAGGGACTGTGTATAAGATTATATATGAACTTGATAAACAAATACGGCATTGGAAAGGAAGCTAATCATCATGAAACCAACAACCTTGAGATGGTCCCCCATAGGACATCAAGTGATTCGATTGAATAACTCGTTAAATATTCATTTATTTAACTCGAAATGCCAAGTTTTGTTAGTTTTTAAGCATTATTAGAGGAGTTAAAGACATGCAAAGTTAAAGGGCCGTATTGTTAAAAGAGTTGCACACAAAAAACTATCCCAATCTATAAATAATTAAGATATTGAAATGAATTTTTTACTGAATAGTAATTATAATAACCCAAACGAAATGCGTACACTATTGGGGTATTTGAAACAATTTTTATATTTTAAAATAATTATTTTTTTAATTTTTAAAAAAATTATGAATAGAAACCCCCTAATATTTTTACAGAAATATATTTAAGACAGGAAGTTTAAGCGAAATCCCAATTTTTAATTTCTTTTATCCATAATTTGCTGCGTAAATCACAAAATATTTTTTAATTGCACTTCAGGGGACTGTGTATAAGATTATATATGAACTTGATAAACAAATACGGCATTGGAAAGGAAGCTAATCATCATGAAACCAACAACCTTGAGATGGTCCCCCATAGGACATCAAGTGATTCGATTGAATAACTCGTTAAATATTCATCCAAATGTAACAAAAACTTAGATTTAAGGGTTTTCGAGGATGCTTAACATTTCTAAATAATCAAATATGGGTGTTACTATTGGAAATTTCAAAGTTGTTAACATTTTTATTATGAAGACTTCTCCTTATGAAAATTTTGTTTCATGCAATTAACTTAGAATGTTATTTATTCACAAAGTCAAAAAGGTCCGATTCCATAGGATGAATAACGGCCTAAATAATCACTTAGGTATTTTTTGATACAGGACGATTCCATTTCGCTTTTTTCCTGCCTAGAAAAACTCGTATTTCGGGGATGAGAAATTATCCTCGCTTGTGAGGTTAAAGGGTTAATACATATATATTTAAAAAATCACTGCAAAAGTATTTTTTGTATTGTGAACTATCCTTAGTTTAAATCAAAGAGCTATTTGTAAGGAACAAACTATTTAAAAATATTATAAGGATATATTATATAGTTCATGAGAAAAATGTTCCTAAAGTTAGTAAAATTAACATATTCAGGATAGAACCATCCAACTTCCCTTAAGCCCGAAGGAGCCCAAATGACCACGGTTCTCTACTTGTAAAGAATATTTTTTCAAACTACTTTTTCTTATGATAGATGCAGATGACTTATATCTCTCTATAATAATCCCGCTTTTTGAAATGGGTTTGAATATTTTTTTGTCAAACTTTTAATTGAATATTAAAAAATATATATATTCGAATCCTTCGAGTTACAGTTCCAAAAGTGAGATTATACCTGAACCTGTAAGTTAGCTACAGCTACACTTATCATTTAAAAAAAATGTTTTGAAAAATATGAAATGCAGCGGGAGAAATGTGGCTAAGATTTTTTTTTCAGTTAACAGAATGGCACCTACGTTTGGAGAACCGTGGTCAGTGGTGCTCATTCGCGCTTAATTTTCAGGGTTTTTTTTACTATTTTGGCTGGCAAATGGTATATTTGCTGTAATCATCGTTTCTTTCATTTTAAAAACAGGCGTCCTTGTCCAGTACTTTCTCTTGGCTGCCTTCTTCGGCATGAACACTCTAGCCTTCGACGTGTGGCGAACTTTCAAGATGGCCACCACCAAACTGGTCATGAGCTCCCAGAAAGCCAAGCGCCGCCAATTCTTGTACTACAGCATCTACTCCTGGGGCGTCCCGTTAGTCATTACGATCCTATCCGTCATCGCGGACAACATCCGAGCCACCCCGGACTGGATTCGACCGGGTTTCGGCAAGTTCGACATCTGCTGGATGACCAACGAGCTTGCCTTTCTGGCTTTCTTCATGATTCCGGCCTTGGTCCCGTTATCGGTCAACGCTTCATTCTTCGTCCTCAGCACTTTCATCATCAAGAAAAACACAATGGAGGCGACGAGTGACGAGGAGCGACAGAAGGCCCGTCACAATTTCGTCCTCTATTTCCGACTCGGCATCATGATGGGGGTGACCTGGCTCATTACCTTTCTCTTAAGGGTCATCGGCACTTTCGTTAAGAATGAATACTACTGGTTGGCGAGCAATGTCACGCATTCCCTCCAGGGTCTGTTCGTAATGATGTTCACCTGCTCCAAGAAGGTTATTGACCATGTCCGGGATAAGATACAATTCGCTGCCAGTTAAAAGACGCCAAAAACGTCCACTTTCGATCTGACCAGCCGAAAGATGTCAGACGCGCCTCCTGTTAAAAGATTTAATCTCAGTCCATATTTGAAGGGTTTAGTTAAATGGTTCCCAACCTTTGCTGTACCATCGCTTCGTTCTTTAGGTTGATTAAAATCCATCGCCCCCTTTTAGTTTTCATGTTATGTCTAATCGTAATTTGTGTTAATGTGTAACCATAAAACAGTTTTATTACACTTACTACAGTTTATAAAAACAACCAAAGAAGCTTTATCCGGTCACTTTTAAATAAAACAGAAAAAACATCAAAGACATATTTTTAATATATTTTTAAAGAACAAAAGAGAATTAACTAACTAAGATACTATAACTGGTTTCTAGAAAATTTAAGCGATTTGAATGTTAAAATTGGCAGGTTTATTTGTGGTTGGAGAATGGTTTTACTGTACAAAGGTACAAAATTATTTTAATTTTCTTCCTTCGAAAACTCATCGCCCCTCAAGTATTTTTTGCTCCCTTGATAACAAAAATCGTCCACTTGGTGGTTAATCCAGGTTGGGAACCGCTGGCTTAGTGCAATAACGTTCCAAGTGACATTCTTAAAAAAAAAGTTGAGATTTTTGTGTCAATGAACATACCTCTACCTTCTTTAATGATAACAAGAATTTTCTTTTTCATTAACTTTAACATTAGAATATTTTTACGATTTAATAATTGTTTTCAACAGATTTGCGTGCAAACGAAAAACTTTAAAGCTCATTTTCACCTTTTTCCTACTTAGCACGTTCTTTCACTAAGCTCTTCCATGAGCTTGTTTTAGCATTTTGTTAAAGAAAACAAAAAATGAAATCGCAGTTCGGAGCGCGTTAAGTTATAAAGAGCAGATACGCCTGTTTCAACACTTAGTCAAAAGAAAACAAAACAACCAATGAAATCGCTGTATTTAAAGCGTGAAATAATATGAAATATTCCTAATATCATTTGTACACTGTCCAAAAGTTTGCCTTAAGAAAACGCACCATAAAATCTTATACAGAATAACTGAAGAAAAACACCAATCACTTGACTTGGTTCGCGTCACGTGATTTTGTTTCAAGGGACGTGATTATGCAGCAGGGGGGTCGATCGCCCCCAGGGCTAACGACGCCCCCCCATATATTTCGGCTTCGCCCCCACCCCCAACACCAGTCCCTGATACCATACAAAAATATTAACCACCCTCCAAAAAAAAAAATCTTAGTTTTATATTCATATGGACATATGGAGTAACTGGAGTGAGGGATCTGCACCACATCTTATCGTTACGGTGTATACAAGAAACCTTATAGTAAAATGATTATTTTAAGTATATCCCGAGAAATAGACCTAGTACAGACCTTCCCAGGAGAATATTTTTCTACTGGTAGGTCAAAGCCGAGTTGTCCCTAAAATAAAAAGACAAGTACATTTTTGAATAGCTTTATAATCAGAATTACAAGCTATAGCTATTTTTTAATTTCAATTTAAATAGGAAAAAGCACGCTGGCTGAGAAACAATTTTTTCTCCATTTTATTAGCACTGATGCACTTTGCTTTGGAGACCTCCAGCGTGGGTGATCCCTTGTGTTCTTCTTCATCATCGGAGTCAACTTTGAGAGACCCCATTGAGGCAAGTCCCCTGGCAATTTTGGCATGCTGAGGAACATTTGAGACTAAAATTATTTTCAGAATATCGTCAGGTGCTGCTGCTAACTCACTGTGTACTGGGACCAGAAAGTTGTTCTCAATCTTCCACTCGTAGATCGGAGGCAGGTCATTTCCCAGCCACAACTGAACTTGGTGGAATGTTCGGAGGTAATGCTGTTTTATTGCTCCCTCGGTGGGAGGTAGACAAGATATATCAAGCTTGATGGTGGCCATTGATCTTAAGCATGACTTATACCTGTAGGCATTGAGGGAGGCCTCTCTCATTATAGCTCCGTACCACCTCAAGATGCAGGTTTTGCCTGCATTTTAAACCTGTTCAGTGGTTAAGGAAAGGTCCGAAAAGAACGCTGCTGCTTTTTGGATTTCTGGCGACTTCAGATATAGCTTCGCAAATGCGACCTTGCTTTTTAGAATTGCGGAAGATGTAATGCCGCATCCATTAAATGCTTGCAAAAATAGCACTCCTTTATACACGTTAGTTGCTGAAGCTCTTGCGACAAGAAGAAAGAATCATGAGTCTTCCCACGTGCAGGCTTTATGAAAGTAATGTCCCTACGTGCATCAGCTTTAGCCATCAAGAGGACTGGTCGACACATATTCACCTAGAATGCCGACAGCTGTTTTCGAAGTTTCCACAGCCGCATCCAAGTTGATCCAAATGTGCCCAAGCCTTCACCTCAAGTATGTTGAGGAGACTGTGCCAGCTCAAAGTGTGGCTGCAAGAAAAGTATCAAATGTTCCTCAGCATGCCAAAATTGCCAGGGGACTTGCCTCAATGGTGTCTCGCAAATTGACTCCGAAGAAGGACAGGAGGATCATCTGATCGTTTTCCACTTTCCCGCTGGGGTCCGACGGATGAAATGAAGTAGATTATATGAAAATAGATAAAATATTAAAGTAACATCGTGCCTAAAAATGAGCATATGTGTTATTCAGACGTTCAGTACAGAATAACTTTGAACACTGCCAAAAACGTAATTTCACAACAGTTAATAACCTCACTCTTTAATTTTGAATACATTCTTACTACTGTCCTCTATGAGGTTTATCAGTAACTAAAACTTCAAAAAGGAATGCAATAGATGAAAAAAACACAAATTTGTCGAGAGGGAGCTCTATTTTAATAGAATAAAGTGGATTATGTTACTTGTTGCCAAGCGGCAACAGTATGCATTAGAGGCTTAAGTCAATTCCCCCCCCGAAGGCATTGAAGACGTATGTATCTTAATTCGTTCCCACAAGTTGGCCTTCGGGTATTTTTTGATTGCAATAAAATGTCTCCTTTCCTTGACCTTGCTGTTAATTATTTCGCTCACATGCACGCGGCGCGCTTAAGAATGTTGCATTTTAACTGTTAAATATTATTTTGTAACTCGTCATTTATACTGTTCCAAGATTATCTGAAGGTGAGTGAGTCTTTCCAGGTAAGAAAAAACTTTCGTTGTCGTTTTTTTTTTTAATTTAGCCTAAAGTTTTTTTTAAAAAATGGTGAAACTCATTTTTTTATTGCAGAAAATAGCGTTAAACTTATTGATTAAATTTTGATTCTTGTTATTTTTCGGAAACTCCGTAAATTATACTTCTAAATTTTAAACTTTATTTAAATTTATCTACACATCCGTCATTAAATCTCATACAAGTTTCTACTACAAGTTCATTTTTCTAAAAATTATCTTTTGAAGAATTATTGAAATTTCCTTGGCAATTATTGATGTGTTCAAAAAGCTAAGGTTTTGAAATAAAACTTACTTATAGTTAAATTAATCATATTTTCGGAATCTTGATTAAATTTTTTATATCTGTGGAGAGTTTCCTTTGTTTCAAATTGTATTTTTAGCCTACTTTTCTTTATTTTTAATTCGAAGATTAAAAAAAAATGATAAAGTAGGTATTTTCACGCTGTCGATGTCCATCCGTCCGTACCCCCCCCCCCCCCTTTTCCAAAATCGGTTCTATAGATCGATTCTTAAAAATTCTTTTTTTTTTTTTTGTTAGAAAGCTATGACCTCAGACACCCGACTTTCATACTTTTTGTCTGCTTGTATGTACGTTAGGATGGGAAAAAACTTCTCTCTGTCGACGAATTTCCCATTGAATTAGCATTGCAATTCAATTTTTTGAGTCGTTTAAATTGCTGTTGCCAAATCAACAATGGCACAAGAAACTTATTTGTTCTACTCGTAACTTGGCACAAACGTATAGTTCAACCTTAGATTAAGATTTTTGAACTTATACAGGTTTCAAAATGTTCTGTTTTTGGAGAAAATTAGAATTTTCTGAAAAAACTACACCACTTTCGCTCAAATCCGATCATTGCTTTCCTTCCCTGTTGCCATCGGCCGAAAAAATTAAATTAAAATTTTACAAAAATAATTAAATTTGAAAATGTTTATTTATTTTGCTATCATTACCTTCAGAAACTAAATTCGTTATTTGAAAAATAATTGACATGTTTTTGGTGACGTAATTTGCGAGTCTCCATTTACGGATTTTATAGTGGATTTATTTGATTTTTTTTATTGATTTTTCTGTTGACTGAATGTATGTATAGTTAAGCTATATATGTAACTATTACTGAACTATGATGGTTGATAAAGGCCATCGCACTAGATCTGCATATTAAAGTTTTCTGTCGTTATTTTTCACCAAATATGTCGCCAAACTAGCCAAATTATTAACTTAATCGCGCCAAATGGGCAAAAAAAAATTTTTTTATTAATACTTTAGGTACTATAGGCTGGTTTGGTTGTTCGAAGATCATTGTGATGGAGCTCTATAATGAGTGTTTATAGCTATATATGTATAATGTATATATTATCTCGCCAAATTATTTCCCAAAATGCGCCAAATGAGCTCAGAGTTTTTATGTATTTATGAGGGCGTACTTTATGTATTTATTGGGATGACATTTATGAGTACATTTTATAGCGTATTTTTAATTTTGGAATTTTTAGGCTATGAAAGGGGATTTTTTACTTGGATGCCGTGTTTAGCGATTTTTTTCTAATGCGTATAAATCGAGTGTAGAAACAATTGTTGATGATATTTACTGTTAGAAACCTAGTTGTTTCCAGAATAGATTTTCATTAAGTATTTAAGTGACAGGAAATTAGGCTATTTTAGTTCTTTAAGAACTTCTGCTTTTAAGCAAAGAAACACAAAATTAATAGCAGTATTTTTATGAAGTTTTTATTTTATGATATTTCAAAGAAAATTTAGTCGAGGGAAACTAAATATTTAAAAGCATTGAAAACAAATATGAAAAATCTCCCCGCTGTTTTGCGGAAATTCGTTTGGAGTTGTAAAATAGTTTTAAGCGTAAAAATATATATAAAAAAGAGACCCAAGAAGCAGTAGCATGTATAAAAAAATTATATTTTTATAAGAACTTACGAAAAAGTTCGCTTTTTAATATCATATTCATTCATAAATCGTTGCTAAAATGACACTTTACTTGCTTACGTCACAGACAATGACGAACTAGTGTGGTAAAGTAAATCCCCCAAAAAACTTCGTAAAAGTAAACAAACGCCAATCTCAAAAAAAAAAAAAAAAAAACCTATTTATTTTATTAAAAAACAAGTTATTATGAAAGTTGTGGCTAAAAAAGCCGTGATATAAAATGAATGCCAATCTCTTGTGTAAAACTTCCTGGTCATAATAAATAGTATAATTTAAGTTTTAATGCCATAAAAAAATTACACTGTTTGAGGTTGGTGCCCCCCATCTTAACCACCCTCTATACCTTTATATAAATGTATTGAGATCATACATTTGTCAAAGTTTTTTTTTAAGTATATCCTTCATTATTCTGATTAAGTAATTCAAGTTCATTTGCCTTGATTTAATTTTATTAGGGGGATTAAGATGGGCACCAACCTCAAACAGTGCAATTTTTTTATGGCAGGAAAACTTAAATTATACTATTTATTATGACCAGAAAGTTTTACACAAGAGATTGGCATTCATTTTATATCACGGCTTTTTTAGCCACAACTTTCATAATAACTTGTTTTTTAATAAAATAAATAGGGTTTTTTTTTTTTTTGAGATTGGCGTTTGTTTACTTTTACGAAGTTTTTTGGGGGATATCAGTAGTTTTTTTTTTAAATAACAAAAGATACAGACACAATATGACTACAAAATTGACGACGTGATTTCAATGTTTATAGAGAGTTATATAAAAGTTATATAACTCGCACTCGGAAATTAGAACTATTTATCTTTTTTCCCGTAGAACATTTGTATGAGTCATTCCACGTCAAATCCACCAGCTCAAAATCTTCATGTCACAGAATTCAATCTTGATTTTTCTCCAAGTACTAAGAACAAATTTATGAGACACGTATTTTTTATTTTTCCAAAATTCTAAGAATTAAGAAAGTTATGATTTTTTTAAACCGAAAAGTTAAGCCTAACTTTTTCTCATTTAGCATTGCGGTCTATGGGAAATTGAGTATTT